>JAVJIX010000034.1:600000-1115000 GCA_036785185.1 Paratrypauchen microcephalus
AACTGTTACTGACTCAAACTTTCAGATCTGATGGACATGTTTGCAGCTGATGTGCGTACATAAATTTCCAACGCGCCTGGACCCAAAACAAAGAACTGCTAATGATTACTTTGGATTTTAATGGCGCATAAAGAGCGCTGCACGGCTCAGGGATCGCTGTAGGTAACAACCAGCTTCATTTAGTCTACTTTGTGTCAAGCCTCATTGTCCTCATGTCCTGTGCTGTTTAGCAGAGCTCGCAGCCCTGACAGATTGCCATCCCGATGGGGAGATTTACCCAGCCTGCACTGCCAATGGCACTGACACCATCATTAGTCTTTGATCAGCTGCGGTCTGCAAGGGGAGGGAGAGAGACTCATACTCTTGATCTAATTACTGGGAGACATTTCATGCGGTGTAATGTGTGATTTAACCTCTTGTCAGGGGCTATAAAAGGAAGCTGGGTTAATCTTCCAGACAACCTCTTTTTTCACGCTGGAGAGTACCTTTTTAAATTTGCCTGTTTCTCCCATGGAGCTAGAGAAAAAGCAGAATATGCTATTGCTAACACATTAGCGCTGACTCTGAACTGGAAAAGCTCTCAAGGCTAGAGTTGTGTGACCTTTGGATGTTAGCAACAGCTGGTTCAGGGGGATTCATGTGCTCTGTGCATTTGGAGGACTAGAAACTCCTTTTTACTCCTATGCGCTCTCTTCAACCAAAAGCATTGCAGAGCAGCGTCTTTGTTTCTTTCATTTGTTCTTTTTCTGTATCTCCATCATTACCCCTGCATCGCTGTGTGATGAGAGCAGGAGGCTTGATTGAAAAAGGCTAAAGTGTAGTAGAGGGGGGTTTGGGTTAATCAGTCAAACATAGTTAAACAATTCTTTGGACATGAAGGGATTAGTCTTGCCTGCATTGAGCTCATTCTACCCCAGCCTTGGCCGAGCTTTGAGGGCAAGGGCCACGGCCTCTCTAGCTCCATGGAGAACCACACACGCACCCCTCAGCATGCTCCATTGGCTATGAATGCCCCACCACTCTCCTCCGCCTTTGTTACCAGGCACAATTGGAATGATGGATTAGCAAATTAAATGCAGACCTTTCTATTCATGGCCATGGCTGCTCAAACTCTCATTCACTGGATCTATGGCTGGCACAAATGGCTTCACTCACTGTACGTCTTTGAATTCCTCCACAAAAGCATCCCTTAACCTTAAAAGCACTGCGCAGGCACTCAATAAAGCTCACTATATTTACCCACCCAGACACGGGGACTTTGCATGTTCTCCCCGTGTCTGGGTGGGTTTCCTCCGGGCACTCCGGCTTCCCCCACCAACAGTAATGTGCTGCCCACTGCTCCTAATAACAGGATTTCTTCTTCTTCTTCTTCTTCTTCTTCTTCTTCTTCTTCTTCTTCTTCTCCTTCTTCTTCTCCTTCTTCTTCCTCTTATCCTTCTCCTTCTTCTTCTTTCTTCTTCTCTTTTTTCTTCTTCTTTCTTCTTCTCCTTCTTTCTTCTTATCCTTCTTCTTTCTTCTTCTCCTTCTTCTTTCATCTTCTCCTTCTTCTTCTTCTTCTTCTTCTTCTCCTTCTTCTTCTTCTTCTTCTTCTCCTTCTCCTTCTTCTTCTTCTTCTTCTCTTTCTTCTTCTTTCTTCTTCTTTCTTCTTCTCCTTCTTTCTTCTTCTTCCCCTTCTTCTTTCATCTTCTCCTTCTTCTTCTCCTTCTCCTTCTTCTTCTTCTTCTTCTTCTACTCCTTCTCCTTCTTCTTTCTTCTTCTCTTTCTTCTTCTTTCTTCTTCTCCTTCTTTCTTCTTCTCCTTCTTCTTTCTTCTTCTCCTTCTTCTTTCATCTTCTCCTTCTTCTTTCATCTTCTCCTTCTTTCTTCTTCTCCTTCTTTCTTCTTCTCCTTCTTCTTTCATCTTCTCCTTCTTCTTCTTCTTCTTCTTCTTCTCCTTCTTCTTCTACTTCTTCTCCTTCTTCTTCTACTTCTCCTTCTCTTTCTTCTTCTATCTTCTTCTTCTTCTTCTTCTTCTTCTTCTTCTTCTTCTTTCTTCTTCTTCTTTCTTTCTTCTTTCTTTCTTCTTTCTTTCTTCTTCTTTCTTCTTTCTTCTTCTTCTTTCTTCTTTCTCCTCCTTCTACCACATGACTTCCTGTACATTTTGTCTGTTTTTTATTGCATACTGCTGATCATTGTGATAGGAAGTGGCCTTGATATGATGATATGTTGGCAAGCTGAGGGTTCCCAACTGCAGCTGCTGTAAGTGAACTGTAGCCCTGACCCTAATGCTTTGAGAGAAACTCCTCCGATGACTGATCGGTTCCTGAAAGTATAGGTTTGTAAAGAGCTTTCACAAGTGTTGCAGGCTAAAACTAGGGGAAATATTTGCTTTAAGTTGGATTGTTTATTTTGTATAGTTGAGAATATCTACTTTTTACGTCTGGTTGGGGTGCTGTAAAAACAAAAACTACTCCCCAGAGTTCACAAAAAAGCGTGGTCTCCTTTTATACTTTTACTTGGATCTCCAAATCACTAATAACAATGACACAATGGTAAAGAATCATCCAAAATTATTGTATTGTATTGTTGTATTCATAGAATTATCTGGATGCTTAGAATTGACTATTTATTACATAATGTATTTATATTTATTGCATATTATTGATATTATAAAATCCTAATTGGATAGAACTGCTGTTTCAAAAGCTTCCTTCTAACACGCAACAAACTAACTACATTCAAAACATGAGCCCTTTGACCCCGGGAGGTCCCATGTTATCTTAATAATATCTTTTGTTATTCCCCAAGGCCGTCTCTTTGTTGAGAAACATGTGTCATGTGGTTCCCTCCTTACCCAGGAAGTGTTATGTGTTTATCCACTTCTTGTGGGTTAGCATTTTATAGTACAATCACAAGCTACCTCTGATGAACGTAATGAACCGTTGTGGACTTTGGCTTTGGAAGAGGAACAGTGGCTGGATTAGGATAATGCAGGAGACTATGGTGGCCCCTAATAGTCTGAAAATATCCTGGACTATATACATTGGCATAACAAAACTAGACTTTGTTGCTCATAGTATTATCATAAATTCATAGTGACTCCACTGGATAAAATGACTGATGTAAGGTTAAATATAGGCAGTAAGTAGGGGTGTGCAAAATAATGGTCATGACAATGCATCGCGATACTAACTTTCACAATATACTGCATCGATTCTTGATGCCAAAAATCGATTATTATTATTAATTAATAATTAATTATTAATAAATAAATTAATTATTAGTTTATTTTTTTATAAATCCTATGCACTTTTTTCTTTGTGAAAGGGTATTGTTTGTTATGATGGTAGCTACCTCCAAAATGGCAAATGTTTGAACATCATTTTTTGTTTTAGAAAAAATCCTATGCACTTTTTTTGTTATTGGTTTGGTTTATTTGTTTTTGTTATTCAATAAATTCAGTTATGAATTGAGTTGCTCAGAGTTATGTATCAATTGAAGACACTACCCAGATACACAGCCACTGATATTTAAGTTATCCTCTTTTTTTTTTTGGTACATTTTCACTGAAGTATGTCGAATATATTGCAATGCATCGCAATAATTCAAGTATCGTGATGCATCGTGATAGTATCGCATTGTGGCATATGAATCGTGATTCGAATTGAATCGTGACTTCTTTGCCAATACCCACCCCTAGCAGTAAGTGACATTTATCCTCCACAAATAGCATGAGGAGATGAAATGATTCAAATACAAATCATTGTGCCACTGCCATCAGTCTTAGTCTATGTGAAACACAGGCTAATGAAAGCACTTTCATGTTATTTAGTGCTTGCTTCACTCCCCAGTTGTATAAATTCATTCATTGTCATATCACTCCTCTGTTTTAGCAGCTGTCGCTATGGTCCGGGTTGTTCCACATGTCCCCATCGTCTGACCCGACCCTTTTCCAGGGCACTCTCACTGACATAGTGTTATATTCCTCAGCTCTGTCTTAAACCCCTACCGTGTAACTTTTTTGTCCAAATATAGACTATAATTTAATCCTGTTTTTTCACTTTGGAAGTTTTTATTGCACTGAAACATGTCCTTACTCTGAGCGGGCTTGCAGCTCCACAAACTTGACTGATACTTGGCCTGGAGGAGGAGCACTTCCTGTTTCTTTCCAAGAAAATGTTGTTTGACTACAATATTTTGCATTTTGGCATTAAATTGTCTATCTCCCTGATGAATGTTCTGACATATGGTTTTAACTTTATATTTTTGTACAATCAGGCCACCTCCTGAAAGTTAGTGTTGCTTTAACTATCTTTCCTGACATGCTCCTCTTTTACTCCTCTTGAGGCATTTGCTGAGCATCTGTTGACATTAAATCAAGTGTTTGGGCTGAAGCAGCAACATCCTGGCGTTACTGTGCTCCTCTTGAATCTAAATGTTTACTGCATACTAGTTTTTGCTCTGCTTTTTGTCAATTGCGTTTAAAGTGTGAGTTTTTTTATCTCAGGGTCCTGCTGTACAGATAACTCTCCCCTCTCTTCTGTCTACCTCCCTTTCACCCCATAGCCTCTCCTCCAGCCCGGTATGGGGGGCGTTCTGCGTGGGGGTGCTCTGTGGAGACCCCAATTAGCGGGACTATCAGGCAGCATGAAGGTCACTCCCAGAGCCTGATGTGGGAGCAGAGGAGGGTGGGGTCAGAGGGTCCACACTAAACACACTCTGTGCTGCATTCAAGGAACTTCTAAAAACAAGGACACACGCAGTTCTTTTGAGAGCCTTGAATTTCAAATTGGATGTTTAACTCTAAACTAAACTAAACTAAACTAAAGCATTTACTACCTCAACTGTAGCACAGTTATAATGTATTTTATTTAAAAAAAATAATTGGAACAAACTTTTACCTGGGGCGGCAGTAGCTCAGTTGGTAGAGCGCTTGCGATTCCCGCTCTTGACGGGTTGACTGCGTGTGATCCCAGCTCAAACAGATGAGCGCTGCCGTTGTGTCCTTGGGCAAGACACTTAACCCCACCTCGCCCCCAGTGTCTGTGGACCGAACTGAAGTGGGTACTGCAAACACGATGGTCCAAACATCTTACAGCTTTAAGTTTCATGTTTGGGTCCTGAGAGCTGAGAGCAAGAGCATCAGCTGTGACTGCACACATGCACACTGGCCGCCTCATCTACTCGAAACTATGGCTAAATCTCGGAGGCCACTTTTGACTCAAACGAAAGTGTAGACTAAGACATTGAGCTTCTATGATTTGATGATTTGAAAAGTGCTAAAGTTTTTGGTATTTTGGTGACTGCAACGTCGTTCCCCGAGCACTCATGTTAACGGATAAAACATCTCCGGAAATGCTCCAAATGACACCAAAGTGCTATGGGTGAGTAAAACAACTTGTTTTATTACCGAAATAAGATTGTAAAAAACGTTAATTCTCCTTTAATACCATTGTTCAGCTTTACCTGCACACTTATTTACAGTACTTTGTCCAGTAACAGTAGTTTGCATATTCTCCCACTTCTTCTGCACTGCCGAAATCACAGCTGAGGATTTCACAGAAAGGTCAAGCGTTCTCGGCAGACTGTCATCGTACACGGAGTCCATATCAGCGGGATCCATTCGTCATTAAGCTCCGAAGCCCCCACTTCATCAGCACGTTCTGGTGTTGTCCGTCCCACCCTGATTGATGGCTCTCTCCTTATTGCACTGGATGGGGGTCGATGGTAAAAAATTTGCTGGCGGGTGCATTAATGCGGCGTTCGGTGCCACAGACCTTTGAGTAGACCTCATCAGTCTTAAAATATTTGACACGTATTTGAGATGTGTATGAGGCAGGCATGATGCAAGCGAGACACAGTGAAGGGGAAGTTTTATAAGCCCATTATTCACCGTATCTGATAATGGGCAGGTTTATGCTAAATAATATTGAAGGAGAGGAGGCACACTCAAGGTTTAAGACTGCTCAAGATGAATTGTGTGTTAGTGTGACTGTACAGTGTAACGCAATCAAAACTAAATCATAATTTGAGTTTGTGCAGTTATCAAATTTCAAAGGCTGCAGTTATTTCAATAATCCAATGTTCTCCGCGAAGAACAACATATTCTATCTTTTTAGAGACGTCTTGTTGTACCTGTAATTTAGACCTCTACGCTCTACATTACGCTTGTCTTCTATGAAATCTTAATGCAGCTGTACTGGTTTAAAATGTGCAAAATCCTACTTTTTGAACATATATTGCAAATATAATTGTAAATCATATATATAGTTTTTCTTTCATCTTTTTTTCTGCTAAAATTGTGTAGCCCTAAATTGGGATAGTAGCAGTAATCTCTACAAAGGTAGTTGCAATAATATAGTATTTCAAGACGCTTTAGTTGTTGAAACTATGATTTCTTTGTGTTGAAAAATATATTTAAGTGTTTTTATTATCGTATTATCGTGTTTTTATTATCGTTGTAATATCACAAATCAAGACTTTTCCTTGAAATTGAGTTTGAACTTTTTTGTGTTGGGACAATACGAATTCAGTCCAACAATTATTGTTTGTGATTAAATATATAAGTTAGTGATTAAATATATGATAAATGTTGTGTCTTTCAACAACAACTTTCTCTCCAAGTAATCCAACTTTATTTGTATAGTACATTTTACCATCACAAGTCTCCAAAAGTGCACAGAGTAGGTATAATATAAATTAACACATTAAATAAAAATAGAATAAAAAAATAAATAAGCAAGTCAATATAAAACATAAATACTAAAACTAACAGAAAAAATGAAATTAATAAAATACACTCAGAGGACCAACATATTCATACATTATCATAGTAGCTATTTAACTCTAATTATAAGAAGTTGGAGGTTTCCAGAGTAACTTATCCACTGCCTCCAAAAATAATCTTTTTGAGTAGTAAAAAGACTTCTATCAATATATTCGCATTAGTAGGACACTTGGACAGCCCTGACATTCACAGGCCTATAGTCTCCTCTTCTCATTCTTGCACAGTACAAAAAGTAGAAATGATGACCTAATTTCCCACTCTTTGTCATTTTCACTGTCACTGGTTCATTAAACTGATTGTTACCATGGCAGCAAAGGTCTTAGCTTTGGGCTCTTTGATTTGAGGAGGAGGAGTGCTGCATTTGTGCGCAGTCGGAAACATTAGAACTTTGTTATTGGTCGAAAGAACTATTAGAATTATTTTGCTGCCGGATATTATGCATTCTCTAGGGACATATTTTAATGGATCTCTGCTGTCTGTTTTAATACAGTTTATTATGCAGTAATGCCATCAAGCTGTTTTGTTTGTGGAGGTGGACTTTATTTGAATGCAAACCATGTTCTTTGCCCCAAAAAAAGTAATGAGTATTCTGTAGTTCACTGTAGGCTGGTCACGATATATTCCTGAAGTAAATATAGATGATAAACAATAATAGTGAAACTAATGTATGCCACTGACTATAATAATAATAATCCAAGAGCAGATTTAAACCACAAAAACTATTCTAAATCTACAGTATTATTTTAAAAAAGCATGAGATACAATAAATACACTGCAGAATGAAACACTTTAGTACTGACTTTGCATCTGTAATGAGTCATAGACATTCAATCTTTTGTGTCTTAAATCTTATCGTATAGCCAAAAAATAACCAAACATTCCCCATTAGTGCAAAGAAAATATGCACATGCTAAATATTGACCCCAAAAATATAGTTCCAGCTTTCATATGTTGAACGATAAGTCGATATAGTAATTATTGTGACAGGCCCAGTTCACTGTCCTGACCTCTTTGGTTCAAGACAACTGAAGGTTTAAAATATATGTGAAGGAATGTGCGGGTAGAGACCAGTGGAGTGGGGCTGCAATGAAATCAAAATCACAATTTGAGTTGGTGGAATTAAATCTCAAAGACTGCAACTGGATAATAGAATGTTCTCTGTAAAGAACACAATATACTTTGTAAAAAAAAATCCTGTTATATTTATAGTTTAGACACCTACAAATAGTTATCAATTCATATTTAAGTCTTCTTTCAAATGTTAATCGTTTACAATGTGTTCAATTACATTTTTCCCCAACATTGTGCAGCCCTAGTTCACTGTCCTAACCTGTACCATAATCAGAATTTCCGTGTCATTTCAGTGTAAAAAAAATAAATAAAAATACACAGAAATGAAACATTGTACACATGTCCAGGTTATCATCAGCATAAAAACCGCATAGGATTTTTGTATTATTTCTGTAATACCTCAGTTGTCCAGGTAGGAGCAATGGTTGGCTTCTTTAGTTCTGGAATATTATACAGATATCTTTCAAATAAATATGGCATTCTTGTATTAGTTTATCTGTTCGTATTTCAGTCTCTTCTCACATCTTAATGATCCTGGACTTGTTTACAATGTACTCTGAACAGAATCTTACATTTATTTGTTTTTCCCCCAAAATCGTTTGAAAAGCTGTCGTCTAAGGAATTTGTTATGTGAAAGAATGATTGGGTAGAGAGATGGAGTCACAGTAGTGCCCCCCTTGTGCTTAGATTGTGAACTTACTACGGCAGCATGACTGTGTGAGTGGGTCAGAGGCTTTGCCAGTGTCTCATAGCCACATGTTCCAAGCAGCAGACACACAGGTGAGATGTTTGCTTGTCTCTGTGCGGACCACCTGCCCACCCACCCCCCTGCCCTGGCTGGAGCAATGATGCCTTCTGGGAAAAAGCTCTGGAGGTGGAGGAGATGAAGGCAGAGCACAAAACATCACCGTGGGGCAAAGGGAAAACAGCTCGGCACAGGCTTTCTATCAGTTTATCAATTCATATTTCAGACGGGTTTCAAATGTGCACTCTGTAGAGAATCCTACTTTTTGAACATATATTACTAGATCTGTCTCAATAACACATTTTGAGGCATGATATATTGCTACAGAGAAATATTGCGATGAACGATCATATTGAAACTACTTTATACCACTGTCACAAAGCAGGATTATCTCCGTAAACCAATTTTTAAAGTATAATTTAAAGCCCTGAGCTACAACAAATAAATGGCAAAATAAACCAATAATGGCCATAGATGTTATTCTGTACTATACAGCTCAAATCTTATTGGATTACATAAACATTTTGCAAAGAAAATGTACCCACGATAAATATTGAGCCCCAAAATATATAGTTCCAGCTTTCATATATTGAAGATTAAGTCAATATGTCACAAATCTAATTATAAATCACAGTTTAATTTTGTTTGAAGATCATGCAGCCATAAATTGGAGTAGTAGCAGTGGTCTCTGGAAAAGAGGTTGTGTGCTTAGTATTGTTAAAAGTACTTGCAAGAATCCAGGCAGCAGACACACAGTTGAGATGTTTGTCTGTCCTCTATATGCGGACCATCTGCCTCTCCCCTGCCCTGGCCGGACCAATGATGCCTTCTGGGAAAACGCTCTAGGTGAAGGCAGACCACAAAATGTTGCCGTGGGGCAAAGGGAACACAGGAGAAAGAGGCCTCTGTTATTTCTGTGGAGGCTGGGACTGGTCCGGACTGAATGTCAGAGCTGCCATGGAGCCAGGTGACCTTAGCAACCCGCCATAGAAACCGGACGTGGGTGGATCAACTTTAATCAAGCAGGGTTTGGCTTTTCAATACGTCGCTTCTGTACTCTCCACAATTTGTGCTTTTGTGGTCAGAAAGAATCAATAAAGGAGCAAGATTAAAGCACAAGTATGTGGCTGTGGAGCAGAATAGTCGGACAGTTTTTGTGGATCAGGTTATGAGGTTAAGGCTAACAACATGCATTATACATACTGTACAGTATGTACTGTACTTGCCATGTTCCAGTTAAAGCAGGACTATGTAACTTTTTATGTATGTGGGGATCTGCTACCATAGAGATGTTACTTTTTGGTTTGCAGAGTTATTGGTATATGGTATGAAGCGTATCTGACATGAGTTTATTCAATTCTGGGTATCCAAAAAATTGCATGTTCCAGTTAAAGGAGGACTATGTGACTTTTTATGTGTGGGGTGGGTCTGCTGCTATGGAGATGCTGTTTTTTGTTTCCACATTTATCCGTATATTGTATTAAACTAATCTAAAATGCATTTATTCAATTCTGGCTATTTATAATGTTCATTAATACCTTTTAAAACATACATTCTGGCATCCCCTGCTTGTCTGTTTATTGCCAAACTGTGGAACATTCCAGGCAACGCAACAAAATCTCTATAGAGACGAGGCAAGACAAGGAGAAAGGTTGCATAGTACACCTTTAATGTCAATCAAATTGGTTGAAATATGTTTAACACTGTTGTCAAAACCCTCTGAATTATGAACAATCTCTTTAATCTGCTTTAATCTTATCTTTAAAATCAAGTCAGATATTGTGACTAATACACTATTGGAATTCATATAGATTAATTTTTGACATGTGCCATTGTTATTTCAGATGTAGAACTAGCTCACTTGTGCACATTTTGAGCTATGCCTGGCATTTCAACTTGGACAAAACCACTCCAATTACCTTTTTTGGTGCAAAATTGAACAAAAACATGATTTGTTTGAGCTGCGGTGGGCATACAATAAGTCTAATTAGGCGTTTCTTCTTTCTGGGAAGCGCAATAAATATACAGCCCCAGTTAGTATAATGGCACAGAGAATAAATCTCTGTGACTCTGGGAGCAGTTTTTTTTGTGTGTGTTAAGCCCTTTTAGGATGATTTGTGGGAGTCAGCGCTTGTACTGTGTGAGCCTGCTCCCCCACTCTCCCCTCTGCCCAGTCGCTGCACTCACAAGCAGGCCAAGGCCGGTTAATGCTGGGTCAATAAAACAGGTCTTGCTGAGACCAAAATGCGACTTTATTCTCCATTTAAACACAGCTAGCATGTCAATATTAAGCAGGTCATTTGTCACAGTGGGTAAAATATTGATATTTAAATTTACAGCAAATTAAAAAAAAAAACTGTCAATCAAAATTTGTGATAAATGATTAAAGATGCACCAGAATGGAATGTTCTACAGTATGGCATTTCTATAGCACTCCATCGATCGCCATTTAGGCAAGCAAGTAACGGGTCAGAGCCATAGTCTGTATAAAGAAGTGGACTAAGGGTGACGTCACCCATAGTGTTCAGCTCCAGTCAAATGAAGCTCATGATGCTGGCAGTTACAGGAGTGAATTTGGTATATGCAGGGTTTGTGAGTTCCATATAAGGAATAGGAATTTATTTATGGAAAAAATGGCTCAATAAAAGCACCAGGATCATGTAGAGTGGGTAAATACGAACTTTTTAAGACCACAATGGCGAGGCGGTTACAGAGAGAGAGAGGGGTGACAATTTTTCATTGTAAAGCCAATTGGAGCCAGAGTGGATGGAATGCACCCTTGGTCACTTCCTATTTTGAATGCGGAGTTAAATATGTCCATTTATATATACGGCCTATGGTCAGATCTGTGGAGAGGCAACTTTTGAGCAATGACCTGTAACTTAGAAAATGCTAGATAGATAAGTTTAATGTCATAATGTCAAGATTTTAGGCAAAATTATATAATCACCATGGAGATGAGCACTTTTTCAGAACCCTAAAGGAGAAATTCATAATGCACCTTAACTACAACAGCAGCCTTGTGAGCAATAACCAAATGACTGGCTTAATTTGGTTGTTTTTGTTTATCTTGTGCTTATAAAACATAATGTAGCACTAGCTTATTGAGCTTTTTGGCATGTTTGTTTTGTCTTGATTAAACATGTTTTACGCAGCAAGTTAGCTGTGATTAGCATTAGTCAGGATTTGCATAAGAAAATTAGCGATAACTACAAGAAAACATCCCACACAGTTTATAATATCCATTTAGTTTTATCTCCCATGAACTTGAGTTAAATAAGCTCACTGAGTACTTATGTCTCACACTAGTTTGCTGTGTGTATGTTTGCATGTCTATATGAAAGCATGATCGTGAAACAGCTGCATTGATTGGGGCTTGTTTATGGAGCATTGAAACTGAAACGTAAGCCGTGGGAACACCTGGAGAGTGGCTAAATGGGAGAGATGGCCATGGTCTCAGCTCTGCTCCTGGCACTGGACCAAAATGCACACATCTTCTCACACACACAGACACACAAACACACACTTTCTACACACAAGCCTCTAGTTCCTGTGCAAGGGCAGCCTGGGATCCCAATCAGCAGCACTTAACAAAGCTCCCCTCTTTCTCCCTTTAATCGCCGGCTCAATTTGTCACTGGGGTGTCCAATTTCTGATAAGCGCTTTGACTGAGAGAGGCGAGGAGGCTGGGGGTGCAAGGGAGGGGGAGGGGAGGGGGGGCAACACAAAATGGATGCACCTGCTAACAAATGAAATCAAACCACTCCATCTTCATTTCCCTTTTTCCGCCAGCTGGAACAATGTGGACCGCCACTTTAAAACTCTCTGAACATTGAGTTATTCCCTGTTAAGCAGAGGAGAGGTCTGGTGGAAATGTGTGGTCAAATGCTCCGAGTGGGCTCATAACTGCTTTTAAACCTCTTAAGAGTCCACAGGCCAAGTCTGCTCCAGACCTTGAAGGTATTTAATAGAGTTTTGCAAATTGTGTTTTTTAGCTCTCAGAGTAATCTTCAAGGATCTTTCTTCATGTTTTTTGAGTGCAATTTTTTTTTAACCTCCACCTGCAGCCAATTGATAAAAAAAAAAAACAAAAAAAAAACATTAACATACACTGTTATAAAAGAAAGGCTTGAACGTGCTGAGCGATTTTGGAAAAAGGAAATGTTATTGTGATTTTTTTTTTTCTGATCATTCAAAATGCACAACTGTTTCACAGCATGAAATAAGCCAAACCCATTTTTTTTTCATGTAATGAATAAAAGTTTGCGTAACCTATTACAGATATATTGTAAAAGCAGCTGTTGGGGTCTGGTGTGCCGGCCCGTTACCATGCTAGTTGTTGTTAATGCAACACCAAAACTCTGCTCTGGCCTCAGAAAGTTTTGAAAAGTGCTTATAAACAAAACAAAATATATATATACACGTGTTCAATGAATTAGGAAAGAGTAGTATTAGAGTATTATTATTAGAGTATTAGTATTTCTGTTTTTCACGTTATTAAGAAAATCAGATACAGCTCTTTGCCATTTATTGTATTGAGACCATGGAGAGATGTGATTTTTAGCAGTTTACAGAGTGTTGTAGGGCATAAATAATTGCAACCTTTACAATTTGAGAATTGCTATTTTGATTTGCAATGAATCAAGTGAACTAGACCAGACTAACCCGCACAGATTGAAGATATAAAGGCTTGTCTAATCACCCAGCCATGCCACGCATACTGTGCCAGTGCCATCTGACACAGCAGCTCTCTGTTGTCTGGTTGGATACACAGGTTTACATGGAGATAAGCTGCTGCTGGCACCGCTGCACAGATGAAAGGGGCTGCGGGCCTCTCATATGTATGAGACGTGTGATCTGACGATTAACAGAAGGCATCCTTTCCATACAGTCTGCTGCTCTGCCGGACTAAGTTAAACTCCTACCTGCTCCAGATGGTTTGAAACCCATATGACAGTTTAGACTATTCATTTCACATAAAGGTCCTGTATTACACAAAATAGATTGTTGAGGGCTCTAAGCCATGTTATAATGTTGTTACCTCTTGAAAAACATACCTGGAGTTATGTTTTGTTTCATTCACACATGTTTGAGTAACCCTTTATGATTAGTCTGTCTGCACCTCCAAAGCTCACCTTGTGATGTCACATACTGGTAGTTTGTACAGATTGGCAATTACACGGCTGAAATTATCCAGATGATTCTAGTGAAGGTGTAATGAGCACATCCTGTATTACCACATGACATCACAAGGTGGAACAGAGAAATTCCATCTTGGAAGAACTCTCACTAAATATGCAGGGTTTGTGTGTTAAATGTGTGAATGAAACAAAACATTAATTTTTGATGAAGAGAAAAAAGAAGAAGAAAAAACATAACATAGACAACATAGTTGCTTAATTTTAGTTCTTGGTTGGACGCTGGCAGCAGATATAACTGTTACTTAGCAACTAATAACTAATATTAACAAGGACAAAACTTATCATTAGACTAATAAAAATAAACGGCATTTTTTATTTAGTTAAATGAATGTTAAAACTACAAGAAAATGCCTTCCTTGTGCGTAAATTGTGCCTGCATTTTGGATGGAATACTTTATGGATGGCATAGGTGCAGGGGTTTTAGAAGTTGGTTACTTCCTGTATTTATGTACTTTTCGTCAGACCTGCAATTTAATTGATCTAATACACTTAATTGATCTGTTATGATAAATATTTACCATAGATATTAACAATGCACCAATACTGGCATTGAATATTAGGGCTAACACTGAAAAATTAGCTGGATCGAATATTGGCTTCCAAATATCGATTCAGCCCATATCCTGGTTGGACATATATTGATGTAAAAAGACTATTTACTGGTTGTAATTGCCCAGAAAGTCTCATAGTTTGAATTTTTATTTATACAAAGTTGTTCAGTAGAGAGGTAAGTCACAGCTCAGTAACCCATTTGGATCAGTTCTGTCTCGTTTTAGTTTAGTTTAAAGGAAATACAGTGGTACCTCACCTTACGAAAGACCCTACATACGAAAAATCCAAGTTACGAAACGCCTTCACGTCAAATTTTGGTCTCTAGATACGAAAGAAAATTCAAGTTACGAAACGCGAAATCTCAAATATTCAATTAATGCGCGCTCAGATGCACGCCCCAAAACGTAAATACACTTTATCAACACACACGGGGTTAGGTTCCAGAGGTGGCCCGCGGTGGGAGAGGTCCACGAGGTAGGACAACTTTGTATTTTGCAATTGTTGTACATGTTTTAGGGCTGTAAATGCCTCACCACACACATTCTACGCTTTTCTCAGACTGGAGTTTGGCTTTTCTCGCATTTCTCTCTCGTTTGAACACTCGAACTTTCATAGATTTTCAATGGAATGTGTTGATAGTGAAGCGTGGGGGGGGGCACGGCTCAATATAGCGCCGAACTAGCGAGGGGAGCGGAGACAAATCCCGCTCTTGACATAAGAAACATCAGTGGTTGAGCGGTCAGATCCACTGACCCACAGGTTGGTTGGTACGATTCCAGCTCCCACAGATGAATGCTGCCGTTGTGTCCTTGGGCAAGACACTTAACCCTCCTCGCCCCCAGTGTCTGCGTACACTGGTGTGTGAATGCGTGTGTGAATGGGTGATTGGTTCCTTGTTGTAAAGCGCTTTGGGTGCCTTGAAGGTGGAAAAGCGCTATATAAAGATGTGACCATTTACCATGACCATTTACTATCGCAACAACACGTCATCAGTATGGTAAAACACGCCTGTCTCACGACGGTCTAAACCCAGCTCGCGTTCCCCATTAGTGAGTGAAAAATCCAACGCTTGGTGAATTCTGCTTCACAATGATAGGAAGAGCTGACATCGAAGGATCAAAAAGCGACGTCGACACGGTGCGAGATGGAGCCGCGGCGCACGGGCCGTGCCTCCCCCTCGGGGTGATTTAATCCTGGTCTGGTCCCGGTTTGGTCCGGGTCTGGACCTGATCCGGTCCTGGTTTAGACCTGGTCTAGACCTGGTTTAGTTCTGGTCTAGGCCTGGAAGTCACATAGAAGCAGAACCCGCCCAGAGCGAGACCCCGCGCTGACACTGTGAGTTAGCTCACAGTGTCAGCGTCCCGGCTCTGGAAGTCACATAGAACCAGAGCCCGCCCCGCTCTTATTCCCACTGAAAGAGCGTCTTTTTTGGCCTCTTAGCTCTAGCGCGGAACACGCAAGGAGCGCGGAGACACGAGCAACGCGCTCCTCCAACGGCACTGCCATGTCCTGGGATAATCCTGGTTTAGTCCAGGTCCAGTCCAGGTTTAGACCTGGTTTAGTTCTGGTCTAGACCTGGTTTATTCCAATCAGGACGCAGGACACAGTGTTACACTATAAAAAACAACAACCTTGGAACGGATCAGGCCTTTTCCATTGAAATAGCTACTCAACTTACGAAAAATTCACGTTACGAAACCACTTCTGGAACGAATTAATTTCGTAAGGTGAGGTACCACTGTAAATGCTGTTTTCAGTCTCTGCACAGGTATCAGTTGTTATCAGGGAATTGACGGCTGCTTAAAGCTATTGTATTAGAATTGGTATACAAAAAAGCTGGGTTGGTGCATCCCCCCAAAAAAAACAAAAACATGAAAACCTGTCATCTATGCACTTTAAACTTGTTCACCCTTTGGCCTTCCTCTGAGTTCAAAAACACCCTCTGGTTAATTTGTAAAATTCTAATCCAGCGGGAGTGTGAGAAAACCTGATCCAACTTTTCGAGCTGTTTTTTTAAGATCTTGGCCTTCACGACTTGTTTGATTTGTTCCTTCTTCTCTGCAGTGGTTTAGGCTGGCTCTTCACACTTACTCAACCGTGCACTGCTTCTGGGTGTGTTAGTCTGGCTGGATTCACCGCAGATAAATAAATAACTAAACTGGCACCTCTTCACTTTGGATCCCCCTCTGTTTTGGCAGCCCATCCACACCGCATTCTCTATCAGGTGTAAACATGTCTGTCAAGCGGCACAGCCAGTGGGCCCAGTTGATTTTTATTTATTTATTTTTTTCTTCTTATTTTCTTCTTCTTTTTTTTTTTTTTTTTTTGGTGTTTGTGACTTCATGCATGCCAGCTCTCCCCCGCGTCTGCCCACCGCCCTGCTTGACCTTGGCCAGGCTCAACACCTTTTGGAGTTGTCTCCCACTCTCCACATTGGCAGGACGTGCCCAGGAGCCAAGTGGGGCTTAAGTGGCTGTTAGCGAAACTGACCCCAAGTTTGAAGTGTAGACCTTGGCTGGCTGACTGTCCCAGGGCAGTGCTGACGTAGCTGGCAGTGACTGTGACATTCTCATAGAAGAGATACTCAGGGGTGGAAAGAGTAATGAAAATTTTTAGTAAAGTCAAATAAAAGTAGTAGATACATGGCTTTTTTTTTTTTTTTTTTTTTTTACACAGGGACCATTTGTACTAGATTATAGACTACTGACTACATTTATATATAGGTTATACTATTCTAATTTCCATCTGCACTCCCTGAGACATCCAAAACAGTGCAGTCTATACAAATATTATAAGAAGTACAATGACATTAAATATCTCCCATTCCCGCCCTCTGTGCCCTTAGTTAGGTATAATTTACTTGTTAGTTATACGTGTTTTTTCTTACATTGGCACCATATTTCCCATATTTTCCACCATATAAACCATATTTTCTTAATTCAGCACTAAACTTCGAAAATTACAAGGACAACTGGTAATACTATAAATTTACATCATTTTTTGTACAAAACGTGATTAATTTAACATGAAGCTGAAATGAACTTTTTTCAAACTGCAATCTCCATTTTCATTGAGTTCTGGACAGTACTCAGTAGAGCTGCAAGATTAATCAGTTGGATTTCTAATGCATACTAATTACACTGGTCTACAAGCAAAATGCTTCCGGAACAAAAGTAGTGAAATTTTTCTTGGTTTATGTCATTAATAAAGTCAGAAATGCTGATTGGCTATAGTTTCCAAGATATAGTATTGGGTCAAAATAGGAAATTTATGCAAAATAAGGCAAAAACTAGTTTATCAGAAGGTACAGTGTGTCTACAAGGAACCAGTTCTATTTGAAAGCCTGTCTGCACATTCCAATACATTCATTTTAATAGGTCTAGAGTTTTAACATATATCAACTTGTATAATAAATGTATATATATATATATATATTATACCATTACATATCTTGAATACATTAGCTAACCAGCACAGTTATCAATTGATTTTCAGTTCATCTTATCAATTTAAATGAGAGTTAGCCGCTTTTATCTCAGAAGCAGATCAAGTCCAAAAAATTTGTAGACCAGTGTTATTATTATGTAAAAAGCTGCAAATCCTGTTTAGATCTGTGCAAACATGTTCTGAATTTCTGGTTTTAGTTTATCAGTTCAAATTTCAGTTTTTATTTCAGTCTTTTTGTGATTTATTTTGGACATGTTTGAAATGTGAACATTGAACTGAATTAGTAAAACATAAAGTGAAAATCAAATCACTATCACAAATCAGAAAAATTGCAAATAGATTTTTTTTTTAGATTTTCACAAAGCATTCAGCCCTTGTAGCTGTTTTGATTTTAAATGTAGCTACTTGCATGCAAATATTATATTCAGTTATTAAGTTCAAGTGCTGGTTTCTAAGTTTCTATATTACACAAAATTGACTCTTGTGAGCTTTAAGCCATGTTAAAATGTTGTTACCTTAGTTGTTGTTTGTTTCATTCACACATGTTTGAGTATCTACATCTCCAATAACTCAAAATGCTCTGTTCCACCTTGTGATGTCATGAAGCAGTAGTTTTCAGGTTAACAGCTCCTTTTACCTTTTGTTCAGCAGAGATGGGAAATTCCAGGACTGAAATCATCAAAATTATTCTAGGGAACATGTGGAGTTTAAAAACACAGTTAAGCACCTTCTGTATTGCCACATGATATCCTGTGGTAATAAAGTGTGTTAATAAATTTAGGTTCTTCTCTTATATGCAGGTTTGGTGTGTTAAACATGTGAATGAAACAAAACACAACTCTGGGTATGTTTGTGATGAGGAAAGAACATTGCAATGATCAAAAAATAGTGTTTAAAAATCTACCAAAAAGAATTATCCAAAAACTCTCCTGCATTACAGTAATGTGTATTTGTACTTTTTCACCCCTGGAGATAGTCAAATAGTCAAGGCCAGTCTGGGACACTGTGCTAGCCGATATCTCAACTTCCCATCATGCCTTGCTGCCATTACTGTTGCCTTGAGAGCGAAGAGCAGGACCGATCATCCAAGAGGCCTGATGTACAGACAAGACAGCAGGTCACACAGATAAGAGCAGGCTCATATACTTTTAAACTGTCCTCTTTTTTTCATTCTACACAGTTTCACGGCTCTCAACTGGCCCCAAATCTGCTTAACAGCCAGCACTATAGAGAGGAGAGGGCTCAGGGCAATTTGGTTCGGTTTGTAACGGTAGCTCATTCTCTGTGATGTATAAAGCAATTACACAAGTCTGAGCTACTGTATTAGAGGCTTGGATAACAATTTGACATTTCTGCCGTCTTTCTGTAATCGCTGCAATATGATTTTGATTGATTTTTCAGCATTTCTGTATAAGTATGTTTGTCTGTTTACACCACAAATCTTGACTAATGTTTGTTTTTACAAATGTGTATACTTAATTATATTTCTGTTTGCTTATTATACTGCATTGTTCACTATAACAATCAAAGCACTACAGTGAGAACAGAGTCTGCGATCAGAGTTGTATAATAAAATAACCGTGTAATAAAATAAGCATTTAAAGGTGCGCTATGTAACTTTTCTGGTGGAAGGTCCGCTGTTTGTCTTGCTTTTGGAATTTGGCATCAAACTTCTGTATCTTGCATTTATTTCATTATCATTTTTTATTTCTCAAACATACCTTGAAAAGACGCATTCTTACGCCTCTCCACTAATCTAACCTGTAATGTGTCCTGAAGGTGTCACATGCTTGTCTCCGTGGAGATGAATAAGTTTAATGGCATACTGTGGAACATTCCAGACAAAGCGATGTCTGGAATGTTCAAGGAGAAGTGCAGATGCTTGACCCTTCACCAGAAAAGTGAATCTTTAAGCTGTGATATGTGGTCAGTACTGGACAAAAGTGCTACTTATTTGTGATGAGGATCTGAGTAGAGTTTGAAGTAAGGGAGAGATATTTTCATAAACTTCTTAACCTCATTTTATAGGACTGCACAAATGGCCAAACAAACCCAATTGTTTGCTCCAGTCATTTCATTATCTGGGTCACTGTCTGGACTCTAGATGGAGTATAATCTTTGACACGGCCTGTATTTTCAAAGTGTAATAACAACAAGCTTCACATAAAAACATGCTTGCGCACCAATTTTACTGTGAAGCACCATGTTTTCTGAAGTAACCTTTTAAATTCAATGAAACTCAATATAAGCACAGAGCAATAAAATGAATAGTGGAATAGTGCTGCGTAGAAAGAGGAGCTTAAGAGCCTCTTCTTTCTCATTGTAAAAACCAACTGCGAATCTGAAAACGTATGCAAAGATTTAGCCCATCCAGCTGCGACCTATGTATTATTCTGGGGGCTCTCTACTTCGCTCCGCTCCATCTCCGCCATCTCACCTCGGGGGAACTGTCACTTTCTCATCAGTTAGTTACCGCGTGCTCATATACGGCAGGTTCCTGGTCGCCCCTCCTTCCCCCTCTGCCTCAGTTTCAAGGAGCTGTCGTCTCCTCTCCCACTCTTCGCAGCAGTTTCCTCACTTGACAGTTTCATCCCTGACACCCTCCATCTTGCAACTTTCCCGAACCTTCGCATTTTACACACACGCAATTTGTGCACAAGTTGAGTTTGTCTTCTCCCTTCTCTCCATCGCGTCCATTTTTTTTTTTTTTTTACTGTAGCCACCTCGCAACTGTCCAACTCAAGTACAGATAGGACTGTTTTATTAATGCTTTTTTGACTTTTTACTATAAATACTTAGTGGCACTTTCTAAACTTAATAATTGTTAGCCAAAGAGGTGCTAGAATCATTTATTAATTATTAGTAGGCCTGTCATAATAATTGTGATATCGACAATATATGTTGGGGTTCAGTATTTATCATGTGTACATTTTCTATGTAGAAGTGGGGAGGTTTTTGTTTTTTTGTAATATAATAAGGTTTGATTTGTACAGGGCTGAATCGACTTGTTTGGCTAATTATTGATTCATTCTGCTATTTATTTGTTGCAGCTCAGGCCTTTTGAATGATACAGTCTGTTTAATTTTGTATTTTAGTTATTGTATTAGTGGCAGTAGTTTCAATATTATCGTTGATTGCAGTATATCTCTATAGGAATATATAAAATATATAAACATCATTTTAAGTAAACTGAAGTACTGTTATTTACGTGCAATATTTACTTAAGATTAGATTTAGATTACATGTTCTAAAAAAGTGCCTTATGTCAAAAGAATCTTGTGCAAAAGCTACATATACAGAAAAGCACTAGTAAACAGCATCTTCATAAGATAAAAAAAAAACCCGATACAGCTAACTCACTCCACTCCCTTAAATCCTAATAAAAAAATGTATTATTTAACTGGACACTAAACACATACTGCCCTTGTCTATATCGTACAAACAAGAGTTTTATAAAATGGGAAATCATACTTTTTTTATTTGTATACTGCTTAAACTTGAACTAGAGAAAGCATTTGGACACACGAGCTCACACATCACAATAATAACAAAGAGCAAAAATATAAATGAGAATAATAAATGAAAAATAAGTGGAAAAAAATGTTCCAAATTGTATTCCAAATTAGGGTTATAATTTAAAATTGAAATATCAAAAAGTTCCCTGGACATGATGTCGTCAGGTCTACACTGTAGCCTGCCCCGCGCCCCCCGCCCTCTTGTTGTGGGACAAAAGCTGTGGTGCTGGTGATGTGTCATTCCTCGCTAACATGCATAAGAGCCAAGGCCTTTTTCACCTTTTCTTTTGACATAACACTCGGCTTGGTATTCAAGGGTAGAAAGGCGCGCTCTGTTCGCTCCTTCCTGCTTCTTTTCTTTCTCTCACTCCCATTCAGCTGCGCGCAAAGAAAAGTAATTTCATCGTGTGTGTCCCTGAGAGAATCAACGCGCACAAGTTGCATTGAATTTCTACTGCAACATTTTTTTTCCCCTCATTCTTGGCTCTATTTCAGACCCATAACCTGGGGGTAAACATGCAATTAAAATAACAGCAGAGTGCTCTCCTCCACCCTCCTCTCCTTCAGCTGTTAGCGTTGTACAACACCACGACTCGCAACCCCCTAATTACTTTAGCTTTTAATTGCTATACAGAGAAAATTCAGCTGTGTTTTCTCACCTTGGATTTTCTTTCACTCTCACTAATATTTCTATACCTCCTCTAATAGGCTTATTTTTGGTACGAAATGCTTCCTATGTATTTGCACATTATTTACAGATTATTATTATTTCCAGTGCTGATGGACTAATTTAGGTACCAAAATGTCTCACACATTTACTCCCCATATGCTTTACTGCACATAATGAGGCTTTGTAGGATCCAACCAGCATGGAGTCTTCACAACATTTTTCACACAAATTAGATGTAATGTCTGTCTATAATGTGATCCCAGATAAAAGGTGACACTGTTCATATATATCACACATATTCTACACCTTGCTTCTGTGTAGGGCTGAGAATCGCAGGGTCCTTCGCAATTCGATATTATCACAATATGGTGATACATGAGATAATCGATATATAGTACTTGATAGTTGACACTATATACAGTATAATATATAACTATTTTAAAGAACCAAATACATTTTAAGTGTATTGCATAAACAAGTTTCATTTCTCTGAACAAACATCAAAATTTTAGCACTGTGACAAAATAATTTAGTAAAATACACAAAATACTCTTGGTGATATATCGATACAACAGCCCACGATATTGTATCACCAAGTTTAGTGTCACGATATATTGATATATTGATATTTTAGCACACCCCTACTTAGTTGCAGTCAGTAAAGCAGAAAGCTGCAGTTAGCTATTCAAAATGACAGTACTATTGCTAACTCTAAGCTTAAGTAATCATGTTAATGGGATCATGTCTGTGAAATGGAGCTGCAATTTGAATCGTCGTCATTATCAATTTACAATTATTTCGGTAATGGGAACATCTCTGCAAACAAAACATATTTTAATGGGTAAAAAAACCTGCTAAGCGTGTAGTTTAAACCTCTTGTATTAGTTTAGCAGTTCATTTTCCAAAAACATAGATTATAATTCTAATCTGTCACTTAATTATGTGATTATTTGACTGTCACATCAAATAAATGTATTAGTTGTCAGTGTTTTGTTATACATCCTATACAAATAATATAATGTAACCATTTTACTGAAATCTGATTATTTCAAAATGTATTTACAACTCCTTTATTGCTTTACATCAAACATTTTTCAGATGCATTCTATCACCTTGGATTTTACCCTTTCCATTGTTGTTGTTGCTCTATATTCCCATACATCATCTCCTAATGAGCTTATTTTCACTGTGTCCCCCTCCTCCCATTTTTTCCCACATTACCACCACTGAATATTTTAACCAATAATCTCCAATGCAATTAGCCTGATGCAAAAATGTTCCCAGTGAATGCTGATCATAGCTTACGATATTGATCAAAAGACACAGCATTAAGCATGTGTAATTTTGTTAATGGCTTCCTCTGCATCCCTCTTTCCCATTTTGCTCTCGGAGGAATGAAAAGGGAAAAATATAGGTCAGCTTTTATGGGAGCAATTTGACACATGACACAAGCCATGCGCATCCAGTCCTGCTTTTGTCAGCGAGCTTTTATTTGTCCATAATGAAACGCACTGCAGTCATTGGCACATTTTTTATTGGAGCTCTATATAAGTAGCTGGTGGATATTTGCCTAGTCACGAAGGGAGTGGTTATAATACTTAGAAGAGCTTGGAGCGTCTGTCTGTACTGGGCTGATAGTGTGGTAGACGCTGGCTTAAGTCCACTGAAGGCCCAGCTGGGTCAGGGTAGCCCCCCATCCCAAAAGAGACAGGACACTGTTTCCACTGCAGACTAAGGGAGCTGGGCCAGTGGTCTTCTTTTCTATCCAAAGCACATGAGTCAATCCCTCCTTTCAGAAGAGATGCACTGCTCTGTCACTGTCAGATGGTAACCCAGGCTGACATCCAGGAGTTATAGTTGGTCTTTCCTTTCTTAGGTGTTACAATGGCAAGAGGCTGACGGACTTTATTAGAGTTGTCACAAATCACAGTATCAGATTTTAATGTTATGATTATGAGAATAAATGTTCGCGGTAATTCTCGTGACAATAGGCCTTGTCAAATTAAAGGTGCATTATGTAACCGTCATGGTGGAGGGTCTGTCAAATGTTTTTCTTCATGGAGATGTTATTGCTTTGTCTAGAATGTTTCACAATATAGCATTAAATCTTCCTATCCTCATGGAGACCAAACCAGGGTCAGAATGTTTTTTAAAGTTATTTTTGAGCTATAAAACCACCTGTATGAATTGAGTACATGTAAAGTAGTGTTTAAAGAACTGTTTGTCATACTGTGGAACATTCTAGGCAGAGCAGTAACATATCCACAGAAACAAGCAGGTGACGTCCCCAACCAAAAAGTTACATAGTGTACCTTTAAGGAAAAAAACCTCAAATGGCAATTTTGTAAGTATTGTGATTGTGATTTGTGATTTAGGTATGCATTTTATTCAGAGTGCTCCTTTCAAATATGTCCAGGAGAAAAAGGCTGGAACTGATGAACAAAGCAATTTTGTTCAAGTTGCCAACTCAAATTATAATTTTGATTGTGTTATACTGTGCAGCAACAACAGTTAAGTCTGAAATGTGTTTTCTTTTCACATCAAAATAACATTCCTCTGTGTGACCAGCTCTATGTGCTCAATCTGTCTTTGTGAAGTTATTATGACTCAAACAAGCAGATAAAAAACACTTTCAATTTAGGCTAACTATTTTGGACTACAGAATGGATTTAATGGATTTAAACTTAAATAATCACAGTTATTGAGTATCTTAATAATCTTGGCACCCCTATTAAGGAAGGATGCAATTGGTAAAATGTTAAAGTCTCAGTCATCTAGTTTCAAAACTTTAAAAATGTGGTTTTGGTTTGCTTGCTTCTTTGCATTGCTGCTTTTCTTAGAATTTAATCTCTGTTGCGGTTTCTGCTAAAGGGGTGCAGGCTTTTATTTAACAGACATTTTTCTACATTTAACAATCAACCCAATCTGGGTCATTCAGAAACAGTGAGTGACCTCCAGAGCCAGAGCCAGGATCTCAGTCTTGTGTTTTGTGCAGAATTTTGTGTGATTTTGAAAATTTTAAAGTATGCTTATTTAGTATTTTGAACAAAAAATTAATTCATTCTGCATTGCATTCTTGCTGCGCTTTACTGTGCTACCTTACTGTTCAAAGAGGTCCTTAAAGATTTAAAATCCCTATAAAGTAGTTAAAACCCATTCTTGTGACTAACTGACATCTATAAAACCGAAGAAGGCACTATTAAAAAAAAAAAGCCAAAGGTCACGTGGTTTATGAAAGGTGACATTTCTCTTTGGCGTATGAGACAAATGAATTGATGTTGAAACTATAATGACTGCGACATGTGTCTGTTTATAGAGCAGTGGTCAGGTGTGGACAGACCAGGCTCAGACAGTGGTGTGTATTTGTGTGTGTGTCTCCTCCGCTCAGTGCTGTAAATCAGAGTGTCAGCTGGGGCATTACCATAGGCTGACCTTTGTCTCCGCACTCCCCACTGCATGAGTTTCTGACATTCAGGGTGCTGCGGGGGGTGCGGGTGGTTGCGGGGGGTGCAGTGGGTGGGGGGCACGGCCTGTTGGCGCCTCTTCGCCCGGAGCTGTTGATACGAGTCTTCTTAGAACAAACCCTCTGACACTTTATATGCTGCTGTTTTCACTTTTCCCCCGCACCATTTTACTCTCCTGTCACCGCTTGGCTTTTGAAACCTCAAGCAAAGACACATTTGTATTTGATATTTAGTTTTTCTTCTGCCCCAAACCTGCCTGTTGTCAGAGTGATTTCTGTTATCTTCCTGTGAAATCTTGGCATTCTGATAAATGAGAGCAAGTACAAAATCTCGCTTGCTGACATCAAGGTGCTGTGTACTTAAAATCCTTCCAAGGACCAAGAAAAGAATAACATATTTGGCCAATTAAAGATAATGCATGGTGACACATTAAATGGAGGGCAGGGATTGCTGCCATATGGCGGTCCACGTTATAGATCAGAGTGCAGCTAAAGTGAGGAGGAAGAAGGGGCAACAAAATCCATGACGCAGCATTAGCTCTACAGATCAGGCCCAAATCCAGGGGTGTCTCCTTCTCTGTCCCCCACTGTCAGTCTATTGTCTTTCCCCCTCTCCCCCTGCCACGAGCCCCTGCAGCACCCTAAGGTGCACCGCTCCCGGCACCACTGTAGAAGTGGCAGCTTCATTAGGCCTTGTTTTTTCTTTTCTCGCTGGGAGGATTTAAATGAGCTGTCATCCTGACCTTTTTGAGCTTCTGCTTTTTAAAGCAGGTTGAGCCCCCTCCCAGCCCAAAGCTCCCGTCTGCTCTCCCTCTGCCACTGCACCTTTCTCTTTCACTTTGTCACTCTTTCCTGCACTTGTCTCTGTTTCCCCGTGGGGGGCGAGACACTTTTAAGCCTTCACCCTGCGGCAGACATTCATGCCAAGGTTGTTGTGTGGGTAATTGCCTCTCATAGACGCTGTTTGTCTGTGCACACTTGTGATGCCATGCTGCAGAGGGGGAGGGCACAGTCACTGTAGACTTAATTTGCTCCTGACTGATCCTCAGTGCTGATTAAGCATCTGTGGTGTTTGGAAGACGACGTAAACCAAGTGGAGCATCTCTAACATTTCTGCCTTTTTATTACATCGGGTGACTGCACAAAGGGCCGTGGCTGTACTCACTTCTCTGTAGCTCGTGTAGCGGGCTGCATTGTTGAATATGCTCAAATAGAGGGCTGTTTGTGGTGTGGAGAGCTGCAGTATCGATCAGGGCCACACTAACTTGTCAGCGCTGCCTCTGGAGTGTGTTCTTTGCCAGTGTACAGGAGTCATTAATTTCCTCCGCCTCGGTCTGGTGAGAGCTCAGAGCAAGCTGGGGTCCGGTTGCTCAAACATGCAGTGGATTTAAGCCCCGGGGCCCCTCTCTCCCTCTGCCCGCTTCACTGCAGCACTTTGATGTTTAATTGAAGTTGTTATTGGCATCAAATGTCACCTAACCCAATGCTGCAGGTGTGAATCAGATTCTAATTGAAAGTAACTGTGTCTCCCTGAGCCCCAGGTCTGCAGAGATGTGGGGCTGTGGGTGGCTATTTATCACACAGTGGGGACTAAAATCTGTACACACTCAGTCATCAGGTCCTCATGACTCAAATCAGCAACATGGTTTAAAGCAGAGGTCTTCAACAGGGGGGTCGCGACCTGCCTGAAAAACGTTGAAGCCCCCCTGGTTTAAAGTATAATGTTTGTTTAAATGGGTCAGGTTACTACCCTTTAAGTAGTGACTTTGGTTACCATATATTTTAAAACGCCGTTTCATGTGGGTTCATGCAATGACACACTGCTCCAGACCGCTACGGTGTCCAGGAAAAATGGACTTCTTGTGGATTCTTGCTTTGATTATAATGACTTATTTAGTCTTGCAGGACCAAACTTGCAGTCATATCCAGTGTTAAGTTTATGATCAGTCTCAGAAAATGAATGTAAGTCGATGTAATGTCCCCACGAAGGAGGAAAACTCAACATGATTGTACTGACCCCCCTCCCCTCCCCTCTCTTCTTTTCTCTCTCTGTCTACAGTGTGAGGAGCAGTGCGTGGCCCATGTTGCATTAGTGTGGCTGTGAAATGCTGGCCTGTCTGCCAGGGCCAGGTGACCTCCCCCTGCAGCTTATCCCCCACACGCAGATGAACACTGGACTTCAGAAATGTAAGTACTCCAGCCCCAAAGTCCCACTCAAAACGCCAAACTGCTCCAAAGTTTGGGTTCAAGTAACATCACAGTATTCAAGAATCATAGTTTTAATGGAGCTGAGGACAGGAATTTGCTGATTTGTTAACCTGGTTAATATATCTAATTGCTAGGCACAAAAACTGGTACAAAGTTCAGTGTCTTCTCTGACACCACAAATGAGCGTAAGTGAAATGATGTTTTCACAATAGCTTCAGAAAGTGGTACTATTATGAAACACCAAAGACATGAAGACATTGAAGCCATAAGATTAATAAGTGTGTGGACCTAATCTTTGAAAATAATTAGGAGGACATTTGTGGATTTTCTGTTTGGATACGTTTTATTTTTTTTTTAAATAAAATAAACTAAATATATATAGGCCCCTGCCATCCATATGAAATATTATCTTCAAATGCAACCTATTCCTGCTTATTGGTGTGTTCATACTTGTCCTATTTCAGTCTGAGTATCAGTTTCAGTCGAAATTGTAGACTTGGTCTAGTCCTGGTCTAGCCCTAGCCTAGCCCTAGTCTAGTCCTAGGTTTCGTTCTGGATTTAGTCCCAAGTTTAATATGGTGATTGTGGAAATGTGAATGTCAGCAACATTCACTCCTTCCGCTCTGTATTACAATCAGCAATCAGAAATATTGTTATGGCTCAAGATGTCTGGTCTGTGTTCACAGTAAATTAGGGTAAGCTGTATCATTACTCTATAGCTAAACTTGGCCACCTTGTTTCAGTCCTCACCTCTGCAGCCTGGGATACAGAGGAGTGCCATTCTCTTGGACTAAAAACTGCAGTAGTGCCAGCTTTTGTGATTGGAGCGTTTTGGCCTCCTTTCACTCAGGAAAAGTTAAATACTGTGAGACTTTAACAGATTGTAGAGGAGTTTTTTTCCCTGCTGAAATCTAACATCAAGCGATTTTAAGACACAATCTGCTGTCCGGGTCCAGCACACAGCTCACAGTTGGCCTGAGTTGATTTGCAAGGCTAACAAACTAACACCAGTATACACCATTTATTTTAACCTGCTTTAGATATTTAACTTAAGCTTCATTTTAAGTTCATTTTGCTCTAGGGCAGGGGTCTTCAATGTTTTTCAGGCCAGGGACCCCCTACTATATATACGGCATAGAATTGTGTTTTATATTAAATTGAGCTTAGTGTCATGTATAAACATTGCTACTCTGTTATGGTACATCCAATACAAGGAACTAATACACAGGTTAATACTGTATTTTACACTATAAAATATAAAATTATATTATTTTAAAGTGAAATCAAAAGATTTCGCGACCCCCCTGCAGTACCTCCGCGACCCCCCTGTTGAAGACCTGCTGTAGGGACAAAGATGCAGACCAATTGCTCCTGTATTCCATAAATGGACTTCATCATTGGATTGTTCCTATTTTGCCTGAAGGGTTGCTCAGCTGGACAAGAGAGAGTACAACCAACTTATGTTTATACATTATGCAATATCCTCAGAGCATAAAATAGAGAACGTGCTTGCTTACTTTAAAGAATTGAGCATTTAAATATAAATGAACACCAGTTACCCTGGAGACATAATGCACAAATAAGTTTTAATATTGTCTGAAAACTCAAATACTAAATGGATTTAAACAGCCTGTGATCAAAGAAGCCTTCAAGGTCCTGTTTAGGACAACAAAAAGGTGAGAGTGACTAACTGAAAAACTGTTGCTATATAATCCTAGCTAGCTTGGGACTGTATGTTATTTGAGAGTGGCTTGTTTACAACCACAAAGCTCACCTGTTGTATTTCCAACTAACTCAGTTCTTTCTTGTCAGATTGTGTTAAAATAAAGCACAGATTAAAGCCTAACAAGCCTCAGATATAGCAGTGCCTACAATTAGAATCACACCCCCAGGGAATTTTGATTACATCAGCTGCAGAGCATCAATAATTAAAATAATACTGTATAAAGAATATGCTAAGTTTGGTGTATGCAGCTCCTAAAACTGTCCTTTGCCCTGCCTGCTTCATCATCAGGAATTGTAGTCCTAACCTGACCCATTTCTCCAGCAGTTTCCTTTCTTTTTTGTAAAAATGCTCCAGCTCATCAAGACTGTAATTTCAGAATCACAGTAATCAGCCAGCCCCCAGGAGATCAGCAAGCGCATGGGAGTCTGCTAAGAGCCACGTCTGTTGCCTCAGCCCGCAAGCTACTGACACAGTACAACCATAGTGCAGTTTTCTCCAGTATGAACAATACTAAAGTACTACCAATAATCTGCTCCACTGATGGGGCTAGCAGCAAAAGCAAATGACCCTGAAAGTGTTTTTGATTGTTTTTTCCTCTGATTCTCATCATTAAAGATGCTGTTTTTCTCTTTAAAACATTATTTTGTTATTCCTTACTTACCTAATGCTTTCTAAGCATCCTAATTATTGAAGTAATGCATTTATAAGATAGCTAGCCGAAAAAGCAACTGATGCTATAATGCAAAATAGATTTTTTTTAAAAGAAATTACATGAAAAATGCATAATCTTAGAATCAAAGGCTGCTTTTTCTTCAAAAATTCTCAGTATTAGTTAGTCAGTATAACTTGCCTATTTTGCATTTTTATTCCTAAAGAATACCCCAAAAACATGCATTCTTACTTTGAGTGGGGTCGCTTCTCCACAGATCTGACCTGTAACTTAACCTGGTAACATCACTGCCTTATCTCCATAGAGATAGGTTTGTTCAATACTGTGGAACATTTTAGGGAAAGTAATCACAAGAAGTTTTGTACTGCACCTCCTTCCCTAGTGTCCCAACATCTGAAAATGTCATTTTAAAGTGAGAAGCTGCAGACTGCCAAGGCCAAAGCTGCAGGAGGAATCGCTGCTTTACTGACTCTGAAATGTTGGAACTGTTGAAGGAAGAGTTCAGGTGTACAGAGAAACACAAGACCGCTAAAAACCTCCAGGCAGAATGACTCAAGTACCAGGAAGTGACCGTTCAGTTCTCACCCACAGAACCAACACTGTTCACACTGAGATCAAAAGCAGCCATCTTCTGCAGTTTTTATAATATTTTTCATTTTAAAGGCCCTTTGGTTCAGCTCTGTTCAGGAACTCTAAATGTGCTGGTTGTGGGAAAGTGGATTCACATGTCAAATTTGATGCTAAAGCTTTAGACCTAATTTTCTTCTCTTGTGTAAAAATCACATTTTATAGCAGCATGAGCCCCTGCCCCCTGCCACTTTAACCTTGTTCAATAAAAACAGTAGTTTGAATAAGAGAAGCCCTAATTAGCGCCTGCTGACTGTGCACTTGTGCTGTAGCTAGCTAGCTAGCAGCAGGGTAATTAACACATGGCCAGAGTGGCCTCTTTCCCCACTCTCTCCCTGGGAACACGCTTAGCTGGAGATCTGAGAGATGATACGCCCATAGCCACCACCAACCGCCTACAAATATCACTCGTACCCTGATTAACCTCTCCTTGATGCTGTAAGCTTTTCAGCTAATCCAAGTATTATGTGCAGGTTAAAATGCTAACAAGCTATACTCTTGCATACTCAGGGCTCTCAACTTTCGAGCGGGGTCGTGCGTGAGACTGCGTAATTTCCGGGGGGAGGGGTTGCGAGTGACTATTTGTTTTCTGCGGGGGGCGAATGGCGCTGAAACCGCGTGGTGCCTGAACCGATTTCTGGGCACAGAAGCGCTGCGCTTGAATTGCATAACTAAATTTCAGCGTGAGAAATACCATGTGTTGCGTGTGAACACGTCGAATTGCGTGTGTCACACTCTCAGTGCGTGAGAGTTGAGAGCCCTGCATACTTAATATTTGTATTTCTTTGACAGGGAAAAGCAGTCACATAGTTACAAGCAGAGCATGGAGCTGATGACACACACACACACAGTGTATAGCTAGAGCTAATTCTTAATTCCTATAGAAGTCTTAATTAACACCCAGTGTTTAAGAGCGTCACCAAACAGTAAAATACTGATTTACTGCAACTCTTTGATGTTGTAATAGAAAGTTCTTGTTATGTTATTGTTTCTAGACTTACAAAGACAGTACAGAGATTAAACAGCAAGTAGGCCTGCTGTAGCTTTGATGTTTGTCACTTGGTATCCTGCTGCTACCCAGCTAATGAGATGAGAAGTATTTTAGGAAGAACTGATGTGTAAATGTTTGTGTTTGATTTCTATTAACTTTACTTATTGTTTATTTTATTGATCTTTCAACCATTTAATCTAAATAAGCATTAATCTAAAAACAGCGTCAGTTATTTGTCCCTGTTATTTGTAACTGTCATGTGAATCTGTACCAAGATCATTAATCATGACCTGAGCTGAGAGGTCCATCCTCAGCAGGTCTCTGTCTGAGTGTTGGGTTATCTGTTTGCTTACAGCGGCGTTTATTCCTCCACACACATTAGGTGTGGGTGATGGCGTCTTTAGCCCAGACCTCTGCATTAATGAGGCTGCCATCAGCAGCTCAACACTTAGTCACAACAGCCCCTGTGTGCCGCCCGCTCGGCCCAGCACATCTCTGCCCATTGTTTCCTCGCACAAATAAAGCAGGAATTAATTAGCCAGTTGGCACGACTTCTGGTGCGCCATGTCAGCACTCGCAGCTCAGCTCGGCCTGTTGTGAGCGCAAGCAGAACAGCTCCGGCAGCAGGAGACCGCAGACCTCTGCCAGACATTCAGACAGTTCAGTTATTGCTCACTCGACAGCAGCGCCATCGCCAAAGTGCTGGAGAGATGACATCTTTTTACCTGCTCTCAGAGGGAATTTAATCAGGGTGGTCAAAGTGGGTCAAACTGACAGTCTGGTGAAGGCTTAGTCTGGCAGTCTCTAAAACAATTACTACATGTATTGTGTTCCTGAAGAAGTGAGAGTTAGCACGTTATCGTAAAGAAACCATGCTAAAAGGAACTGTGCTAAAAGGAACCATGCTAAAAGGATCTGTGCTCTATGCAGCCTGAGAGCGCTGGTCGCCAACACATTTGCAGACACCTGAATGATGTCGTCAAACAGCCTCGCATTCGCACATACACAAACACATCTTGTTCTCATTGTCACTGTGGAATTGTTAAAATTAGCACCATGTTTAGAAGGTGGAACTTATGTCTGAGGCATGGGAGATGATGTGTGCATCTGATTACTTGTCTGCTGTCATGAAGTGCTGCATTTTTTTTTCCTTCCCCAAAAATTTACAAGAGACCATTGCTGCCTCATTCCTTTGTTTGCTATTCAATCACAAACGAGTCCTTTTAATGCGTTTATATTTTTAACATTTGTTTTTATTGGTTTCTTCTTTCCTACAGGCTACCAAATGCCCATGACCTTAAAAGTCACCACAGAATGTAATTTGGATGGAAACCAATTGACGCATGTCTATCTCGTTCACCTTAAGAGAAAATGAAGAATATGAGATCATGTCCAGTGCTTCTTTCTGCCTTACATGTATCTTCTATTGCTTTCAGTGTCCACCCACCTCCATTTGTTCCTCTGATGTGTTTTTATCAGTCTCACCTCTGTCCTGTCTCTTTCTCAGGGGACACCACACAAAGGATGAGATCTACTCCGTTTCCTACCCCTTCAGAATTGGATGCATATGCTAAGAAGGTGGCCAACAACCCCCTCACCATCAAGATCTTCCCCAACAGCATCAAAGTCCCTCAGCGCAATCACGTCCGGCGCACAGTCAATGGGCTCGACACATCAGGCCAGCGCTACAGCCCCTACCCCTCCACTCAGCCCAGTGCCAAGGCCGGCCTCCTCGCCATTGTCAAAGGACCTCCCGTCAAAGGCATCGTCAAGGACTACGATGGAAGCCGCGCTCGCATGCACCCGGATGTCAACATGAACGCTCCCGCTGGACCGTACCACGTGGGCCAAAACAGCACTTTAAACCATCACCCCACACCCCACACCCTCCCCCGACCCCCCCATAACCTGCCCCTGCCCCAGGACCTGCCCCAGTCCCTCCAGATGCCCCTCCCTCCGCAGCAGGGTCACATGCTTCGGCACGCTCCGCCAATGGCCCTGCATCCTCAAGGACCACCCAGAGCCCCCGCCCAGCACCCAGCCTCATGTCACCCACAAGGCCCCTCTGGCCTCATGCTCCAGTCGCACCTACAGCAGCAGCAGGCCCCCCCACTGTTACCGGGGGGGCGGACGCTGCCAGACAGTGACGCTCCACCCAATGTTACTATCTCTACCTCAACCATTCCCCTTTCTATGGCCCCTGGTCTTCACCAGGGCCACCACCCTGACCTGAGTGCCATTGTGCATCAGATTAACCAGTTTTGTCAGGCCCGGGCTCACCATTCAGGAGCTGCTTCTGTGTGTGAGGGTCAGATCGCCAACCCCAGCCCCATCAGCCGGAACCTGCTCATCAGCGCCTGCTCTCGTGTGTCCATGCACAGCACCCCAGGATTTCCACCACCCAACTGTACCATCGCCCCCCCAGAGAAATCCACTGCCCTGGTGGGTGCTGCTCCGCCCAGCGCAGCTGCTATGAACCATTTGCCTTCCAATCGCACTGACATCAAGCAACACCTCCACCCTTTGCACCCGCAACAGAGTCAGTCTCTTCACCATGGCAACACGCAGCAGAAGATGCGCTCATGGAATCAGCATCACTTAGGTCACTTGGGCCACATGCAGAATGGTGGAGCCCACTTGGCTAAGCAGACCCCCAGAGAACCCAACTTCCACTTCAAGGGCATGGGCTACTCAAATGAGGTGTGCGGTGGTCAGCCTTACCAACTGAAGCCCCCCATAGACAGACCCACGCCCTCCCCTCCCGTCAACAGTAACGGGATGCCCGGCCCCATGGCCCACTACACAAACGGCTACTTCCAGCCCCATGTTTGGAACAGCAGCATCCTCCCCACCCCCAATAGCGACAGCTCGGGCTCTCAGGACGTAGCCATGCCATTCCACGGAGCAGGCCCTGTGGGCTGCACCACTCTAGACTGTGCCCCCCCTGGGGCTCCCCATTACAGGCTAGGAACGGGCTCCACCTCCTCCTCGGCCCACACTAATCTGATGCAAACGGCAGATTACTTGGGTGGGGACTTCCAGACGCCCTACTTCCGCGATCAGAATCTAGGGCTGATGGGTAAAATGCACAGGCCCCCTCTGAGCAGGGTAGGGCCAGAGGTCGGGGATGGCAGGACCGCTCTCATCCAGCACCCAGGGTACAGATAAGCTATGGCCTTGTCTCAATGACAGTTATTAAACACCCTTTGTTTAGTCTTAAGTAATGAAAAACATGAATTAAACAAAATTTGATGACTTAAACAAACGATCGCTAATGCTAAAGAGGGTAAATGAAAACTATATTTCATGAAATCAGTAGATTTTTAAATCAATCTTGCAAGTGATCAATTGCTATTCCTTTTTTGTTGATTTTGCTTTTACCCTGCAGACTATCAGCTTATTAAATGCGTGCGTGTAACCGATCTTTGTTTTGATTTGATATCATATGGCACAGTAGGAACCTGTGTACATTTACACAGTTAGGTTTTATACAAATGTAGTTATTTATTTGTACAATAGGACTGTTGAAGTAGGACACCTCACTGTCAGAAGAAAGCATGTGACCAGATGATTTGTACATAGTGTTGATCAAAGTGTGAATATTACACTTGATTCTGCAAAATGCTGCAATTGGTGGTTAAGGGGTGTTGCCAGCTAGGGTGAGTTTTAGCAAATACACTGTTGTGCCATTGTATGTATGATTCCTTTGTTTTTACAACCATGAAAAAAATGTTTTACTTGAATATGGCAGGTGACAGGCTAGCTAGTCGGGCACAGCTGTGAAACGGAGCAATTATAATAGTGTCAATTGGTGTCTTCTAGCGAGGAGCACACCGAGCTTAAGCAGAGAATGACCCTGGCTTTGTTTATGGATTCAGTCATGTGTAGTTGCTACTGATATGTGATTTCAGTTTGTAAAGACCAAATTGATCACTTGCAAGATCGCACAGACTGACTTTTAAGTTGTGACGTGAACAGCAAATGCATTGTTAATTTTCTTCTACACTGGCTTATATCTAGACTACTGTAACTTTAATGATTGTGGATGAGTGTGAATGCCCTGATGATGCGGGTACCCATTAGAATGAGTGTGCGTGTGCTTGTGAGGATACACAAGGAAACCCATGTTTTGTTCACCTAACTCCCTAACAGCCCTGAAAAAGCCTTAAGTGTTTGGTCCTTGGACTTTCCTCTTGAACAAGCATGGTTTTAATGGAAAACCCCAAATCATAGTAAATGTGAGTAAGAAAATGGTAAGGATACATTGAAACAGCAATTTACTTATCAATTACTTTTGGTCTTTTTAATTTAATGAAGTTTTGTTCATTAGAGCAATTCCTTAGATCTTTTATTACCAAAAGCAGGAAAAGGAGTAATATTTTGTAATTATATATTTTAGCAATGTGTAGTTACTGAGCTGTAACAGTTTCAAAAGCTTCATTTTGCAGTTGTGACTATTTATAATACTTGATTTTTTTGCTTGTTATTTAAACATTTTCCTCTTTGTTTCCTGTACTATTGCTGTGAAGTGGATGAAGGTCCATAAGCCTTTCTTTGTGTCATTCTGTACAACAGAAAAGAGGCAAGAGCGAGAGAGTTGTGCTACTCTTTTTGTAATATTGTAATAAAATAAAGTTCTAATTTATGCTTTCAAGAAGTGTCAGTTTAAATTAATCCATACAGTCAGTATTAAAGGGCATTTAAAGAAATAACCATATTGTTACATTTTCATTCACCAAGATTGTTGAGACTCCAAAATTGAGATTTAAAGGCTTGCAAGTGAGAGTCCAGTCTGAAATTAAAACAAAACAAACAAAAAATGCTGCGGCCATCTACCCACATTGAAACTACAAACAAAATAAGTGACTGTTTAAAATATTAATGCTGTACCAAAATATGTAGGCTATGAAAATATTTTTTTAATTATTATTATTCACATTCCATCATGGTCTGACTGGACACTTGTGATCAGTGCTTGAAATGTCGACTGGGTGATCATAGTTTGCAGAAAGGACAGCTTAGGACTGTAAACTTTAACTAACTTTATACCTAAATGTATCCACCATAGACTATAAGTAAACCACACTTGCAACAATAACACAGTTTAATTTGTTTTTCATATATCCTAGATTTTAATAATCAAAGACATTACCACACAATGTTAAGACTTTTCCAGTGACATTGTAGCCAAGGCACATGCCCAGACAGAGGAGCTGCAGTAGATTTGGCTCGTTGGCCTGTGATGAAAATGGGTTTACTTTAAAGGGCACACAGTAGGAGAGAGACCAACACCTGCACAAGCTGCGCCTCTTCTGGCATGGATATGGAGGGGAGGCCAGGGGCATGAACTATGACCTCTGTATGACTGAGGTTAAGGTGCATCCTGTTCAGGTGAAGACAAGGAAGAAGCATCTTTTGAAAAACACCACAAACCTGTATTTTTTGTTAATGAGAGCCTGAAATGTTCTCCACAAATGGAATCCAGAATCAAAAGAAATGGCTTTTCACTCATTAGGAGTTTTTGATGAACTCATAGTAAACACTGTTCCAATGCCTCCTATAGGTCCAGCACAGAGGCGCTAAACTGGAAGCATCTCAGTGGACTGGTAAGTCCGCAAATTCCGGTCTCGAAATAAGACTCTCCAGCTCCGCCCTGTGGAGATATGAGCAATCTAACGTTTAAATAGATGTCTACTGTAAAAAGCAATATATCACATACATTATATTATTTTCAATACATATTATTTTCAGGGTCTAGTTTTATAATATTATTACTTCAATGCCCATTGCTGTTGAGTTATTTTACTCTAATATAAACACATGCAATATAATGGGCTCCCACAGTCATGAAATATGGAAGTGTTGACCTTTTAAGAGTAGTTTTAAAATGACAATATTGGTAGGAGGAGGCAGGATGGATGAAAATAATGAGGACATTGTAGGCCTATACTGTGCTGCCCTTGATGTTTAAATCTAAATGTAGGCCTACCTCTTTGTGGCGGTGTATTGGCGGTCCGCTCTCTGTCGTACCATCCGGGGTCCTCATTGATTTGTATTTTGACCAGGTTGCTGTTCCATTTGTTCCAGTTGACTTCCTCCACTCTGAGACGACAAGAGGACACATGCTCCAATTACAGAGTGCCGTGGGATGCATCAGTCATCTGTCAGAGCGGCCAAATTAGCGCGGAGTGAGCGCGCGCAGTGTACTTTGCATGACTGACCTCCGCACACACACAGCCGCTGCACAGCCCACACACCTTTTGTTTACGCTTATTAATTTTTACTCACTGCAGTCTGCTTTCCCCCTGGCGTTTAGTGATTGTTGTTTTGGTGACACGGCAGATGAATTGGCCTATTCAAAAAATTTAAAACGGGCCAAAGTGGATTCAATAAAATGATGTCCTTGTCTAGAATTATGCAAACTGTACTTAAGGTCAAGTGTCATCATGCAGATCCACATTAAAGGCTATTACTGCTTTAGATTTCAAATGACTTCAATTTCTATAGCGGAGACAGTAGACTTTTAAAGCTCCACTATGTGACTTTTCTGATGAAGGGTCTGCCACCTGCTTGTTTCCATGAATATGTTATGACTTTGATTAGGATGTCCAACAAAAACTTAAAACATAAAAATCTCCTGTGAGAAGATACTAAGCCAGTCAGATCTGTGGAGAGATCACCATAAGAATATGTTTTTCATGGCATTCTTTTCAGCAACAAAAACACCTGAACTTGAAACAATGCCAGATGGATACATGCAATGTCATATAGTGGAACATTTCAATAGCATCTCCACAAGACAAGCAAATAATGGACCCTCTACCAGAAAAGCTACTTTTGGCACTTATTGATTGATTTGGCTTCTGCTTACTGCTCACTACAAGAGGTAAAATTATAAGTCTATATTCTAGAATAATCTAGACGTATAATTATAATGCATTTATGTTCTATCAAATATAATTAAATGTTAATGTTCAAACATCCACATTATAATAAAAGCCTATATGAGCCTATAACAAACCAGTAGATGGAGCCAAAATCTACTGCACTGCTTCATCAAACATTTAAAGTGTCAACAGCCTTTCCTTTGCCAAAAGAAACTGAGTAATTTCATATGATTTAACAAAAGTTTATAGTGACTACTACTTCTGCTCTGGCCACCATCCCTTTTTTTCCCTAAATCTGATTTTTTTTTAGATGTTGCAAATAAATGTGACTTAAATCAGTTTTCATGTGAATCCAAGAGCCCAGAAGTGACCCGATTGAGGCCTGTCTTGCATTAGAAAATATATATATATATTTGGGCTCTTCACACAGTAATTTACAAAATCAAACCCAGGCCACATTTGGGCAAAGAAATCAGATTTGACTGTAGTGTTAACACAGCCTAAGTGTATATGTGATATGTATGTGATATGTGATATAAGAACCTAAAGCATCGGCGGAGGTCGTCTCCCAGAGCAGTGCACAGCTTCTTGTCCATTCCACAGCGGAACCTCTTCTTCAAGCAGCAGGGCAGCCTCTTCTCCATGTCCAAGATGGTCATAGCCCTCTGAAAGCACATACATCTCTAAGGTAACTTTAGAACTTATTTGATGAGGGCTACAACCAACAGTTGTTTTGCTTATCAGCATTTTGAATTACTGTATCTTGATGTGATTAAAACTGAATAAAAACAAAACACTTCAGCAAAGCTCATATACTGTATGCATGTGGTGTGTGAGTGAATGCGTGGGTCATTGGTAGGGATGGGTAGAATACTTTGAAAATGTATTTAGTTACAGAATACTGAACAACTGAATTAAAATGTATTTTGTAAAATATTCTGCTATAGCATACTGTATTCAGAATACTTTTGAATACTTTGCACTGTAAATATAGCACTCTGACCCCTCCCCCAGAGGACTACAGATGGAAATTAGCTGTAAAGCTAGAATCTGGTACAAGCATCTCTGCTTATGTGCTTAATGTAACTGTACATTGTCCTTAAAAATAAAACAAAACAAAACATCAAATTGCATTTAAATTACTGTGTAAAAACGCACATAGGATTTAAAAAAAAATGTTTGTTTTAGCATTTTTATGCATTTATTTATCACTAATCAGAGAAGTAAAAATCACACTTGCACGCACCATAAGAGTTGGGTTTTATATTTTTCTCACTAATTCTATGCACTCTGAAGCCTAAATTCTATTATTAAATTCTGCCCTGTATTCCTTTGATTTTAGAAAAGTAACTGTATTTTGAATGATGAAAACATAGAAAAAGTAACTGTACCAAGTTACTCAAAATTAGTATTCAGAATATGTATTCTCAGTACATACATTCAGTTACTTCCCTCACTGGCTGTAGAGTAGCTGTAGAGTTTAGCTAGTTCAGAGTGAAGGGAAAGGATGAATACAGTATGAAACTGTAAGGGGCCTTGTGGACTAACGGATTATTATTGTACTGGCTTTCTTTTGTGTAACTGAAAACAGCTTTCCAGTTAAAAACAATTAGAGCACAACAGTTCATCAGAATAATCACTTGAAACCAACTATTAAAATAACTGTAATTGTCAAGAACTGCATTGCTTGGAATGAGCAATAAAAACACCTGTAGCTGAATATATGCAAGATGTTTTATGCCATAAAAATCAGATCCATCTTCGATTAAGATCTACACAGTGCAGCTTTAAGTTACTGACCTGCAGCTTCCATATACTGGTGGTCTCCTGGGTGAGCTTCTCCACAGTGCGGTTCATGAGAGCGATGAGCATGTTAAGCAGCAGGATGTAGGTGAGGATGATGTAGCCGATCAGTAAAACGTAGAACACCTCTTTATACTGATAATGCTCTGTAAACTCCATGTCCCCCATGCCAATAGTGAACTTAAACAGCTCCAGTGTTGTGTACGAAATGTTCCTAAAGGTGGGTTTCAGACAGGTATACCCCTCTTCAGCCTGTTGAGGAGTATACCCAAAGCGCCCCTTTGATAATGTGATGTTCTTTACAGGGGGAGGAGGGGGTTCAATGAGGAGGGTGACCACCGCTAAAACAAGAGGCACTGTGTTAGTAATGTGCTGTATAGATATTAAGAAACAATATTTGACATAGAAAATTACCTGCAGAAAAGCCAAAGAGAAAGACAACATAGACAAAGAGAAACCGCAGAATATCACCTAGAATCATCTGTAAAAACAGAGTGAAGATGTACCGTGAGGTAACAATATACTGAAAGGTCCTATATCACGCAAATTAGACTTGAGAGATTTAAGCCATGTTAGAAAATGGTTACCTCCACAAAAACATAGCTGGAGTTGTGTTTTGTTTCATTCACATATGCTTGAGTAATCCTTTTCTTCATTTATTATTGTCTGTCTACATCTCCAAAGCTCTGTTCCACTTTGTGATGTCAGGAAGTAGTCGTTTTCAAGTTAACAGCTACCTTTTACCTTTAGTTCAGTAGTGATGGGCAATTCCAGGGCTGAAATCATCCAGATGTTTCAAACAAAGGTTTATAGCGTTTAAAAACACATTGAACCATCCCATGTTGTGATACTGGAAGTTCACAGGGTGGACAGAGGGTTTTCTGTTTCCTGTTAAACATGTGTGAATGAAACAAAACACAACTCCAGGTTTGTTTTTGAAACATTATAAAATGGATCAGAAAATAGTGTAAATATGTAGTGTAATATGTATAATCTTCCAAACATATAAAGTTGCATTTCTTTCTTCTTTTTTCTGGCCTTTATGGTCCATTCCCCTTTTTGCAATACTTGAACCTTGAAATACTTGACAGCACATTCTTGCACATTCCTCAAGCAATGATAAAATATCGTCTGGTTCTGAATAAGTGAAGTGGGAAATGTGGTACCTTCTGGATCATGACGCTGTAGATGCCCATGTGCTTGTCTCCTCTGGAGTAGTAGAGCAGATTGACCCAACTCAGAGCGAGACACACCACCAAAAAGCCCAGATACTCCTGTCTCCCCCCGACATACAGCACCGCAGCAATCAGGAACAGCACGGCCTGGGAGAAACTAAACCAGACACACATGTCTGTTACAAATACGGGCAGGAAATCTGACATGACAACAAATAAACAGGGCTACTCTCTTAAATGTGCATCATTACTATGGCATGCAATACATTTGTGATGATAAATACCCATACATTTTAAGGTATTTTTGAATTAACATTAATAAACAATAAATATTTCCCCATAACCCTGAAGTCAGATTTCTTAGAAAAAACAAAGGTATACCAATACTGATAAAAAAATACATTAATAACAAAAAAATTGGTATCAGTAAATAGTGCAACTAAAGCTCAAAACTGCTGTCAAATCATTTGAATAACAATGCCACACTACTTACAAAAGAATGTCATAATATCCATCAATAAGCAATGTTTTTAACTTTGGCCTCTTCCTTTTCATTTCTATAATCTACAGAATAAAAAGATGTAAGCACTTTCATTAATACATGAATATTAATTTCATTAATACATGAATATGTCATGAAATCTATACTTACTGCTGTGACCAAAAAAAATACATTTGCTATTGCTATCAGCAATTGGCCTGCAACGTACAGATATCCTTCAAGTGTGTCCTCGACAGGAAATGGGGGCTGCCAAGAAGATAGTGACATTAAAAGAATTATTATTGTCTCATATTGTCTCTCGTATTTTTCTGTTTCAATAATATTATATAATAATAATAATACTGTTTCTTACTGTGTTCTCCTTCTTATTATAAGCCACAATGGTGAAAACCATCAGGTATAGCATATAGACCAGAAAATTAAAGAAAAATATTCCTCCAGCAAATCTCTTCCACTTCTCATCAAGCAGGTGATTCAAAGGTTCAGTCTCCAGCATCTCGTGACGATTCTGAGAAGATTAACCAAATAAATGAATACATTTTAAAAAAGAGACAGTCATTATAATTTAATTTGTCTATTAATGTCAAAATGTGGTATGAAAAAAAATGAGAAAATTATATTGTCTTATAATGTCTGAATAACTACTGTAGACTAAAATTGACTCTCTGAGCTCTAAGCCATGTTATAATGTTTTGTTTCATTCACACTTTGGGTAAACCTGAATTATTAGTTTGCCTGCATCTCAAAATGCTTTGTTCTAACTTGTGATGTCATGAAGTGGTTCAAGTTCACCGCTCCTTTTACCTTTAGTTCAGTAGAGATTGGCAATTCCAGGTCTGAAATAATCCAAATGACTCTAGTGAAGGTGTATGGAGTTTAAAAACACAATGAACCATGCCATGTTGTGCTGTATCACAACATGGTATCACAGGACAGAGGGTTTCTGTTTCATGTTAAACATGTGTGAATGAAACTGAACAGGTGTGTTTGTGATGAGAAAACATAACATAGATCAGAGTCATACATCATAGTGTAATATGGGCCCTAGAACATATACTGTATATTTACTTGTAGTCCTACTCTAAAGTAAGTGCATAGTACAATTAGTGATTATGTTAAATATTGATACTAACTGGAATGCAATTGCCGTAGACCAGTATCTGCAGCACAGACTTCTTTTCCAGGGAGTCCACAGAGTTGAGGTCGTAGAGTGAACTTTCCACTGGACCATAAACCCACTCAGTGAATTTTCGAGACAGGTGTTTGGTGTGAGGTTCATGAAACTCTCGTCTCAGGATGTGGGAGAAAAGCTGCAAGACGCAATTAATGGTTAAGCACAGTGTAATTGATAATGAGGTTTGCAGTTGTGTAGGGTTAAAGGGACAGAGGAGAGAGATGGAGATAGAAAGATAAAAGATAGAAGGTTCTGGCAATTTTCTATGTTAGATTTCTGAGGTAGTTTCTCATTAGGATTACGTACACTGCTAATTATACTTTGAAGATGTTTTGGAGATAAAATCTGAAAGGTTAAATTGTTTTTTACTTGTTTAAAAGTGACAAGAGAAAAATATAGGTTGAATTAAACTATAATACTAATACGTAGATCATTATTTGACATTTTGTTTGTTGTAAACCACAACTGTAATCTCCCATGGCATAATAATATCAACAGACTGACTTCCTGTTCGAAACTGCAGAGCTGAGACGCACTGCCTCTTCATTGTGGTTGTGGCACGACTATATGACATCTTTAAACCCGACATTTGTTTAAATGTTTGTAATTTGAGTGTTTTTGAATAATTGAGTGAATAATTGCTTTTAATGTTTCTTAATGTTTAATGTTTGTCTGATTGTTTTATTATTGTTTTATTACTGATTTGACCTTCTGTACAGTGTCTTTGAGTGTCTTGAAAAGCGCTTTATAAATAAAATGTATTATTATTATTATTATTATTATTATTATTATTATTATTATTATTATTATTATTATTATTAGAGAAGTGGGCAGAGATTGGGGTAGATGAAAACAGAAATGAGCACTCAAACGCAGGATTACTCAAACATGCATGAATCAATTAAAATACAGTAAACTATTGATGATAACATAAAAGTCAATTTTACATACAGTATGTGCAAATACCAAAGAGAAGGATTAAGCATATAGCGAAAGAGAGCCTGATTTTGTGTGATAGATAAGGATGCAGATGATAGAAGATTGTAGGCAAATAGAAGTCATTAGTAAATACAACACAGTTTACCCCTATCTTTCCAGTCTTGGCAGCCATTTTGAGGGGAGTGAGCCTGTTGCGGTTCTCTATATCCTCCAGGTTGACTTTGGGCTGCAGGCTGGCAGTGGTCCTGAGGATGCGGTCGTACATGCTGGTGATGAACTCTGTGTTTTCTTTGGAGTTATCGGCGATAGTGACCAGAGCATGCAGCACTGTGTTCCCATGAGAGTCCACCTCTTTAGGGTCGGCCCTTTGGTACTCATTCAGCATCAGAAGGTCCACCATCTCAGGCTGGTTGGTGCAGGCTGCCAGGGAAAGGGGCAGTTCACCTGGGAATGAAAAGTGTTGGATTATAATTTACTGTATTGTATTGTGGTTGATGGAGATGAAAAAATATGAGAGCTTTAAAGATCCTATATTATGCAAGCTTTAAATCATGTTATAATGCTGTTATCATCCAAATGATTCTAGTAAAGGTGTACGGAGTTCAAAAACACAGCATGGGCAGGGTTTGGGTGTTAAACGTATGAATGAAAAACGCACAACTCCAGACATGGTTTTGATGAGGAAAGAACATTATAACAGATCAGAAAACAGTGTAATACGGGCCATTTAAATATGATTTTATTAGAGCATAAATAAGTTTTCAATAAATAATGAGAAAATATACATTAACAACCAATATTTTAGTATTTTTCTGTTCATCTTTTTTGCTAAACTTTTGGTTGTACAGTAATCCCTCGTTTATCGTGGGGGTTAGGTTCCAGAAATAACCGCAATAAGAGAAATCCGCGAAGTAGGACAATTTTATATTTTACAATTATTATACATGTTTTAAGGCTGTAAATGCCTCACCACACACATTATACACTTTTCTCAGACTGGTATTAACATTTTCTCACATTTGTCTCTAGTTTAAACACTCAAACTTTCATAGATTTTCAACAAAATGTATTAATAGTGACGCGTGGGGGGAGACACGGCTCCTGCAGCCACGCCAGACGCGCGGACGCGACGCGCACCAACCCCTTGGAGAAGTGCGCGACACGTGCTGCTCTGTCACGGATTTGTCCACGATGAGGGGTTCATCATGGACAAATCCGTGACAGAGCAGCACGTGTCGCGCGTACACCGGGGCTGCGAGCAAGAGATAGAACTGCGGCGCCCGGACCACGTCGTCTCGGCCCAAGCCACAAACCGAACACGCACAAACGAACGCAAGAGCCGCACGGAGTGATTTAATCCTCGTTTAGTCCAGGTCTAGACCTGGTCCAGTCCTAGTTTAGTCCAGGGCCAGTCCAGGTTTAGACCTGGTTTAGACCTGGTTTAGACCTGGTCTAGACCTGGTTTTGTTCTGGTCTAGACCTGGTTTAGTTCTGGTCTAGACCTGGTTTAGACCTGGTTTAGTTCTGGTCTAGACCTGTTTTAGTTCTGGTCTAGACCTGTTTTAGTTCTGGTCTAGACCTGGTTTAGTCCACGTTTAGTCCTGGTCTAGTCTCTTAGCCAATCAGGACGCAGAACACAATGTTACACTATAAAAAAAATGTTACACTATAAAAAAAACTTGGGGGAAAAAATAAAAAATCCGCGAAACAGCGAGGGCGCGAACAGTGAACCGCGATAGAGCGAGGGTTCACTGTATTACACCAAATTGCATCATATTTGGCCAGGTTGTGTGTATATATTTCCTTGGTAACTCCCTCTAATCAAAACACTCACAGCTGTGTGTCATGTTGAAACAGAGGGAGCATCCAAAATGCAGGACTGCTGTTAAAGTTCTTTAATAACAAACAAAATGACCAAAATCCAAAAATTGAAACTGCCATGACATGACGAGACAGTGATAATGACAGTGGACCAACAAAGGGCAGAGGAGAACACAGGGTATACATGCACGCAGACAAAGGTGTAACACATTAGGATGGGGAAAACAATCAACAGACAGAAAGTAAAACTCAGAGCAACAAGCTGACAGGACAAATGTCAAAATAAAACACTAAGGGCACGCTACACTAAAACGAATAAGATACCTCAACAACAAGAACAATGACTACAAAACATGAACCATGACAATGTTGTTATTTTTACAAAAGTATTATGTAGCTGTTACTAGAGAACAACTTTGTATTAAAAAAAGAACATTATGGGTTTCTGGACCAACTTCAAGTAGTAAATAGTCTCATTACATCGATTATATGCCCAACCAGGGTATCAGCTGAACCAAGATTTGGAAACTGATATCCGATCCAGCAAATTTTTCAGTGTCGGTGCCGGTGCATCCCTATTGTGGTAGATGAAGATGAGAATATATATGAAATATGAGAAAAGATTCAATAAATAACGACAAAAGATAAATTAAAGGTGTTAAAAATAAGACTAAAATACCAGTTTCTGTGTTCTAGGAGCTACTTTAGCAATGCTACTCTTGTTAAATAGTGGTAAAGGAATCATCTTAATTTTCAATATAAAAAGTAATTACTTATAAGTACATAGTAGTCAACAGCACTTAAAAGGAAGGTCCCTTTTTGTTTGTTTTTAGTTTTTTTGTTCCTGATGTTTGTTACCATGGTATTACGGCCCTGGTTTATCTCAGTCTGTCTCAGTCTGTGGTCACATGAGCCTCTGTCAGCAATCTTATGATGGACACTCACCAAAGTAGAAGTTGGTTTCGTCATGTGGTTGGAAGAACTTCCCACAGGCCTTAGCGTGAACATCGGCTCCTTTACTGACCAGCAGCTGCACATAAGACACACTCCTCCTCTCAATGGCAATGTGCAGAGCTGTTTGGCCTGCCAAAGATCAGACATTATTGAGCTGTTTGCAACATAAAATCCATTGCGCACTAATAGTTTTTAAATGGTTTACCTTTATAGTAGCTGTTTGTGTAAGCTGCATTCACAAAATTCTGGATGTCACCCAATTTTTCAGAGATATCGATTAAAAGCTCCACAGTTAAGTTTTTTCCATCTCTGAGGTGTAATAATGCTTTCATAAGAGATGTTTTCCCATAGGATTGATCTGTGGAACATAAGCCACTGCTAATGCAGACACACACACACACTTTCAGCCTATTTCCTGTACAATGTAGTAGTTTACATACACAGACTGTCCGAGAGCCTCTTCATATTCTGATGGAGGTACTGGTGCAACCCATCCAATCGGCTGACGTCACCGCTGGCCACTGCCTCAAACAGCATCTCTCTGGTGAACCTCTGTGTGTTATCCCTGTTGCCTTTGTTGACACTGTTATCACTATTATTGGTCACTCCTCGGATTCCCCTAAAACATAAATCATAAATTACAAATAAATTACAATGTTAAAAAATTTGCAATTAGATATTTTTCACAAATGGTTCAGCCCTAGCCTCCAAATGGTCCAACCACTGCTCTGACTAATGGAGATATAAAAAGCATAAAATTACATTATCGCTACATGGATTTGCTCACTTGTCAAAATTCAGGTTGAATCTAATTTGGTCTTTGAGTGGGTCCATTTTCTCCTGGTAGTCTGTGTCCATAGGAGCTTTGGGGGGTTCTCTCGATGACCCTGATCCATCTTTATATAGAGCCCTTTGTCTGGACTTCTCCTCCTCTGTTCTGTCGTCTGCCTCCAGCTGGAAGCCAAACATCCCAGTCTTGCTCATCCTGAACTAAATAGAAACAATAACAACATGATGAACAAAATATAACTATGTGACAAATATTAAGATCTCCATATTTCTCAATGACAATATTTGAACCATCCATCAAGAACGTGCTAAAATATTTTTAATATTTTAATATTCTTAAATGACTTGGTTCAAATTCAAGTATCACACAAAATGTAAATGAACCAACAGTTAAAACCAAAAAAGCAGAAATATCACTTTATACCCTTGTTTGTGGGATTCCACATTTCTGCTAATTTTACTCAGCTCTTTTTATTGTAAGCACTATGCACTATATGTAATTATAGCTTTCACAGTGTGTTATCTTAATTATACTGTTGGGTCTAATGAAATACCCTCACAGGATGGTCCCATATTCAGTCTACTACAGGTCAGTGATCTCTCAGGGGTAATAGCACATGTTTTCAGACATGTGATTTTCAGAGATGCTGACAAACAAAGATGTTTATTTATAAGAGGATCTCTATGACAGAGGTACACAGAGCCTTCAGGCAGGAAAGTCCTAATGTTATAATATTAACACAAATCATAAAGAGCATTTACTACCAACTACCTTGAAAAATTTAGCTTAAGGTGGATTTTTATATTGTTATTTTTTCGTCATTTCCTCTTTTTGAAAGGGGAAATTAGTGACTCACTTACCAGTGTCTATCCTTCTCAATAATCCTTAAAAGGATAATATAAATACTGGTAATACTATAAATACTACTATAATAAGGTGTAATATTATATCTTATGATAGAATAGTAGAGCACACAAGAGCAAACAGAAAAAAAACATGTCTAATGCATGCAGCTCTTTGTTGCTGAAGTGGACCCAGTGACATCTTGTCCTGATTTATAATTTATAACTATTGATTTACAATCTCTGTTACAATCTCTGCATGTTTCATTGTTTTAACAGGAAATCAGAATACATTTGTTACTATTACAAACAACAATTAAAGATAATGCAGAGTAAATTAACAACCCAGAGGTATTTGCAAACATGAACACAATACTGGATGTAACTGATCATATCAATTTCAGAGGCCAGAACTGATTATAGACTCACCCAAGGTCGACTTTGCTCCAACAAAAGAGAAATCCTGTTATGTATTCATCACTGACAGTAGCCGTAAATATGCAGTAGTCCAGGAGATTTGCGTCTCTGAAATGCTGGTTGAGCACTTCTGAGGAGGGAAGCAGCAGAGGAGATAGTGTGACCCGCCCTAGAATATATCAGAGCACATTACAGAGCTCTGAGTGCTTAAAAGGATCCTTATTGGCAATCGCAGCAAGAACAAGATACCACAGTGTCTTTAAGATACAGGAAATGCAGTAAAGCATTCTACATGTTATTTGAATAATTCAATTTTGACTTAACTTTACTTTCTTTGTTTAACATATGACTATTTCTAAACATAAGGAGCAAAAAAAGACATCTTACCTTAATCTGAGTTTTTGTATTCCTTTCTTTCAGTCAGTATTGGCCCAGTGGTCTCTGCAGGTTTCACTTTAATCCGTTTCCCAGCGCTCTTCTCACTTCTCTTTTAATGTAAATTTTATGATGATTATTTATGTTTTGATTTGTTTGTATTGTGATTTTAATGCTTTTATTATTCAAGCACTTTGAATTACTTTGTGTACGAATTATGCTATACAAATAAAATTGCCTTGCCGTGCCTTAATCTTGTGACTTGTGGTCACATTGTTGCCTACCCGTGTGCCAAATGAGTTTGTGAGATATGGTTTCCTCTGAGCGCTACTTCCTTTTTAAACAGCAAACGTTCTCCACAACAGATGCATAAGACTTGGTACAGGGCCACTGTCAAAATATTGCCCAATATGCTCCGAAATATCAACTGCAAAATAATACAAATTAACCTCAAGGCCTATGAATATAAACTAGCACTACACAAATGAATGGTGACACAAATCTAATAGCTCGCCACGGTAACACCATGTTCGAGCACAAGGGTGTCCACAAGGGTGTCCACCAGCACGTGGCACTAGGACACCCCAGGCCGGAAGTCGATAATCGACTTTGTTCTTGTGTCATCTGATGTCCGGCCGCGTGTCTTGAACCCTCGGATGAAGAGAGGGGCAGAGCTGTCACCTGATCACCACCTGGTTGTGAGTTGGGTCCGCTGGCGGGGGAGGAAGCCGGAGAGACCTGGCAGGCCCAAGCGTATCGTGAAGGTCTGTTGGGAACGAGCCCTCTGTCAGGGGCACCTTCAACTCACGCCTCCGGGAGAGCTTCTCCCGGATTCCGGGGGAGGCTGGGGACATAGAGTCCGAGTGGGCTTTGTTCTCGGCCTCTATTCTCGATGCGGCCGCTCGTAGCTGTGGTCGTAAGGTCTGTGGTGCGGCGGTGCCTGTCGTGGCGGCAATCCCCAAACCCGGTAGTGGACACCGGAAGTAAGGGATGCCGTCAGGCTGAAGAAGGAGTCTTATTGGGCCTTTTTAGCTTGTGGGACTTGTGTGTAGTAAGTAGACACATGTATTTGGCAGCTACTACGCCCAAGAGATTTTTAAAAAGTGCTTTGGGTTGATTTTTTTGTGACTTTTATGGGAAATTATTTCATCCCCCTCCTCCATCGTAGCAGTGACTCCCTCCAGTAATGTGAAGATCATTTGTTGACGGTCCCTAACACAGACTGTAGCCGCAGAACGAAGATTGGAGCTGCGTGAGCAGAGTTTTTGCCTATAAATCGATAGTTAGTATTACTTGCTATCATTTTATTAGATAGACATTAACAAGTAGAACTCTCGTTAATCTTGGTCGCGTTATATAGGTAAAATGCTTGTTTGGATCTTAATACGGGAATGTTAAACCCCGAATATCAAGCGAACGTCAAACATTGAGCCAACTTCATCACGCTACTCCTGAGGCAGCTGAAAGGTACCGGTGGGCCAAGTGTGCTGCAGCCCGGGTGATCGCAGAGGCAAAAACTCGGGTTTGAGAGGAGTTCGGAGAGGCCATGGAGAAGGACTATTGGACGGCCTCAAAGAAATTCCTGCAAACCGTTCGGCGCCTCAAGAGGGGGAAGCAGTGCTTCACCAACACTGTTTACAGTGCGGGTGGGGAGTTGTTTACCTCGACTGGTGATGCTGTCGGACGGTGGAAGGAATACTTAAATCTTAAATCTACTTTGAGGATCTCCTCAATCCCACCGTCACGTCTTCCGAGGAGGAAGCAGAGGCTGGGGACTCAGAGGCGGACTCATTCATCACCCCGGCCTAAGTTACTGAGGTGGTTGGAAAGCTCCTCGGTAACAATGGGGTGGATGAGATCCGTCCTGAGTATCTTAAGTATCTGGATGTTGTGGGGCTGTCTTGGCTGACACGTCTCTGCAACATTGCATGGCGGTCGGGGACAGTACCTCTGGACTAGTCCCTTTGTTTAAGAAGGGGGACTGGAGGGTGACTACAGGGGAATCACACTCCTCAGGCTCCCCAGTAAGGTCTATTCCAGGGTACTGGAGAGGAGAATCCGACCAATGATTGAATCTCAGTTCCAGGGGGAGCAGCGTGGTTTTCATCCTGGCTGCGGAATCCTGGACCAGTTGTATACTCTCCCCTGGGTGCTCAAGGGTTCATGGAAGTTTACCCAACCAGTCCACATGTTCTTTGTGGACCTGGAGAAGACATTTGACCTTGTCCCTCATGGGGACCTGTGAGGAGGGCTCTAGGAGTATGGGGTCCAGGGCTCTTTTCTAAGGGCTGTCCAGTCCCTGTATGACCGGAGCAGGAGCTGTGTTTGCATTGCCAGCAGTAAGTCAGACCTGTTTCCGGTGCATGTTGGACTCCACCAGGGCTGCCCTTTGTCACCGGTTCTGTTCATTGTAATCATGGACAGAATTTCTAGGCGCAATCAGGGGCCGGAGGGGATCCGGTTTGGGAACCACAGGATCTCATCTCTGCTGTTTGCAAACGATGTTGTCCTGATGGCTTCATCAAACCGGGACCTCCAACGTGCACTGGAGAGGTTTGCAGGGCGAGTGTGAGGTGGCTGGGATGAGAATCAGCTCTTCCAAATCCGAGGCCATGGTTCTCGACCGAAAAATTGTGTCTTGCCCTCTCCGGGTGGGTGGGGAGTCCTTGCCGCAAGTGGAGGAGTTCAAGTATCTCGGAGTCTTGTTCACGAGTGAGGGGAGGATGGAGCGTGAGATTGACAGGCGGATCGGTGCAGCGTCGGCAGTGATGCGGTCGCTGTACCGGACTGTTGTGGTGAAGAAGGAGCTGAGCCAAAAGGCAAAGCTCAATTTACTGGTCAGTCTACGTTCCTACCCTCACCTATGGTCATGAGCTTTGGGTAATGACCGAAAGGACAAGATCGCGGGTACAAGCAGCCGAAATGAGTTTCCTTTGCAGAGTGGCTGGGCGCTCCCTTAGAGATAGGGTGAGGAGCTTAGTCACACGGGAGGGGCTTGGACTATAGCCACTGCTCCTCCACATTGAGAGGAGCCAGCTGAGGTGGCTTGGGAACCTGTTTTTTTTTTTTTTATCTTTTATTAATTAAGTTACATATTTTAAAACCACAATAACATTCGCAAAGTACTCAGACGACACATTGGGGGATGTGGGCACAGGAATAAACACTACTGGGTATAAGGGCTAAGGGACTTGAAGGTACTCCGGGCATGTTCCACCAGGAGGAGGCCTCAGGGAACACCCAGGACACGCCGGAGGGACTATGTCTCCCGGCTGGCCTGGGAACGCCTTGGGGTCCCCCTGGAGGAGCTGGGGGAAATCTCCGGGGTGGAGGAAGTCTGGGAGTCCCTGCTTAGAATGTTGCCCCCGCGACCCGGCCCCAGATAACCAGAAGAAAATGGATGAATGGATGTAGTAGTTAATTTATTTGTTTTCATCTAAATCAGTAAATCAGTAATTGACAAGATCAGTCCTACATATGTCCTAAAGTCTTCATTAATTCTTTCTGATTGTTATCTCAGATGATAATGTTTTTGGAATGTGAGTTATAGTCTAATTTGGTTTAAAGTGTTGATATAGCTTTAAAAGGCACCAGATTTCAACTTTGCTCTATTCCCCATGAGCTTTGAGCCACAAGAAAACACTGGTCCCCTGTGTTATAAAGCTGTATGTGAATTGTTATTAGTAGTATTTTCCTTCACTGATAGTAATTTCAAACTACAACATAATTAAAGGTGCATTATGTAACTGTTCTGGTCTATCACCTCTTTGTGTCCATGTTACTGTTATTGCTTTAGGCTAGTAGGTTATTAGATGTTTCTAGCATTTTTTACTACAACTGTTTTTATTGCTCAAACATCATAAAATCATGTATTCATACTGGGTGCGGAGTTGCCTCTGCACAGATCTGACCTGTAACTTGGTCATGTGGTCTCTCCTGTTTGCCTCCATGGAGATAGATAAGTTTGATGCCATACTGTTTAATATTATAGGCAAAGAAATAAATAAAGCAGATATTAGCCCCACCACAAGAAAAGATACATAGTGCACCTTTATTTCATCCATAATTTAAGATTTTAATCTGAGTATGCAAGTTAGGTTTTTTTGCTAAATCTTGGTATTCTGATTACCAACTTTACTGTGCAATTTCATCTAGTATTTTAACAATACAAATACTGATTGATCTCTTGTAATTTTATTTTTTCAGAGTCTGTCACAAAGCACCATTGCCACACCCACTGCAGAGTCAGCGTTCTGTCCATACTCAATGGTCATCTGTGGAAAGGCCCTCTCCACTTCCTGTCTGAGGACCTGGTTACGGGCCAAAGCTGCGCCACTGCCCACTACCCTGGTGACCCCCACTTGGTGCAGATAAGCGACTGGCATCATGGAGGTGAGATTACTGATGATGCCATGGCAGAGTGCTCGTGTCACATGACCAAGAGAAAGGTTGGAGGGCGAGATGTGGGTCACCTGTCCCAAACAGAGGGGGCTGTGTCGCTCACCGAGGACTGTGGGAAGCACATTCAAATCACTGGTATCTTGAGTTAGCGCACAACCAATTAGCTTCTCATATATGGAGGACTTGGGTATCTCAGCTCCTATCAAACAAAGGGTGTACAGTTAGTTTCTATTGGATTATAAAACCAGTCATTATAAAATTATACCGTAGTTAAAACATCATCCAGTATATTCAGAAATACAGAGACAAAAAAAAAAAAAACGGTTCATTTTTTTATCTATAGCAAGAGACCAATTGTTGACAAAATCAGTTCAACATACAGTATGTTACAAACAATTATACTCCAGTGTTATATTTGTATCCAGGATATAATAAGATTATTATTGAAGAATGTTGAACAATGTTTATTTTGATTTTATATAACCTTTATTTTACCAGGTAAACCCTCAGCAAATCCTTATTTACAAAGTTGGGTCTTTTTTTTTTTTTATAGATTTGACCTGTAGTGTATGACTCCTAACAGAATACAATAGAAAACTGAATAAACTAGTTACTTAAAGGAATATTAAAGTTTTTTACAATCTGAACCTTATTTCGGTACTAAATTGTCGATAATTTTAAAGTTTTATGTAGGCTACACTGTATGTATCAATTGGATTTATAGTTTTAGCTAAAAATTTACTACTTCTTAATAATTGTATATTGTTCACTGTGTAATTTTATTTTGTTATCATTGTTTTTAGGGAGACCATTTTAAGATCTGTCCAGGGACAACAGATGAAAAATATCCTTTTGGCTAATTCTGGTACATTTACAGATATGTTAATTAATGTACACTGTCCCTGTCAAATAAATCAATAAATAAATAAATTAAATAAAACAAGTTGTTTTACTCACCCATAGTACTTTGGTGTCATTTGGAGCATTTCCAGAGATGTTGTAGTTTAGCGGTATCCGTTAACGTGAGTGCCCGGGGCAGGCGATTGCAGTCACCAAATAATGCAAACTTTATCACTTTTCAAATTACAGAAGTTCAGTGTCTTACTCTACACTTTCGTTTGAGTCAAAAGTGGCCTCTAATCCGAGATTTAGCCATAGTTTCGAGTAGATGATGGGGACAGTGCGCACGCACACATTCACAGCTGATTTGCAGGTAAGAAGACGCTCATAACTTTTCTGTTGCGAGCGATACATGGCAGAAGATTCGGACTTTGAGGCTGAAGAGGACTTATTTGAGTATGATGGCCGTCCCTGTCATTTTGAGCCTGAGTATACGGATGAGGAGGTATTAGAAAGAAGGAAGCGGAGAGAGTTTTAGGAACAGCGCACCAGAGAACTTGCCTGGTTTACACCTGACCATCGGAACGAACGAAAGCAGCCTGGGATTTCCCAGGTTACCAGAGAACAGCCATCGGTATCGCATTACTTCTCAGAATCCTGCGCTGAATCCGCTGGCCTTCTTTCTTTTCCTTTGCTGGTAAAAAATTGTCCTGACTGAAGTGGGTACTGCAAACACGATGGTCCAAACGTCTTACAGCTTTGCCTTTCATGTTTGGGTCCTGAGAGCTGAGAGCAAAATCAGCTGTGACTGCACACATGCACACTGTCCTCGTCATCTACTCGAAACTATGGCTAAATCTTGGATTAGAGGCCACTTTTGACTCAAACGAAACTGTAATAATAATAATAATAATACATTTTATTTATAAAGCGCTTTTCAAGACACTCAAAGACGCTGTACAAGAGGTAAAATCAGTAATAAAACAAGTAACAAAACAATAAACAATCAGAAAAACATTAAACATTAAGAAACATTAAAAGCAGTTTTAAAAAGGTGAGTCTTGAGCAATTTTTTGAAGGTGGGGAGGTCAGAGCAGTCACGGAGAGGTTGTGGGAGTGAGTTCCAGAGGGTGGGGGCAGCAATGGAGAAGGCTCTGTCACCCCAGGTTCGGAGCTTGGTCCTGTAGGGGAGGGACAGGAGGTTGGTGTCGGAGGAACGGAGGGAGCGGGATGGGGTGTGGCGGTGCAGAAGGTCAGAGAGGTATGATGGGGCCAGGTTATGGAGGGCTTTGTAGGTCATGAGGAGGACTTTGAATTGGATACGCTGAGGGATGGGGAGCCAGTGGAGGTTTTGGAGGACAGGAGTGATGTGGTCTCGGGAGCGGGTGTGGGTGAGGAGGCGGGCAGCAGAGTTTTGAATGTATTGGAGTTTATTGAGAGTTTTGGAGGGTAGACCATAGAAAAGGCTATTGCAGTAGTCGATTCGAGAGGTGATGAATGCATGGATGAGTGTTTCGGCAGCAGAGAAAGAAAGGGATGGGCGGAGTCGTGCAATGTTTTTGAGATGGAAGAAAGCAGTCCGGGTTATGTAGTTTATGTGTTGTTGGTATGAGAGTGTGGTGTCAAAAAGAATGCCAAGGTTTCGGATGAGTGGGGATGGAGTGAGGGTTGTGTTGTCTATGGTCAGGCTGAAGTCTTGAGTGGATTTGGTGATGTTTTTGGGGCCAATAATGATTAAGTCAGTTTTGTCACAGTTTAGTTGTAGGAAATTGTGTTGCATCCAAGTTTTGATTTCAGAGAGGCAGTGGGTGAGGGAAGAGTGAGTTGTGGAGTTGATGGATTTGGTGGTTATGTAAAGTTGAATATCGTCAGCATAGCAGTGGAAATAGAGGCCGTGGCGGCGAATGATGGTACCAAGGGGGAGGAGGTAGAGGATGAACAGGAGGGGACCAAGCACCGAACCTTGGGGGACGCCTTGCAGTAGGGGAGCAGTGGCGGAGGAGCAGTTGTTGATGTGGATGAATTGTTGACGGTTGGTGAGGTAGGAGTTGATCCAGGATAGTGCTGAGCCGGTGATGTTGAAATGGTTCTTGAGACGGGAGAGGAGGATGGAGTGGCTGATAGTGTCAAATGCTGCTGTAAGGTCCAGGAGGATGAGGATACTGAATTTGCCGGAGTCAGAGGAGAGGAGGAGATCGTTGGTGACTTTGAGAAGGGCTGTTTCTGTACTGTGTTGTGGACGGAAACCAGACTGGAATGGTTCAAACAGACTATTGGATTTGAGATGGGCTTTGAGTTGGGTGGCTATGACTTGTTCCAGGATTTTGGACAGATATGGAAGGTTTGAAATGGGGCGGAAATTTGCAAAGTTGTCGGGGTCAAGGCCGGGTTTTTTTAGGATAGGGGTGATGGCAGCCAGCTTGAGAGACTGCGGGACAGAACCAGTGGTAAGTGAGGAGTTGATGATTGTTGTTATTAGAGGAGAGATGATTGGAAGGCAGTCTTTGATGAGTGCAGAGGGGATGGGGTCGAGTGAACAGGTGGGGGTTTTCATGGTGGAAAGAAGTTTGGAAAGTTCATCTGGACAGATAGAGGAGAAATGGGAAAGTTGTGGAGTCGAGTTTGGGGGAGGGGAATCAGAAGGGAGGGCTGGAGAGAGAGTGAGGGAGCTATAGATTGTGTCAATTTTGGATTTGAAATATGATAGGAAAGTGTTGCATTTGTCTACTGTAAAAGATGAAGAGGTGTTGTAGACTAAGACATTGAGCTTCTGTAATTTGAAAAGTGATAAAGTTTGTGTTATTTTGGGCACTCACATTAACGGATATCACTAAACTACAACATCTCCGGAATTGCTCCAAATGACACCAAAGTACTATGGGCGAGTAAAACAACTTGTTTTATTACCGAAATAAAGTTCAGATTGTAAAAAAAATGTTAATATTCCTTTAAATAACTTTTAAAAATAATACTGTATTATACATTTATAAAAAGGGTTCACTGGGGTTCTCCTGCCTTTCCGTTACTGTGTTTTCAGTAGTAATATACACATTCAAAAAGATTAAGAAATTAATTAAGGTCCATTCACCTTTACATTACATACTTTTGAGCTTTTTATAGCTTTATTTTTCTTTTTTACACAGTGTATGTGAATTCTTTATGATTGTTGTTTTTAGTTTTAAGAAGATTAAATCTCAACTCATCAGTATATCTTACCTAGTTCACTTATCCACTTCATGAGCATGTCAACGAACAGGGCAACAATGTTCCCTCCATTGAGCGATGCAGCAACGGCCAGATATGATGAATCAAAATATGGGAAATAGGAGATGGGTGAGCTTGATTGTGTGGAACTTGGAGGTGTAAAGCCAAGAGGCATAGCATGGGACAGTTGGGCTGATGTACTGATGTTAAGAACTGTAAATGTAGGATAAATAGTGTTAGAAGCAGTGGTGGAAGCACTTAAGTAAAACTACAGATACAAGAGCAAAGAAATACTCAAGTAAAAGTATCACATGAAAAAATCTACTTAAGTAAAAGTATTCAAAGTACCTGTACTTAAAGAGTAAAATGTAAAAGTATTTCACACAGATTTTGAAACTGTTTTTATTTATTGGTTTTATTTGTGGTTATATTTTTGTTTGCCAAAATTATAAACGAAAATATTAAACTCTCAGCCTTTCTGCAGGTCTCTAATAAAAATAAAAAAATAATAAAACTAACTAGACTAAAAACTAAAAAGAGGAATAAAAAAAAATACTTTTACTTTTCATTTCTATACCATGTTGCACCATGTTACAACAAAAGATCTTGTGGTTCTGTTTTAGTTCCAGTTAGTTTTTACTTTGCTGATGTAGTGTTTCCCATTAGTACAGTAGTAGCTCTAAGACAGTATTAGGAAACAACAAGAGAGTGCAGTACATAGATGAGTAATGTCATAATGATTATTGACCATAATATATTAATAGCATTTAATGTAGTCTCTCATTCACCTGCGTCTGTGCTTGTATTCATGCAGGAGTAGACCGAGCACTGAAAGTCCCCCAGAGCAGCTCCTACAGGAGTCCCAGCGCTAATGCCATGCCAATCCATGCATGTATGTCCCGCCAACACCCCAGAAGGTGTACACTGAGGGAGAAGGCGTGTAGGGAAGCCAGCAGCCTCCAAACTACAACATGCACACAAAGGTTAGACAACATTCCATTCCAAGAAGTATTAAAAACAGCAATCAGGCAATAATGTTAAAGAACATTACAAACATGAAATTAATACTGTTTTTGATATTTTATATAAAATTATATAAATACTAAACAATTACTGTATTGTATGTCTTATCTACTAGTATATGCAGCTTGACAGCATTGAGGACAGCATTGTGCCATCACGCACCAGGGTGAGTTATAACAATGACAAACCCTGGTTTACTCCCAAACTCAAACGGCTGTGGCTAGAAAAAAAGGCAGGCTTTCAGAAGTGGAGATAGAGACCTCTACAAGGATGCCAAGGTTTAGCAGAGAAGTGGGCACTGCTAGACGCCAGTTCTCGGACAATATGCAGCAGTAGATCTTAGAGGATGACTCGGCTTCTGTGTGGAGGAGTTTTAGGAAAATTACGAACTACAAACCTAAAACTCCACACTCCACCAATGATCTGCCCCTAGCCAACAGTCTAAACGACTTCTACTGTCGTTTTGATGAGCCATCAAGCAGCTCTCACACCTCCAACCGTCCCAACAATAGAGACTACTACTACTACTTATCCCCCCACCGCCCCCGCTTCCCCCTCACCAGAGCTATCTCCACCCCTTCACATTCATTAGGCAGATGTGAAGAAGCAGTTCAAAAGGATGAATGCCCGGAAAGCGTCTGGCCCAGACGGTGTCTCTCCTGCAACCCTGAGACACTGCGCCAACGAGCTGGCCCTGGTGTTTACGGGCATCTTCAACTCTTCACTGCAGGCTTGTGCAGTCATGTGCCTGCCTACTTCAAAACCTCCACCATTGTTCCTGTCCCCAAGAAGCCAAGGATCACTGGACTTAATGACTACAGACCTGTGGCTCTGCCATCTGTGGTCATGAAGTCATTTGAGCGCCTGGTTCTGCCCCACCTCAAGACCCTCACGGCCCCCCTCCTAGACCCCCTGCAGTTCGCCTACAGAGCCAACAGATCTGTAGACGATGCCATCAACATGGCTCTACACTTCACCCTGCAGCATCTGGACTCCACGGGAACCTACGCCAGGATCCTGTTTGTGGACTTCAGCTCTGCCTTCAACACCATCCGCCCAGACCTCCTCCAAGGCAAGCTGTCCCAGATGAACGTGCCTGATCCTCTCCGCAGGTGGATCACTGACTTCCTGACGGACAGGAAGCAGCACGTGAGGCTGGGGAAGAATGTCTCGGACTCCCGGACCATCAGCACCGGCTCTCCCCAAGGTTGTGTTCTTTCTCCTCTGCTCTTCTCCCTGTACACCAACTGCTGCACCTCCTCCCACTAGTCTGTCAAGCTCATCAAGTTTGCAGATGACACCACGGTCATTGGACTCATCTCGGACGGGGATGAGTCTGCCTACAGGACGGAGGTTGACCGTCTGGCGTCCTGGTGCAGCCAGAACAACCTGGTGCTGAACGCCCAGAAGACAGTGGAGATCATTGTGGACTTTAGGAAGCACACAGCCCTACTCCCCCCCACCATCCTGACCGACACCCCCATCACCACTGTGGACTCATTCCGCTTCCTGGGGACCAGCATCACCCAGGACCTCAAATGGGAGAGCACCATCACCTCCGTCATAAAGAAGGCCCAGCAGAGAACGTACTTCCTGAGACAGCTGAAGAGATTCAACCTGCCACCACGGACAATGGTGCAGTTCTACACTGCCATTGAGTCCATCCTCACCTCCTCCATCACCGTGTGGTATGCTGGAGCCACAACCAGGGACAAACAGAGACTGCAACGTGTTGTGCGCTCTGCTGAGAAGGTGAATGGTTGCAGCCTTCCTTCTCTTCAGGACTTGTACATCTCCAGGACACGGACATGCATCCGATCCTTCTCACACTTCACCCTGGACATGGACTTTTTGACCTGCTCCCCTGAGGCAGGAGGCTACGGTCCAGTCGGACCAGAACCTCCCGCCATAAAAACAGCTTCTTCCCATCTGCTGTCAGACTTTTGAACAATAATAACACTAGGACTCTTCCCACCCACCCGCTCTGTGTCAGTCACAGGACCCTGTGCTGGTTTTTCTTTTTGCACTGACCATTACCTGCACCTGCACTGTTGTATTCTTGTATTCTTGTAAATTTGTTAATTTAAGTTTTCTGCTATTTTATTTTATTCTATTTTATTCCGCTCCAAGCAATTTCCTAATGTTGTGAACATGTTCAAACATATGGCAATAAAACCTTTCTGATTCTGATTGGCATTTGGAGGAGTCTACTGCTACTAATAAGTATTACCCCATTAATGGTCCCATATTACACAAAATTGACTCTTGTGAGCTTTAAGCCCTTTACATACCTTTGCCTCTAGTTCAGTAAAGATTGGCAGTTCCAGGTCTGAAATCATCCAAATGATTCTAGTGAAGGTGTATGGATTTTAAAAACACAGTGGAGCACTGTATTACCACATGACATGACAAGGTGGAACAGGGTGTTTTCTGTTTGAGAGAAGATGTTTGTGTATGTTTGTAACAGCATTATGACATGGCTTAAAGCTCACAATAGTACAATTTTTTTTGCGTAATATGGGACCTTGAATGGGGGAATACTCATTAGTAGTAGTAGAAGCAGACTTCTCCTTATAACATAGACTGAAAACACAGAAATATGGGCTCTATAATATACAGTGCCTATTAAGAATGAAAAAAAAAAAACATTCACATTTATTAGCGCTTATTGTGTGCTCAATTCCAGTTAATAAGATAAGGGGCTGATAACTTTTAAAACTGGTTTGTTACAGTGGCCAAAACGTCAATATTAAACCTTGGATCTATGTGGCTTTGACTAGGCAAGCCACATATCCCATGGTAATAATAAAACATTATAACCACCAGTGATAAGATGCCTAAATGCCAGTAGTTTTTTCAAAAGAAGATCACATGCATTTCGAGGTTCCACTGGTTGGTTGAGGTGTTGAAGTAACCCCAGCTGCTTGCATTCTGAGGCGTCATCACACATCTTTCTAACCCACACAACATGGACACTACGTAGTCCTGGATGGTTCCAGCGGACGTAAACTCCTCTAGAAACTTGGGTCTGAAAAAAGAAAAAATAGAATAATAAATAATGCAAACAATTTTTTTAAAATTTGCTATCTGGAGATGATCTGAGTCAACTGACCTATGTTTTAGAAACCAGAAAATAGTGACACACCCAAAGCCAGTGGCCAAACTAAGATGTGAATTTGGTTTTGGAAGAGTGGAAAGAAAATCATTGTCACTGCGCCCGTCCTGCCAGGTGATAAGCTGACTCGTGTCTTTGGCAATGAAGCAGTTTCTTCTGGTCCAGTCACAACCTGCAAGATGGACATTTAGAGGAAGTACAATACAGCTTATAAAACAGTAGAGGGCAGTATTCAACTCCTAACAACCCATTGAACAGCAATATATAGACCCCTTTACAGTTAGTAAACAAACGTGACATCACTGGCATGCGAGCGCAGTTCCGACTCAGAAACGACCATGGTGGACCACAGCGGAGTATCTGAACGATAGGGAAAGCTACATTCAAGAGCTCACGTTGAGCAACGGGGTTCGACTACCAGATCCTTATGCGATCACGGAGTGGCAGTACGACCGCAGAAAGTGGCCAGATTTACAGTGGCCAGATATCCACTGTTATTTAGTCAAGAAGCCCAGCGTGTATACAAGAGAGAACGTGCACGCATACAAATCCATGGATGCCTACCAGTTTGCCGTATGTGGCCATGTACAGGAGGTAAAATACCACGATATCGATGGGAGTTTCTCCATAGTATCTTCCTTCCTACTACCGGCTTTCCCAGTCGGCTTCTCCGCCGCGGCCTGGGGCCCTGTGGGGACTGACATCGTGCCGTCTGCCCAGGGGTGAGCAAAGCTCGCGGGGAAAAGAGAACGCGTCCCCCTCCTCAGCTGGGATACCGGGAGGAGGTGAACTGACAACCCGAAAGGAGGGGAAAAGCCAAAATAATCTAAAAAGTTCAAAGAAAAAACAAACAAAAAAACACCAAACAAAGACAGCCCTAGGGAGCTCACCACACATACGACCGTGTACAATGCTTGGGCTATCATCAACATCAACTATCATCAACTTGCGTTGCGGGGTAAGTAAGATACTACGACTTAATTCACGGGTCACAGATGTGATCTCAGTCATGTCAAATGCCATTTATGATGGTCATGCGAAAACTTATCATGCATTTTAACAAAGTTATTCGTGTTCGTTTACATGTGTCTGTCGTAGAGGTTACCCGGTTAATGTCTTTGCAGTGTCCTGTGCTTGCTAGTTAATCAGCATGATTAAACACCATTCAACACCTGGGCAAATTACCCTAAACAAGCAGCAGGTGTTCACTTGTGTATATGTCGCTTGAACGGTATGAACTATAATTTATTCCATCTGTTTCTCTTTATTTGAGTTATTCTATATCTTCGCTGGGGTTTTATGACAGCAGTGGCTTTTTTTGAGTCGGAACTGCGCGCGCATTCAGTGATGACGTAGCTTTGAAACTGGTCTATTATGATGATAATAATAATAAAAATAATGTAATACTGCCCATAAGATGACCTTGCATTTCTTCGACTCATTTAATTTTTATATTAATTAAGGAGTTAAACAAAACAAAGAAGACACACAAACTATTATTTGCCTAAATAAACAAATTAACGGAGCTCCACCTACCACTTCGAGCTTTCCAAAACAAAACCCCGTGCATCTGCCCTGAGAGCCCAATACGTGTGACATTTTTTAACTTGTCAGCGGGCAGTTTTTGGATGCACTTGTTCAGGGTTTCTATTATTCGACCAGTATCCTGCTCGTTTGCCTGTACAGGGATTAACAGCATAATTATTACTCACATTTGTACATGAAGTGAAGTAGGCAACAGTGTGAAGTGAGCTCACCTTGACGCCACTGCTGTCTACTATATCAGATGAAGTTTGCATGGAATAACTCGCCACCACATCTCTGCTGCCAGATTCTAATAAAACTGCCTTAACAGAGGTGGTCCCTAAGTCTATACCAAGAATATACGTAGACATGACGGCCAATGAAACTGCAAAATGCCTGATGACAACGATTTCTGTGCACCATCATAAAAAATAAGGACAAAGTCGACGACGCACTCAATTGCTATAGGAATCATTTACATTCCTGTGTTGACGTCATAAAGTTGACTCTTAATAATATTTCACATTCAAATTTACAAGGTGTAAAGTTGATTCACTGCAGAGCGGCTCTTCAACTACAATATTGTGTATCCCCTGCTTCTAATATTAAACCATATCAGCAACCATGTAGTCGATTGTGAATAAACATATTTTTTACTACGCTGTTTGGTGCATTGAACACACCATATGGCTTTCTGAATGTTCCCATGATGCACTGCGAACGAGAATGGCCGACGTGTAGAGGAGTGTCATCAAATGTGTGAATGATCAACGCTAAACAATACAATCAAACCTGCAGCGCCCTTTCTTTTATTTTTCATAAAGTTTGTTACAATGATTTTGTAGATTTGATAAAGCGACAAGCATTTTTGCTGTAATATTTCGTAAGTATCTATAGTATGCTCTCCGACAAGCTAGCACCGAATGTTACAATGCTAATTCAGTAGCCTAAAATAAATACACAATACTTTTATTTACCTTGAATGCGTTTCGCAGATGTTTGTTTACTTGCCTTAAACATCAGTGTTTGACATAACGGTTTAATAACAACTGCCCTCTTTTTTATTTCAACTGTTTTTATTACAATCAGACGTCAATATATTGCGTTTATTTGCGGTTTGATGTGGTTGACCAAACCTTTGCCTGATACCATTCGATATTACATTAAGCTTTGTTAACAACCTTTGTTATGAGTATTTCTATCTTTGCACCAGACCCAGTACGGTTAAACATTTACTTTTTTAAACCGTGCTATAAACGCTAAATGTATGAAATATATTTTTTGCTGCACAGTGCTCTAACATACCGTAGGCTGGTTCCCCAAGTACACTCAAGAAAAGGTAAATTTATAATGGCTTCAGTTAAGTGGTTTTGTTTCCTTATTTCAGGACATTAATTCCCTGACAAGACCCAAGATGGCAGGAGTGGTAGCCAAGCGCGAGGGGCCACAGTTCATCAGTGAAGTCTCAGTGAGGGGCAATGCAGCTGTTCTGGACTACTGCCGCACCTCTGTGTCTGCCCTGTCCGGAGCCACAGCGGGCATCCTGGGCCTGACGGGACTCTATGGATTCATCTTCTATTTCCTGGCTTCATTTCTCCTCTCTCTGCTGCTCATTCTCAAGGCTGGACGAAGATGGAACAAATGCTTCAAGTCACGGCGGTTGCTCTTCACTGGGGGCCTTGTTGGAGGGCTCTTTACCTACATCCTGTTTTGGACTTTCCTTTATGGAATGGTGCATGTATATTAGAGTAGCTAACACAAATGTAACCTTATCAATTTACACAATCCTGACTTCTGTTGTTAGTAAATAACCCAGTAGTTAAATTAGATTTACAATTTAGACTTGCATATGGCTCTGTTAATGTCGATGCTCTGTCAATGTATGGACAATGAAGTTGTCATATGTATGTCCTTGTATAAATTTAGTGACATTATGTCTGGACAATAATACTGTCAGAACCACATAACATTTGTAGTAACAGATGACTTCTCAATGAAGCATAGTTTACAAATATTATGATTATTTAAATAAATTAATCAACTACATTTATCCATTAGGCTCCCCTGTCACATTTGTATTTTTTTCCAACATCATAGACATTGCAAGATCACAGTGGTAGTAAGTGGTACACTTATATATTTTTAGGTTTAATATGCTCAGAAACAATTTCAAGTAGATTTGTATATATTGATTGCTACTTTTGACCTCTTATTAATTTACATTTTTGGTGATTTCTTTGGTCACTCTCTGCATTCATGCATTCTCAAAAACTCTGAAGATCCAACCTCTGGCTTGGAAAAATAAGTTGAGTAATTTGCCTATCACTAAATTGCCTACAAGGAACAACAATCTCCATACAAACTTTTCAATCATAAAAATTATGGTTCCGCATATCTTTCAGATGAAACATTAGATATGATCAAATTGTTGTCTGTAAATGTATGCTAATTTTGTCTTTTGCACATACCTCTCGGCAGATCTTATGGCCAGTCTAATTTTAGAAAGCCAGAGGATTACCTTGTATCAGAGTTTGTAAGTGTGAATGCAGCATCACAATGATGACATCTGGCTCTGAAGATAAAGAGCTGATTTGTCATTAATGCCACTAACAGCCAAAGCCGTTCTGTACAACAGGGTTCATCCCCACAGCAGTACAGCGCCCCCTGTGCCAATCAGAGTACTGACATGGCATTAGTGATGCAGTTTGGCTATGACACCATTGGTAAGTCACTAATGAACCAGTGCTTTAAACACAGTCAAAAGCGTGGAGAGAAGCTGACATGATGCTTCTGGTCTGGTCCTGGTGACAGTAGAGATGAGTATCTCTGTCCAGTGTTGCGAGGAATAGTGGGCCCTCGCCTCTCCACAGACGAGCTCTGGCTCTCTGCTGCTGCCGCTCCAGTTTCATCTTCTTGTGTGATGGAATTGGATGTTTCTTTCTCCACTGAAGCCTTTTTAGATCTTCGCTCACGATGTGAATGTGACTTTGAATCTTTTCCATCCTTGCTGTCCTTCCCATCTTTGGGTTTCTGACGTTCTCTCCTTTGACAAAGCAGAGATAATGATGACTAACACAATGGTAGCATCTGGCAAAAAATGTTATTTATACAATTTGATCCTTACTTAAAATTGATTATTTCAAACTTCCTTTCTCTGTAAAAAGAGCTGGTGTTCATCATATAGAGTAGTATCATGTCACAAGCAAAGGCCCCCTGAAACAATCAAACATACCATTACACGGCTATTCCTACAAATAATAAATTCAAAGATGTTGACCGGAACAATTTAGAGAATTTACTCACAGCGCCCACAAGAGCAAGACCTGAGCCAATAGCAATTATTGTGGGGACAATGCTAAACTTTCCTGCCTGAAAAAAAATATTAATCAGCACCAAAAATATCAATGAAGTAAAAACAGTCAGAGTTGTTCAAGGAAATGTGCTACTCACTTGGCCATTGACCATAATATCAAAGCGAATCCCATACACTTTGTATAAAGTGCGATACGATTCACCATTTGGATCTTTGAAATACTTGGCATATCTGCAGAGAGATAGTATCATCTTTACAGACTAATACAAAAGGTCATGAATGTTACATTTCCTGTTGTGTCAGACCTGAAATTGTATCCTGATGTGACTGAATTGTTGATATTCATGTCAAGGCGGGTGAAGCTGTACTGTGGGTTACACAGTGAATAGTCCTTATCCAGGTCACACTTCCACTCAATCAGAATTCCCACAGAGCCACCCTGACAGTGCAACAATATGTGTTACTAAAACAACTTCTTTATTAGCAAGTAAATGTTTATATATTTACCTTTACAGCCATTTCCTGGAAGTCATTGCCCGTACAACTGACCAGATTTCCCAGTTGAAAGATGGGACAATATGGATGAGCTTCACTGTCATAGGTGCAATTTTTCAGGTAATTGGTTGCTGCAGTTTCCAGCACATTTGATCTAAAGAATATGAAACTTCATTAACCATTGTCTCACTGTTAGCATTAACATTCAACGCCAGGCTATACTGAATAAACATACAACTATTTATCAAACACAAATATACTTTTGATAAAACCACAACTGAAAAACTAACTCACAAGATTGTATTTAATGTCAGAGTGAGGTCAGTCTGTTATAGTAGTTACAGTATCTCTGAAAATAATATAGACATATTCAAAGAAGTTCATATTAACAAAGTCCATTTGGTTAACAAATGCAAACTAGCTCAGCTCAATCATTGCCCCACAACATGGCAATTGTGCCTTGGTGAAATTCTGACACTTGAATTAAAATGAAAATAGAGCTGCAAAAATCTACAGTTTATAACACTGGCCAAATTACCATGACTTAGCCTAATCTATTTATTGTTGTACCTACAATTTCATCATTTAACCAAGAGACTTGTGCAGCACTGGGAAGTGCATCCTATGTAAATCAATCTGTGCTCTTGCTTTGCATCAAACCCTTGCCTGCTCGTTAGCTGGTGTGAGAGTATTTTGTTCCCATGTAAACTGACTCTTGCTTTGCCCTTACACATCACATATTAATCTTCATTAGGCACCACGTCACACTGATTAGGAAGGAACACATGACATAAAGCTGTGTAATTCTAATAGGATCTTGACTGATAAATTTGCTTATCTTGTGACAGCAAAGTGCTTTCTGGACAGAGTATACTGCAATTCCCATCTGATCTGACACCTGTCCAGGGCAAGGCTCTCAGTCAAGGACGTCTCAGATGACAATTTCACTGTCTCACCATTGCAATGCATAGGTTGGTAAATATAGCCCGCTTTGCACCCTTACAGCTATTTACAGCAGCCGTCAAAGTGTATATTCCCTGGTTCACTCTGTGATCTTGGCCCTTGAAACCACAAGTGCTGAGCAGCAAAACCACTTACTTAGAGAAATCAAACTTTGGAAACCGTATGAAATTTTTGATGTAGACAGTAAAGTTTTCGGCTGCACTCAATAATGGCTCTCTGAAAAACAAGGGGCACACAAGGGCACACGCAGCTGTGGTTATTAAACAAACACAAAGTGGTGGATTGCACCTAGCTTGTACCTATCTTAGATATATTATTGATTTACTATACATATAAATATCTGCATATCTGTATAACTGTACCTTATTTGACACAAACCTGTATAATATTTTTGCAACTTTTATTATTTGGAATTACTAACTATTAGTAGTCTTACCATTACCATTAGTAATACCATTTATTTATTGCTCTTTGTAATTATTTATCTTATTATATTTATATTATTATATTGTAATGTGTGAGTTTAGCTACTGTGTCCAAGTCATTTCCCTTGTGGATCAAGGGAAATGACCAAACTAAGAGTAGCTGTCAGGTTTGATATGATGTAGTGCATAGTGCATCTGTGGAGGCACAGATTGAGAAGGATGATGACAGAGCACTCACTGAGGTCTGGGACTGTATTCAACAGGACACCAGGCGTGGATTTCACATGTCCCAGTGCTGTTTATACACACACCTGTTTTGATACCTACAAAAACAGAAATACAATCAAATCTACTGTCATATCTGTAAGGTTGTGAATTTTCTGGCATATATGGCAAATCAGGTTTTAGGTTTTGTAATTACTAATATGCATGCAGAAACACTCTTTTGGCAAGGTTTTTATGCACTTTTTTTTATATATATTTTTTTACAAATGCAGGAAAAACACTTTCTTCACGTGATTGCATGATTCCATGGAAATAGAAAGTTAAAGCATACTTTGGATCTTTTCCCATTTGGAAATTTTCCATTTCCCATGAATATAGATATGTTACATTATAGCAAAAGGAACTACATTTTCATGGAGATAAGCAGAGGGAGACCCTCCTCCAGGCCAGGACTGAGGTTTGTGGTGTTGCAAGCCAACTCTCAATAAGGTCACATGTTTTTCACCGTTTTCAGAGCAATAAAAACATCAAAACATACATTTATTTAAGTTTGTTTTTGATAAAAAAAAAAAAACCCCAAAAAAAACACAGTGAATATTTTACCTCCAGCCCAAAAGAAATTACTTGTAAACATTAACTACTACAGTTACTTTGAACTTTGTCTTACTCTTAAGATCATCAATTCCAACAAGGGATGGTTGATCAAGATGATTTGCTGCAGGTCATTTCCATGTACTTTGAATATAATCAGTTGCATGTACTAATATCATAAATACTATATACTATATAATCTATTTGAATGACAAATATGTACAGCAGCCTGAGCAGATTAGTGACAGTCTGTTGTGGTTAATGCTAATGTTGTGTTCTTACCATTCCCTGCTATGACAGTTTCCCCCTCCACACAATCATCATCACTCGAACACCTTCCGTCTGGCACCTTGTCACTCTGCATTAAACAGAGCACACAACTGCATTTGAATATTATAATAAAGATATGAATACACAATGTTCTTTGGGCTCACCTCAGGACAGAAGCCCAGCCTCTGATTAGGAGTTTCTATATAATTTGTTACTACAAAGAACACTTGCTCACCCTGTAAATTAGAATTAGACCAGACAATAAGATTGGAAGGTAAAAGGTTAAATTAATTAGACAGTTAAGATGTCTCACATGATTAGGGCTGATAAAGACAATTAAATAGAGAAATATATATAAAGACTGATTACATTTGGAGGTATTACGTAGTCTTCAGCCCCCCATAGATGAAGCCCCGTGTCTGAGTCATTGGTCAAGGCTACACCCTTTAGTTTTGTGAGGACAGAGGTCTGGATGGCTTCTTCCTTTTCCTGGTAACCTTTCTTTGCCACAAACACCCACCTGTTCAAATCACACAGTAGCAAATCTTAAGCTATTCAACAAGTCATTCTTCGTTGACAGTGTAGCAGTGCTCATCCAGTTGTTTTATATTACACGTGTCACTATTAAACATTCATTCATTAAGTAGGGCCAGAAGCACGGGCTCATATGGATTGACAACAACATGTGTATGAGTCATGAAGCAGCTCCAAATGCCAGAATGCTAAATATGTTTTATAGATAGCATCAATAACAGAAAAAACCTTTTAACAAGCATAGTCTATCCCAAAGTCATTACATGTCAGAGTCACTGCAGAATGTGTATAAAGTGACAGCCACCTACTCAGGTTTCATATGACTAGTGATATCACTCTATAAACATTATTCACTATGAAACAAATGCATTTGCAGTAACTTTTCCAATACTCTACTAACCACACACACACACACACACACACTATTTTTAACTGTGTGAATCACTTTGTCAAACCTTACTTTAGCCACATGTAAGGACATGCCTCTCTCACCCGATTATGTATCCCAGTACGGCCAGCTGATACAGTCGGAATAAAATGCCAATCTTCCTGTTTTCTGCAATGACATATTTCTCAGTCTTGTAGTTGAGGAGAGAAAGGAAAAAGCCTCCACGAGCTGCCATTCCGGTGCAGTGAGTGAGGCAGCAGCGCCTGTCGCCTGTCAGCTGATTGGAGTAGTGTGCGCACTTGTGCACCGGGGTGACAAGTGAAGTCATAGAGGGCAGAGCGACACCCTCTGCTCTTGGACTCTGTTGAGCTGGTGACTTGATTGCTCTTTTGTGATGTTTTATTTCAACTACTCACCTGACTAGCAGTTTTATGGACCCACAACGTGTGGGGAGGCTACACATTCTTTCTACAAGGCCTATGGGTCAAATGTAAAAAAAAATTAAAAATGGCACTCGATGCCTTATTGATAAATGTTGCATTGTTAATTCATTGTTACTGAAACAATGTTCTTTGTAACATTAGTGCAGCAGATTTTTTTTATTGGCATCATCATGGAGAGACTACTTTTACAAACCTAAAATTGCTTATTTATTACATTACATCATTTAAAACGAATCATCTAATATATAATTATATATCTTTTTATTCTGCCTTTTCCTCACAAACTACTTGACTGGTGTAACTATATTATCACAGGCAGGTCTGGACTGGGACAAAAAAATGGCCCTGGCATTTTTGGCTTAGACCAGCCCCTCATAATTAGTCCTGGTTCAATCCTGTTTTAGACCTGATTAGTCCTGGTTTAGTCCTGGTTTAGGCCTGGTTTAGTCCTGGTTCAGACCTGGTTCAGACCTGATTTAGTCCTGGTTCAGACCTGGTTTAGTCCTGGTTTAGTCCTGGTTCAGACCTGGTTCAGACCTGGTTTAGTCCTGGTTCAGACCTGGTTCAGTCCTGGTTTAGTCCTGGTTTAGTCCTGGTTCAGACCTGGTTTAGTCCTGGTTTAGTCCTGGTTCAGACCTGGTTTAGTCTTGGTTCAGACCTGATGTAGTCCTAGTTTAGTCCTGGTTCAATCCTGATTTAGTCCTGGTTTAGTCCTGGTTCAGACCTGGTTTAGTCTTGGTTCAGACCTGGTGTAGTCCTGGTTTAGTCCTGGTTCAATCCTGATTTAGTCCTGGTTCAGACCTGGGTTAGTCCTGGTTTAGTCCTGGTTCAGACCTGGTTTAGTCTTGGTTCAGACCTGATGTAGTCCTGGTTTAGTCCTGGTTCAATCCTGATTTAGTCCTGGTTTAGTCCTGGTTCAGACCTGGTTTAGTCCTGGTTCAATCCTGATTTAGTCCTGGGGTTTAGTCCTGGTTCAGACCTGATGTAGTCCTGGTTCAGACCTGGTTTAGTCCTGGTTCAGACCTGGTTTAGTCCTGGTTCAGACCTGGTTTAGTCTTGGTTCAGACCTGATGTAGTCCTAGTTTAGTCCTGGTTCAATCCTGATTTAGTCCTGGTTTAGTCCTGGTTCAGACCTGGTTTAGTCTTGGTTCAGACCTGGTGTAGTCCTGGTTTAGTCCTGGTTCAATCCTGATTTAGTCCTGGTTCAGACCTGGGTTAGTCCTGGTTTAGTCCTGGTTCAGACCTGGTTTAGTCTTGGTTCAGACCTGATGTAGTCCTGGTTTAGTCCTGGTTCAATCCTGATTTAGTCCTGGTTTAGTCCTGGTTCAGACCTGGTTTAGTCCTGGTTCAATCCTGATTTAGTCCTGGGGTTTAGTCCTGGTTCAGACCTGATGTAGTCCTGGTTCAGACCTGGTTTAGTCCTGGTTCAGACCTGATGTAGTCCTGTTCAGTCCTGGTTCAGACCTGGTTTAGTCCTGGTTCAGACCTGATGGAGTCCTGGTTCAGACCTGGTTTAGTCCTGGTTCAGACCTGGTTTAGTCCTGGTTCAGACCTGATGGAGTCCTGGTTCAGTCCTGGTTCAGACCTGGTTTAGTCCTGGTTCAGACATGTAGTCCTGGTTTAGTCCTGGTTCAGTCCTAAATTGTGGGCCGGTCTCTAAGTAAAAAAAAAAAAAAAAGAAGCGCATCGGCCCCTAGGACTGTCGGCCCACCGGGAAAATGCCCGGTATGCCCGATTACCAGTCCAGGCCTGATCACAGGTTACCAAAAAGTGATAATCGCAAAAGATTCGGATATTAACTAAACCTCTTGTGACATCTAGTGTTCTATTTTTGAATAACAACGAGAAAAGAATTTTTATTTCTGTTGTACAGTTGTAATACAACAACATCAACAGAAATTTTAGATGGAAATATGTTTTTATTAAATGCTATTAAATAAACACAATTTTAATCACATTTACTGGCCTCCTCTGAGACGCAGGACAAGGTGGAGGGTGGATTCTTTCTGGATGTTGTAGTCAGAGTGCGGCCATCTTCAAGCTGCTTTCAGGTGCCTACGTAAAAAAGCAACCTAGCAACCATGATGTTAGCGTTATACTAATTAGACCAATAAATTCTAATGATCAAAGCAGGTTTAAACCTTCCTTGGCCGCACCGGATGGAAGTTTCGGTGTTGACGCGTAGAATTGATCGGAACTCATCCCTACTTCCACTTTTTGTACTTTTCTTCTAAATTTCTTCCCTAAACTGACGCTCATCTGATTTAAAACTATGATATATATTTAACACGTGCACTATCCCACCAAAGTAAACCAAGTAATAAAACCAAACATGACAACCCGCTATGGCCTAAGATCAAAATACTTTACAATTGTAATAGGTTACTTACCCTATATTAAAGTGTTTGACTTTTCCCATTCGTTTGGTTGGATAATGCCAGTGTTACGCATGTAGTTATGTGTACATATAACATTCAGTGAAAATAGGTCCTGAATACTGGATGTTACTGAAATTCTCATCCCGTTTTGAAATCATTTCCCACTTGAATTAACAGCCATCTGTTGAAAAAGCAATTATACTATAATATATAATAAACCATCAAAACTGAAAGAACACTACTCTACACTGAGAACTGCATAAAATGTTTAGCCAGTTCTCCTGAATTGTAAACTCATGTTCAAGTCAACTTTGTAATCAGTATTTTTATACCATTATTTACTTGACCAATTTTAATAGCAAAAAATATTCAAGAGTCATTGGTTCATGTTTATTACTTTATTATTTGGTCATTTTAGAACACCATGTGTACCAGTAGGGACATTGTATGTCATTAACATGTTTGGAACTTAAGAACATGGAATTGTAAATTACTGGCCACCCCTCAGACGCAGGACAAGGTGGAGGGTGGATTCTTTCTGGATGTTGTAGTCGGAAAGGGTGCGGCCATCTTCAAGCTGCTTTCCAGCAAAGATCAGCCTCTGCTGATCTGGAGGAATGCCTTCCTTGTCCTGGATCTTGGCCTTCACGTTTTCAATGGTGTCACTGGGCTCCACCTCCAGAGTGATGGTCTTACCGGTGAGGGTTTTCACAAAGATCTGCATGCCACCTCTCAGACGCAGGACGAGATGGAGGGTGGATTCCTTTTGGATGTTGTAGTCAGAGAGGGTGCGGCCATCTTCAAGCTGCTTGCCAGCAAAGATCAGCCTCTGCTGATCTGGAGGAATGCCTTCCTTGTCCTGGATCTTGGCCTTCACGTTTTCAATGGTGTCACTGGGCTCCACCTCCAGAGTGATTGTCTTCCCAGTGAGGGTTTTCACAAAGATTTGCATACCACCTCTCAGGCGCAGGACAAGATGGAGGGTGGATTCTTTCTGGATGTTGTAGTCGGAGAGGGTGCGGCCATCTTCAAGCTGCTTGCCAGCAAAGATCAGCCTCTGCTGATCTGGAGGAATGCCTTCCTTGTCCTGGATCTTGGCCTTCACGTTTTCAATGGTGTCACTGGGCTCCACCTCCAGAGTGATAGTCTTACCAGTGAGGGTTTTCACAAAGATTTGCATACCACCCCTCAGGCGCAGGACAAGATGGAGGGTGGATTCTTTCTGGATGTTGTAGTCGGAGAGGGTACGACCATCTTCAAGCTGCTTTCCAGCAAAGATCAGCCTCTGCTGATCTGGGGGAATGCCTTCCTTGTCTTGGATCTTGGCCTTCACGTTTTCAATGGTGTCACTGGGCTCCACCTCAAGGGTGATGGTCTTCCCAGTTAGGGTTTTCACAAAGATTTGCATACCACCCCTCAGGCGCAGGACAAGATGGAGGGTGGATTCTTTCTGGATGTTGTAGTCTGAGAGGGTACGACCATCTTCAAGCTGCTTTCCAGCAAAGATCAGCCTTTGCTGATCTGGGGGAATGCCTTCCTTGTCCTGGATCTTGGCCTTCACATTTTCAATGGTGTCGCTGGGCTCTACCTCCAGAGTGATGGTCTTCCCAGTGAGGGTTTTCACAAAGATTTGCATACCACCCCTCAAGCGCAGGACAAGATGGAGGGTGGATTCTTTCTGGATGTTGTAGTCAGAGAGGGTGCGGCCATCTTCAAGTTGTTTGCCAGCAAAGATCAGCCTCTGCTGATCTGGGGGAATGCCTTCCTTGTCCTGGATCTTGGCCTTCACGTTTTCAATGGTGTCGCTGGGCTCCACCTCAAGGGTGATGGTTTTGCCAGTGAGGGTTTTCACAAAGATCTGCATATTGGCACCTATGAGGGGAAAATAAATAATCACATTAGCAATAGAACACGTCACAAACCAGTAAGGCAGTAATGTATCGTGCCAGTTCTGTTGCTTCCTTATCGGCCGTTACAGGCCGGCCGCCATTTTGAGTTCATATTGACCTTCCTTTTGTTCGCCATTACCCGCAAATGGGCGATAGTGGAAATGTCGAGTCATCGTTTAAACAAACTAACAAATGTATATTTCGCCATCAAAATTGAGTAGCTAAAGACGTTGACGAACAAAAAAAAGGTCTGAGAAAATAACTAACGTTAGTTTATGTGGTGAGTCTACCAAACACAATGTAGAGTATATAAAGTATTTGTAAATAAAAAGTAATCCGACAACAGCTGTATTAACAAGTTACAGTGGCACGCTAAAATAATTACGAAAGAAAAAGAAAAAAAAAGCACTTACCGTTGAGCTACGCAGCTGAAGTGAATCAATTCGCTGTGATATACTTTCTTCGGCGTTCGCTGAAAAATCTGCCGCAAAGCAGGCGAACACTGGTTTATATAGCCTGCTTGTACGTCATCAAATCGTATTCTTCCGCATTCAAAAATAGTTCTGTCCGCCTCAAACGGTGGCAAATGACAAACTCGTGTGACAACATAAGACACCACCGCTCAGCTGTCACGTCTTTTTAGGTAGAAAACACATATTTTATCTGTTGTATGAAGACGAATCCTAAGAAATAAAGGTTTTATCCGCACAAAGACGCGGATGGATATCACCTACTTACAATAGCGCTACGTAACTAGAATTTGCTAGAACAACCCGGCAACCAGAAGCTTTCCGGGTTCCTGATTGGCTGGCACAGTTGTTTGTTTCGCTAACGATTGGTTGCTGAGTTACAGTAAGTTTTCTCTGACGACTAAACGCTCGTGACTATAAAATTTAACATGTCACCACCATTATGATCAAAGTTCAGCTACATCGATTAGCATTTGCCAAATAAGAAACATTAGGCTATCGGTATAGTTTCACCCACAATTTGGAACTCTGCTAACACGAATAGCCTACTAAAATACTTGCATTTTTACTATAGAGCCTTAATGAGCTATTTCCCCAACAAAAACAGTTTCGGTTTTGGTGAAAGCTATCAAGACAGTCGTGTAGAAAATATGCTTTTTGTTAAGGCTATTTATTTGCTGGTTTCATGTTTGTTTTAGGCTCCTTTGGCCTAACCAGTCTGGTCTGTATTTGTGATTAATTGGTACCCAACACTAGTCTATAATTCAGGCTATGAATAGTTTGACCTTAATATGGACATTGCTATTTAGGGCAATCAGTCACCCCACTCACTAAATAGCCTACTTTGTCATTGTGAGATTGATAAGATACATTTTTAAAACTATTTTTGTTACTGGTAAGCCATGGTCGGTCTCAAATCTAAGGTTCTTTAGTGTTATAGGATTATGTGTAGGTTTGCATATTTTATTTCAGCAATAGGCAAGATCTTTCTTTATGTTCTTTATATAGGTCACATATTCCCTTAATCATCCCAGGCTGTTATGTGACACCCACCCCAGCTGATGCGCTTGTGTTTGTGACAGGGTGCCTTGCTTAACTGGTTCACCCTCTGTAGAATGTATTTTTAACAATCTAGTTTAGCCTGTAGGCCTACTCTGCCTTGTTTCCTTTATACTTATATTTTCCACAAATAAACGAGTTTAAGCAGAACATTATTTAGTTTCAAATTTTATTTTTGCCCGAATTGGGATTATACATTTCAAAATGTTAAGTATTAAGACTTAGACTTAGACAAACTTTATTGATCCACAAGGGAAATTGTTTTGGGTACGGTAGCTCACTCATCAAATATAATATACGATATATAACAGAGGATAAAAGAACAAAAAGAAAAGTAGATGGGATAGCAACCAAAGAGCAATAGGCCTGTCAGATGAGACACAATTATATACATAAGATAATGATAATAAATATATATGTACAATCAGATTTAAATAGACAAGTAGTAGTCAAATATAAGAGTAGCCAAGATAGATCAAGGCTAGTTTTTAGGCCATGTATAATGAATAGGTGTTAACACACAGGTGAGAGGTGTTGAATATGAATGTGTTTTTTTCTTATTCATGAACTTTGTGTGGACTTTGCCAGAGCACTTGTATAACAGTAAAGGGTGGGACCGCTTCCAACACATTTCACAATGATCATGTTTTCTCTAGAACTTTCAGGAAGACAGGTAAAGCCCAGTTTTTGTTAGCAGTTCACAGCAGTATGAGTCATAGACAAAAAGTTATAAGTTGTCTTTTTTTTTTCTTTATTGTAACAGAATGGACCTTGTGAAACATACTGGTGGATGCCACTGTGGAGCTGTTAGATTTGAAGTTTTAAGTTCCCCAGACCTCCATGTATTTCATTGCAAGTATGTAGTTTCCTGACATGTTTAACAACAATTTCTGGCTCTGATTTACTGTAAATGACCATTATCAGAATGAGTGTTCATTTTTCAGTTGCAGCATTTGCACCAAGAAACAAAACCATCATTTCATCGTCCCTAAAAGTCAATTCACACTTTTGCAGGTAAGAATATTAGTTAAAATATACTATTTAAGTGAAATTGAATAGTTAGTCAATAAATATGTAATTTTTTCCATAGGGGTCAGATAATTTGACAACGTACACCTTTAACACACATGTGGCTAAACACACTTTCTGTAAAACCTGTGGAGTTCAAAGTTTCTACAGCCCTCGCTCCAACCCCGATGGATATGGTATGAACAAACAGCTCAGATATGACAGTCACAGCTCTCATGTGCTGTAAACATCTTGCTTCACTGTGTTGAAATCTAAAAGTGTGGGCTATTTTTTCTCTAGGTATTGCCCCTCACTGCTTGGACCCAGGTTCAGTAAGGAGTATCACGGCTGAAAACTTCTGTGGTGCCCAATGGGAAAAAAGCATGCAAGCTCATAAAAGTATTCACAACATGTCCAAACCCGTAAATGACACAAACACAGAATAACAAAGAATCCCCAACTGTTTATTCACCTCTGTGTAAAAATAGTATTAAAATCTGTGAAAATAAATGTTTCTATTACAGTGTTTCTAATGAGCATCATTGACTTTTAAATAATTGATCAAGAATTTAAAAAAAATTGTTGAAGCAATACACACATCAAATAAAAACTCAAATCTAATACATTTTGAGATTTTTTGGTCCTTGTGGGATTATGTGAAAAGTATTCACAAACATGTAGCGTGAAAATATGACATAAAGATAACGAAACCACAGTAGTTGAGTCCGATGACAGAGCATAGCACCCTACGGAGACAAAAAGGGAGTTAATTTTGTGTTTATTTAAATAGCAATTAGGGGTGGGACAACACGAGGTACAACATTCAGTCCACGAGACAAGGAGATTAGCTGTCATTGTACTTTTTGTTAGCACTTCTTCTGGGAACTAAAGCTCCTCAAAAGGTGTAACTAAGCTGTATTAACCCTTTTTTGTTCAATCCAAATGTAAATATATGGGGGAAAAAAACTCACAACATAATTTTCCACGTGTACACAATCTTCTGGCTATTTTATTTCACGAGATCTTGTCCCATCCCTAATGGCAATGCTGAAAACCTAAACCTAACATTAGAAACAACTACAGTCTATTTTAATGCTCAGTATTTTACACAGTCTATTTTAATGCTCAGTATTTTACACAGTCTATTTTAATGCTCACTTTGGCTTGTCTGTAGCCCCTCAGGCCTGTCATACAGCAGAGGGATGAGGGCAGCAGCCAGCTGAGTGGCAGCTCCAGAAGAGAGAGGTACTTTCTGATCATACCAACAGTCTCCAATGACAACAAACAGCAGTCTGTGTTGACACAAACACATAATATTTAGTTAGTTTCGTACTAGGGATAAACTCAGGGCATAGTGTATTATTTCAGACGAGTTTATATTGAGACTGTGGTGGCACAGGTAATCTTTATTTTCGTTATTTGCTGAGCAATTATTACCTCTAATAATCAAAAAGAACTGATTAAAAGGTTAAATACAGATACTTGGATATATTTCTAATTACACAAGCATAAAGATATATATTTGTCTAATATTTTAAAGATAAGGTTATGAGGTTCTAATTCCATCCTGCCTCAAGTCACAACAGTAAAACCAGTCTAACAGGTCAGGTGTTCACACCTCAATACTAATAAATAATTAACGAGCTTGTCAGATAGGTGTGGAGTGACCTAAAAATAAGCATGTGTTTCCCTGTAAAAGCCTCACGTGTTCTGCCACACAGCTGCCACGTGAACAAGTCTAGATTTCATGTGTGATTAACTTAAAGTTCCAGTTTCCTTCCACAACAAGCAGACTAATGGGGTTGGTCTCTTTTATATGCAGTACTTAACTTAAAACCAGGAGGTGTGTCTTTTTCAGTAGGTCCCTTAATAACTAATAAAATTAATAGGTATTGTTAATAAGTTTTAGCTTAGGGAAGAAAATTATATTTGGCTATTGCAACGTTTATCAAATCTGACCACAAGAGGGCACTGATGCACAAGATATCTGTGGGCATTTTTAACTTGCAGTATTTTCTACCAACAGGTTTAATAAAATGTAATTTTAAAATAATATTGTTTAGTAGCATGCCACTAATGCAAGATTATTAAACTTTGGAGAAACATTAGTAATCTTAGATTAATATAAATTTAACTTACCAATGGGCAGTTCTCCTGTCCAAGTAAGATGGCTATAGAATGTCACAAAAAATTTAAGTGTTACTTTCAAGCAAAAAATAATTATGTTATCCGTGTGTGATTATGCACTTTTTCGACCACTGGGCCAATTCTTTTATTGCAAAGTAACCATGGGCTCATTCATATTAAGTGTATTATGTTTATGTTTATTTATTAAACATGGGACAGTGTACATTGATCAACATGTTAGTACAGCATGTAAATGTACCATCCGTAGTCCCACTGGCAGGTTATAATAGTTATAATAATAATAATAATAATAATAATAATAATAATAATAATAATAATAATAATAATAATAATGATTATTATTATTACTATTATTATTACTATTATTATGCTATTTAGCCCCATGATTAAGAAGCACTACTCTAGAAGATGAGTTCGGTGCTTCTCACCACAGCTAATATGAGTGGTCATCCAAAGTACAATTCCCATGATCACTTGTTTATATGTTGACCAAAGCCAACAGAAAGCTCTTGAGAATTAACACTGTTCACAGCCATGTGGGTTCAAGTCTAATGGGAATCATGAGATGTGAATTTGGAGCAGACGTAGCACTTCAGACTGTGAAAGGGATGAACACAGCCAGAGTCTGAGGCAACGTTTGGGTTGGGCTCTCCAACACATCTCTTGAGGGATGGGATTAACTGCTGTTCTCTGGGAGCCCTGTGCCTCAGAGGGGACCACTGTGCTCTAAGCAGGATTCTGAAAAACGTGTGTTGTGTGTTTGCTTTTCTTTCATGAGCAGACTAATAGGGTATGTGTTGTAGGTGGGCTTGTTTGAATTATTCGTTAAAAGGAGAAATTTGCACCTGACAGCTTTATAGATGGCGGTGTGATTTGCATGGCCGCTTACTCCTCGTCCATCAAAAGTCAGCACCTGAAACAACACATCTCATCATGTGGGGGAAGCCTAGCATTGGATATCTAAAAATGCTTAAAAAAACAGATAAAAAGATTAAAGAGACCATTTTTGGTTAAAGAAAAACTACTGTCTGGCTATAGGGCTGTTTGGAAACTGATATTTAAAAGCCCATTTTGGTCTCTAAACTAACACACCAGAAAAAAAGGGGAAAAATCTGGTCAAAGGGAAAAATGCTTGACTGAAGACTTGACATTTTCCCAACTGAGCTATACTCCACCATAACAATGTCCCTACAATCTAACGTGTCAATCTACACTCAACAAAAATATAAACGCAACACTTTTTTTTTTGCTCCCATTTTTCCTGAGATGGACCCAAAGATCCAAAATTCACTCCAGATACACAACACTACCATTTCTCTCAAACATTGTTCACAAATCTGTTCAAATGTGTGACAGCGAGCACCTCTGCCCCGCCGAGACAATCCATCCCACCTCACAGGTGCGCCACATCAAGATGCCGATCCGACATCATGACCAGTGCACAGGTGCGCCCCAGACTGCCCACAATAAAAGGCCACCCCGAAATGTGCATTTTTTGTGCTTTATTGGGGGTCTGGGGACTCAGAACCAGTCAGTATCTGGTGTGACCACCATTTGCCTCATGCAGTGCAACACATCTTCGCATAGAGTTTATCAGATTGTCAATTGTGGCCTGTGGAATGTTGGTCCACTCCTCTTCAAAGGCTGTTATGGACGAAGAACACAGGTGCATTTTATTGATGGCATTTTGAATGCACAGAGATACCATGATGAGATCCTGAGGCCCATTGTTGTGCCATACATCCATGAACATCACCTCATGTTTCAGCAAGATAATGCACGGCCCCATGTTGCAAGGATCTGTACACAATTCTTGGAAGCTGAAAATGTCCCAGTTCTTGCATGGCCAGCATACTCACCGGACATGTCACCCATTGAGCATGTTTGGGATGTGCTTGACCGGCGTATACGACAGCGTGTACCAGCTCCCACTAATATCCAGCAACTTCGCACAGCCAATGAAGAGGAGTGGACCAACATTCCACAGGCCACAATTGACAATCTGATCAACTCTATGCGAAGAAGATGTGTTGCACTGCAAGAGGCAAATGGTGGTCACACCAGATACTGACTGGCTCTGAGTCCCCAGACCCCCAATAAAGCAAAAAAAAAAAAAATGCACATTTCAGGGTGGCCTTTTATTGTGGGCAGTCTGGGGCGCACCTGTGCACTGGTCATGATGTCGGATCGGCATCTTGATGTGGCGCACCTGTGAGGTGGGATGGATTGTCTCGGCGGGGCAGAGGTGCTCGCTGTCACACATTTGGACAGATTTGTGAACAATGTTTCAGAGAAATGGTAATACAGTGGTACCTCACCTTACGAATGACCCAACAAACGAAATTTTCAAGTTACGAAACGCCTTCACGTCAAATTTTGGTCTCTAGATACGAATGAAATTTCAAGTTACGAAACGCGAAATCTCAAAAATTCAAATAATGCGCGCTCAGCCACACACATTATACGCTTTTCTCAGACTGGATTTAAACTTTTCTCACATTTGTCTCTCGTTTAAACACTCAAACTTTCATAGATTTTCAACAAAATGTATTAAATAGTGAAGTGTGGGGGGAAGCGGGAGGGGGAGAAGACTGCGCGGACACGTGTGATAGCGCAGCATGACCCGGCGCGGAGCTGACAGCAGGTCTAGACCTGGACTAAACCAGGACTGGACCAGGACTAAACCTGGACCAAACCAGGACCAAACCCGGACCAAACCAGGACCAAACCAGGACCAAACCCGGACCAAACCAGGTGGATTAAAGCGCACGCGGTCTATTTCCTGGTTTTGTTTCGAGTCACAGCTGAGGGGAGCAGCGAGGAGGAACGCACGCAGTCTGAGCGCATGAACGAGACCCATGCAAGAGCCGCGGTGGTCTAGACCTCCTCTAGACCTGACCAGGTCTAGACCTGACCAGGTCTAGAGGAGCGCCGTGCGTGCGTCCACACCCTGGCCTCGCCTCGAGCCACAGCGAGCCGCCGCTCGCACGCACGCAAGAGCCGTAGCGGTCCAGACCTGCCCGCGTAAGGTGCTCACAGAGCGGCCTGGTGACCGGGACAATCCTCTGAGCTATGCCCGCGTAAGGTGCTCACAGAGCAGCGGCTCGCCACAGCCGCGACCCGAAACGAAACCAGGAAACAGACGCGCGCGGTGCCTCAATCCACCCGGTCCAGTCCAGTCCAGGTTTAGTCCAGGTTCAGTCCAGGCTCAGTCCAGGCTCAGTCCCGGCTCAGTCCAGGTCTAGACCTGCCGGTGTCTGTCCGCCCTCCCCCTTCCCCCCACACTTCACCACCAATATACCCTGTCGAAGATCCACGAAAGTTTGTGTGTCCAAACGAGAGACAAATGCGAGAAAAGTCCAAATCCAGTCTGAGAAACCAATCAGGAAGCAGAAAACAATGTTACACTATAAAAAAGTTACACTATAAAAAAAAAAAAAACCTTGGATCGGGCCCTTGGAACGAATCAGGCTTTTTCCATTGAAATAGCTACTCAACTTACGAATTTTTCACGTTACGAAACCACTTCTGGAACGAATTAATTTCGTAAGGTGAGGTACCACTGTATTGTGTATCTGGAGTGAATTTTGGATCTTTGGGTCCATCTCAGGAAAAATGGGAGCAAAAACAAAAGTGTTGCGTTTATATTTTTGTTGAGTATATATATATAGCACAACCTCGAAAATGCAAGTAGGGTTCAGCTAACTGGGGCACGGCTATAATATTCAACAACCACTTATGCGTCTGGTTTGTGAAGTCTGTATACAATTATGATGGTGCAACATTTTTAATGAGTTACGATTACATTTTTTTCCCTCAGAGGTATGTAGTCTTTGATTCCAAGAACATCAGCAGTTAAACGTGAAAATAATTCACTCTAAACAAATCGCTGCTACCCGTGGTTCAACTTTGCCTGTGTTCCTTTGAATGGGTTTTTCTTTTGTTAACGTGAGCCAAAAGTCATTTCTTTGATCCTAATTTTGCCACATTCCCTTTGGCTAATAATGTCAACTGTGCAGCGCCTGATATGAATCTCTACAAACAAACAGACCAAAACCAAACTCTCTGCAGCAGATCTAAACAGGATCTAAAGTAGCCAACGCTACAATAATACAATTACAAAAACATACATAACATTGTGACTTTACCAGATTGATGGAATTCATCTTTATGTGTTTGGAGATAACAGAAGAGACCAATGAGATGCTCCATTGTGCACTGGGGTCATCTGGAAGATTTCTACAAAACATATGCATAACAATGAACAATTCCAATAACAAATATAGCTGCAGCAATGTGGGGACAAGCACCGAAGGTGCATGTAGGCCTCAGCATGTAGGCCGAATGCAGGGTCTGACAGGGTCTAACAGAGTCTGACAGGGTCTAACAGGGTAGTTAGACCCTGTCAGACTCAGAAACAGGGTTTAACAGGGTCTAACAGAGTCTGACAGGGTCTAACAGAGTCTAACAGGGTTTAACAGGGTCTAACAAGGTTTAACAGATCAAAGACAGATCGGTTGCTAGGTGCGTTGCTAGGCAATTCCTGAAAATTCCTGCAAATTTGACCTGCTGGTGGCACTAGACGGTTGGGGCTGGGGGCCTATAAATCGCTGTGGGTAATGAGGAGACTGGCTGGAAGGTGCATGCAAAATTTCACAACTTTTTACCAGACTGTTGTAGGGGTTGCCATAGACTCCCATGTTGAGGAGAATAAATAATAATAATAATAAATATAGCTGCAAGCAGCAATGTAGGGGACAAGCACCGTTTGACAGGGTCTAACAAGGTCTGACAGGATCTAACAGAGTCTGACAGGGTCCGACAGGGTCAGGGTCTAACCCTGTCAGAACAGACACATCAAAGACAGGTCAAAGGTTGCTAGGTGCGTTGCTAGGCAATTGACAAATTTCTGCAACTTTGACCTGCTGGTGCCACTAGACGGTTGGGGCTGGAGACATATAAATTGCTGTGGGTAATGAGGAGACTGGCTGGAATGTGCATGCCAAATTTCACAACTTTTTACCGGACGGTTCTAGGGGCTGCCATAGACTCCCCATGGTGAAAGTTTTCATAAACTATAATAACCTTGTTGCAGGTGCTGGGGTTTAGATAGACAGAGTCTGACAGGGTTTAACAGTGTCTAACAGGGTTTAACAGGGTCTAACAGAGTTTGACAGGGTCTAACAGGGTAGTTAGACCCTGTCAGACTCAGAAACAAGGTTTAACAGGATCTAACAAGGTTTGACAGGGTCTAACAAGGTCTGACAGGATCTAACAGAGTCTAACAGGGTCTAACAGAATCTGACCCTGACAGGGTCTAACAGAATCTAACAGGGTTTAACAGGGTCTAACAGGTTTAGCAGATCAAAGACACATCAAAGACAGATCGGTTGCTAGGTGCGTTGCTAGGCAATTCCTGAAAATTCCTGCAACTTTGACCTGTTGGTGGCACTAGACGGTTGGGGCTGGGGGCCTATAAATCGCTGTGGGTAATGAGGAGACTGGTTGGAATGTGCATGCAAAATTTCACAACTTTTTACCAGACGGTTCTAGGGGTTGCCATAGACTCCCATGGTGAAAAGAATAAATAAATATAGCTGCAAGCAGCAATGTGGGGTCCAAGCACCGTTTGACAGGGTCTAACAAGGTCTGACAGGATCTAACAGAGTCTGACAGGGTCAAGGTCTAACCCTGTCAGAACAGACACATCAAAGACAGATCAAAGGTTGCTAGGTGCGTTGCTAGGCAATTGACAAATTTCTGCAACTTTGACCTGCTGGTGCCGCGAGACGGTTGGGGCTGGGGGCCTATAAATCGCTGTGGGTAATGAGGAGACTGGCTGGAATGTGCATGCAAAATTTCACAACTTTTTACCAGACGGTTCTAGGGGTTGCCATAGACTCCCATGCTGAAAGGAATAAAGAATAATAACAATCAGGAGACCAGAGCATCAAAGGAAAGATCAAAGGGTTGCTAGGCGACTTCGCTAGGCGACTTCGCTAGGCGACTTCGCCAGGCAACGCAAAGCAAACACATTTTTTTTGCTAGGCGACTTCGCTAGGGGCCGAGCACCTACGGTGCTTGTCCCCTAATAAGAATCAGGAGACCAGACACATCAAAGGAAAGATCAAAGGGTCGCTAGGCAACGTCGCTAGGCAACGTCGCTAGGCAACGTCGCTAGGCAACGTCGCTAGGCAACGTCGCTAGGCAACGTCGCTAGGCAACGTCGCTAGGCAACGTCGCTAGGCAACGTCGCTAGGCAACGTCGCTAGGCAACGTCGCTAGGCAACGCAGTACAAACACTATAAGGTGCCTAGCACCTACAGTGCTTGGCCCCTAATAATTTTGTGTATTCAAACAGTTACTTTAGTCTTGCTTTCTTCTTTATTGTGTATCTTTTTAATGTAAACATTTGTTTCAAACAGTTTACCTGGATAAATAAAGGTTTAAAAAAAAAAAAAAAGTTTCAGAACATTGTTGACTGCTATACTGAATAACAAAAATATGGGAACTACATTGACAAATATGGGAACTACATAGACAAATATGGGAACTACATAGACAAATATGGGAACTACATAGACAATGCTCTTCGTTTTAGTACATCCATGAATAAATTATTGTTTTAATATTTGATCTTATTTTTTTTACTTTTCTATCATTCAAGATTCCAAATTTTGATTGCAAGTTTGTATTTATGAGACTGCAACTTATATCTTGATATATATATATTTTTTTTTTACAAATACATCTGTGCACTGGAGAAGGGAAAATGGCACAAAGAATTTGATCTTCCTCTTTATGGGGACTGAAGTCAGTACTTGCTATAAATGCAAATCAGGGAAACTATAACTGAATGTGTAGTTCTGAGATTTAATGTATGGTTTTGAGGGGAATAACTTTGTCAATGGCTCTCTCCCTCTGTCTCTCCACTAACAATGACTCAGGGCAGTTGTGTGACTAAGGGAGTAAGGCTACAAATCTTTGGCTCCTGGGGATTGGAGGGGCAGGCTTTGGTGCTAATGGTGAGGGGTCAGCTACAGCGAGGAGGGGCCACAGGTCAGGAGTTCAGACATGGTGTCTATCATTGAGTGAATGCCTTCCGTGTGACATGCCAATACCACTGACCTACATATAGGTGCCTTTATCTTTGTGTGAATCATTGGGAAATCACTTTCAAAAAGTATACTCTAATACATGAATATATGTTATGATATTAAAGGTACTGTTCAATAAATATTGTGATGAAATGTCTTCTTTCTTAACTATTGTATACAGGTTGACAATTAATGTTATCGTTGGTTGTTAAGCTTCTCATTGCCATTTTATTTTATATTATTGTCCCTACATTTGCATGTTTTCTTTATGAAATACATAGCTTTGATAGTGAAGAGGCAGCTGTGGTGATGGTGGTAGTGCATTTCTGAAACTAGACAAAAGATACAAGACATCTGACCTTTCTCATACGGGATACAGACCGAGTGTCCGCTTTACCATGGCAACAGTGCAAATGTCCTAGAGTAACCTCCCCAGCTCATGAGGACGCCTAATTGCTTGCAGGCATCTGCAGTTGTTGAACTTTGGTCCAGTTAGGAGATTGTGTGTGTGTGTGTGTGTGTGTGTGTGTGTGTGTGTGTTAGAAGGCTTGTTTAGTCTGCTCACATGGACCATGAAACAGCTAGACTCGGTCCTAGTACATGCACCACTCTGTGTCACAGCCATGTTATCTGAAAGAGTTACACCACTGTACAAAATTAACTTGTGGCAGAAGTGGCTCAGTGGTTAGAGCACTCATTCACAAGTTCATTTTGTACAGTGGTGTAACTCTGCGATAATGTGGCTGTGACACAGAGTGGTGCATGTACCCAAAGGTTGGAATAGCCTTCCCATGAGGTTTATATTCTGGATTTTAATTTATCACAAATATTATCTCATCTCCATATATGGGGCTAATAATACGTTTCACATTGCAATAGTATCCTTTATGAAGAATAGCTACACATTGTCATAATGTTTCACTGATCATGTATGATGTTGATAAATGCAGTGGATTGGTGCTATAACTGTGATCCGGTGCAGACAGAGGTCAGGGCAGTGCAAGTGGAGAGGCAGTGGAGCGTGCTCAAATCCCGCTTGATCACAAAGGGGCACCAGGGCTCCAGATACTGTCAACACAGCTGTCCTATTCACTCAACATTAAAAGGAAAATCACATTTTAAAACTGAAAGGTGTGTTGTTGAGGTCTTTAAGAGCAGTAACTCACAATCTAGGAGACGATTTAAAGAGCTGAGACTTAAGCCGATCATCTCAATTTTGAATAATAGATACAGAATGGAATGATAAGAAAAAGAAAATAGGACACATAATCAGGGCAATATCTAATGTTGAAATGCTGTAAATATTGTAGGTTAAACACTGTCACAATGAAATAAAAGGGCAGAGCACATACAGAGTAAACAGTCTGGAGCGACCTATATTGTTAGTGCTCACAAGCAGTTGGCAGGGAGATATGTGGGTGAGGGTAGAGCTAGGCTGAGGCAAACAACAAAATACACAGAAAGGGAAAATGGGCTCCTCTCCAGTTCAGCTGAAGTACAGACAGCACAAGGATCAAAGTTCACCAATACTCTGTGAGCATAAACTGATAAAATGGAGGGCTTTCAGTGTAAGAATTCGAAAGCACACACACACATATACCCAACAATGTTCTCGAGCGCAGACAAGCTGGGCATGTGGCTAGCTTATTATTAAGAGTTCAGGTCAGTGCCAAAGTTTACGCAGCTCTGATGAGCCAGTATGTACACATACAAAGAGCACTTCATCTGAACCTCTTTAGTAATGGACACAATCGGGCATGTCAAAGCAATAGAAGAATTATCTCTGAATCATAGCGCATGAGACTCTATGCTGGTGTATAATTATGTTGTATACAATTTCTGTATAATTTTCCCTTGACAGTTGTCTAAACTACGCAAAAAAAAAAAAATCCAACCAGACAGTCTAATAATATAATGCAAATTACAAGTTACAAATGGAAATAGTCATATTAAGGTATGCTTAAATTTGCAGGGCTATCATCAACTAAAGACATTTTTGGTTAACTAAAGACATGTCCTGATTAGTCGACTTAAGTGGCCGCAGCTAAATCTCTCAAAACTAGTATGTATCTCTATATATCTGACCCAAACTGCACTCACATGACTCCAGCTGCATATGGATTCATGCAAAAACAACTATTTATACAAAATGAAGAAAATGCACATTAAAATCATGATTCACTTCCAAATCTTCAGATAACTCACTACTTGCTGTGGCTGCTGTTGTCCCATGTAAATCCTTAAACACTAAATGAAATGAATTGTTGACTAACACACATTTTGCTCAAATAAGACACTACTGACCAATGAACTGACTGAAAGACTACAGCTGTATAAAACAATAATCAGACCCACTCTTAAAAAAATGCTAGTATTTCAATATTACAGATGCTCCTCGACATACAAACATTCGATTTACGAACATTCGGAGTGACGAACAGGGTCGAAAATTTGGATTTAGCGCCTATTCCGACTTCCGGGTACAGTACGTAGTGCGTATTTCCGCCGCTGACGCACAGGCAGGGCGCTGCGCAGCATCCCCCAAGCGTCACGCCCACTCAGTAGAAGTGTTCAGAACTTCAACTGAGTGGGCGTACTACGGTGTTACTACAGTGCGGTGTTATGAACTTTGTTGTTTTTCTTGCATGCGTACAGTAATCCAATATGGTTGGTGAAAAGCGAAAAGCTTCTAGTGAAGCTTCTGTGAAAAAGCGGCAAGCCATCTCATTTGAAAAGAAGGTGGCGATAATAAAGAAACTTGATGCTGGTGAGAAGATGGTGAATGTGGCACACGCGTACAACGTGAACCGTTCAACAATTGGTACGATATATAAACAAAAGGATCGCATTATGGAGCATGTGAAAAGTGCAGCAGGTATGAAATCCACCATCATAAGCAAGAAGAGAGTGAAACTCATGGAAGAGATGGAGAAACTTCTTGGTATTTGGCTCGAAAATCAGCGGCAGCGGCGTGTTGCTTTGAGCCTTATGCTGATCAGTGAGAAGGCCATATCGCTTTTTAATGACCTTAAGGCTAAGGCAGGAGAAAGTGCTGCGGAAGAAACCTTTTCTGCCAGCCATGGCTGGTTTGCACGTTTTAAGAAGAGGGCAAATCTTTCCCCAAGAGCTCAAGGAAAATAGGAGGTAAATACACACACACACACACACACACACACACACAGTCTCACACATACATTCACACACACGCGCGCTCTCTCTCTCTCTCTCAGCTGACTGCGTTTGCCTCTGTGTCCCTCTCTTCTTTTTATCTCATCACTTTTCCATATTTTTAAAAAGCATATTAGTATTATTTAGTGTTATTTATTAGTGTTATTGTGTTATTAGTGATATTAGTGTTATTTAAATGCAGTACAAATCCATATAGATAACTTATACAAGCCTTAAACATATAATAACGACTTACGAACAAATTCAACTAACAAACGGGTGTCCGGAACATAACTCATTCGTAAGTTGAGGAGCGTCTGTAAGTAGAAGACAAATGAATATTTTTTTATTAAATACACATTTTCTGCAGAGCAGTTCCTGATGAATCTAGATTGGTGCAATGCTCGCAAGACTAATCAAAATCAAGTCAAAACTGAATTATGAACTTTGCAACAGAATCCTATTATCAGAAATAAGTAGCAAATCTAATCACAGTGCTTGTCAGAAAAAAATGCAATTTGATTTTTTCCCCCCAAATAATACCTAATTTAAAAGCAATAATGTGATAAAACTGTGGTTTATGTAAAGTGTAGTATGTAAAGTGTTACTCAAATGTGTAAATAATCATAGCAATTAAGTTGCTATATTAAGTATGATATATGTTCTTGGACAGGGTATTGGATTATAACTACTTGCAGCAGCGGTAATAGTTCAGTGAGTTTTGCATGTGGGGGTAGAAAAGTGCTGAATAATGTTGACTACCATTTACAGCATTAGATGTCTCTTTGGAACGTGAAAACCTTGTAGGGGTTCAATGTCCCACTGAGAAAACCTATCACTTGTCTTTGAGCAGTAATCATTAATTTGGTGGTTGATAGTTTACATCCATTTTTCAGATATTTGAGGAGTCCAGCCAAATGAGTTTAACACATTTGAGGCATTTCTTACTTAAAACAAAAAGCTTTGAAGGAACAGGTCTTACTTGTGGTCTATTATGGAGACCTTAGATCCCGGTATCCCCAACACTGCACAGCTGTTGAGTAGTTCTTCTTTACGCAAAGATCCTTGACCATAATAATTTCCTGCAAATTACAAACCTATTTTAATTGTGAGTTGTGTATTATGTCACATCTGTGTTACTTTATGAGACTGTTACTGTGTTACTGCTACACGTTTTAAAATATCCATGCAGATGATTGCCTATGTCATGAAATGAGATTAGAACGTAATCATTTTCAAGAGATAGTTTGTGTGACATTGTTCATCTGTTCTGGCACTGAAAAAAACCCCGCAACTTTTCTGCTTTGGGGCCCGCCAGATGCTTGTTTCCATGTTGCCTTGCCTGGAACGTTCCATAGTATGGCATTAATCACCGTTAAAAAAGCAGGGAACACCACCAGGCAAAATTGTATGCCAGATATGTGAATGGCACTAATGTGCGTTTTTAAAGGTAAAAAACGTTACTGTGGAACGTGAAAAGTCCCTCAGTCGTCCAGGTAGAATCCATGACAAATTGAACTTCTCCTGTTATCGTTACTGTGGAACATTTCCGTTGTCCTGGACAAGTCTTTACGGACTCCTTCCAGCCTAAAAACTACATAATGTACCTTTAATTGTCATAAGGAAATACAAAGTACGATCAAAACTGTACCTTCAGATAAACAAAGAAGATTAACACTGGCGTTAAACTGAACCAGTTGTATAATGGTTGGCGCGAAGAACATACATTCATCGTCCGGGTGCGCGGTGACAAACAGTGCCCTTACAGCCGACAGATCGGTGTCTTGGTTTGACAGACTGCCCATTACATGTTTTAATGACTTTGCAAATCCTTTTTCTTGGCGAAAGAAAACGAATCTAAACGAAACTACAAAGAATAATGACACGACAATCAACCAAATAACCATTATTTTGATCAGCACCGTAACTACTCCGTGTAGCAACAGGAAACTGCAGTGCAGTTGTTCCGAGTATGTAAGAAAACGTTGCAAAAACGCAAAATAATTATTGCACGGCAGAAGATTTTGTTTTTTATTTTTATGTGCGAAGTAAATACAATCGATCTGTAACCGTGTAAATCCGTGTTTATGTTGCATACATTGTATTAAACGTATCTGCGTGTTAACGGTGGGGAATCATATTAAACAGTACTGTAACATTCAAGTATTTTATAGATTTTGATAAAACTTCCACGATAGTATTTGAATTGGCATGTTCACAACATTCGTTTACATTTTACCATGCATTTTTACACACAGCAACAACACGGGGAAGCTTTAGACAGCGCGCCTCAGAGTCCTGAAAGATGTTCAAAACACAGAAAAACTTATCCAGCTTTATTATACATACAATCAACGACCGCTTTGTGCAATAAATTATGTGTACGTGCATAATTATTTAATGCTTGAAGTTCATTTATTAAAAGGGTTGTGCGCGCTCTGTAGGGTTGACTTGTATGACAATGCATTTTGTCCTTCCAGGATATGGTTGGACAAATGCGGCGCAGCCTTTAGTCTGCCTGATCGTCTACAGCCTGTAACCCGCGGATTTACAATCAACTATTGACGCATCTTTTACCTAGGGATAGCATTCTTACCCTTCGGTAAATTTTCTAAGCATGAGGTGAGTAAATTTACTCACAAATTACAAAACAACACGCATAATTAGCTCTCTGTTTTAGCGCACCAGTCTACGATGAAAATCTGCCTTGCAAGATGGCGACGTGGTTGAGAATTCAAAGGTGAAATACATGCTAAGTTAGCCAGCTAGCACCAACAATAAAATCTTTTCTACAGTGTTACTGTGATACTACAGCATATATCTTAATTTTGAGTCAATGTGAGCATTTGCATATCCTCTAGCGCATTTCCGGAAAAGTGCTGTGGCAATAAACCCATCCCCCAAAGTAAGCTCCATTTACAGTGTTTGTATCACTTCAGAGCACATAACGGCATCAGAATAATCAACAACACTAAAGCAAAAGCATTAGTCTTTCCTCATTGCAGCTGAAATTTGCCCACATTCCCTTAGATAGAATAACGGACATGAAAGGGGTCCTTCCAAGTTTGATATTGTTCTTGAGTGAACAGTAAACAGTCTAAACCACGATTTAAAACACCAGGCTGTGAACTATTAATCTTGATGTATGCAGAAGATTTGATGGCGTTTTGTTTTATCTATACATAATAGAGAGATACGTGTTGGTACCTGATGATAAAAGTATGGTTAAATGTTAAGTTCAGGGCATACTGCAGAAAGTGGCAAGAGGGAAGAAATACGCTGATATAGAAGATGGTATATTATATTTTCAAAGTATTTATCATTTCTAACTGAATTATACACATTTATTTTCTAGGCCACAGTGCTATTTGTCTAAGGCTGTCAAAAATTATATATTTTTTCCCTCATTGATCATCAAAATTGTATTCATTATTTCTGATTAAAACAAGTAATTCTGGTGTTTGATATAGGTTAATAAGCATAAACCACAAGATCAGAAAATCAAATGCATTCCTCAAATTTAACCCCCTCTTCAAAACATGTTTTTACTACATCAGATTTGTTTGATAGACCATGTAGTTTTAAACACTCCAGGCATTAATGTATTAAGTATACTGTATTATTCACTGTATGATTAAAATATTAAATTTCCAATTTCTTGACAAAAGTGTATGTTCTGTACACAGACTAAACTAGAAGAACCAAACTTGGAAATATTTAAAGATGTATAGATGCCAAAGTCAGAGCTGTCTAAACATTTATACCAATTATTTTTGATGATTACTTTGTATAATCAAATATTCTCATAACTTTTTTTTTTTTTTTCCTAAGAAATTGTGCTGCTGTTTATTCTTTGGCAAGGCTACTCCCCATGTAGTCTAAGAAAAACAATAATCAGTTTTACAGACTTGGAGTATATTTTGCAAATCTCAACGGCATCCACTGAATGTTGTCTAGTTTACGTCAAAGAGTCATCCAACTCCGTTTCCTGTACATCAACACTAGAAACTAGTGTATATTAGTTGATGAATATTTGTTAAAGGTCTGATATTACTCATAATTGGCTTTTGCAAGCTTTAAACCATGTTATAATGTTATTAGCTCTTCAAAAACATATATGGAGTTGTGATTTATTTCATTCACACGTTTGAGTAATCCTGCATTATTAGTCTGTCTACATCTCCAAAAATCAAAATGCTCTGTTCCACGTTGTGATGTTGTGAAGCGGTAGTTTTCAAGAGCTCCCTTTTATGTTTTCTTAAGTAAAGTTTGGCAAGTTCAGGGCTGAAATTAACCGGGAATTTAAAAACACGATGGAGTACTTCCTGAATTACCAGGTAGAACAGAGTTATCTGTTTGAGAGAACTAAATATGCAGGGTTTATGCATTAAAACTGTGATGAAAGAAAACAAGGTATGTTTGTGATGAGGAAACAACATTATAACATGGATCAGAAAGGTGAAATATGGGCCTTTTTCATTTCAATCTTGTTAATCTGATACTAGAGGTGTGTAAATCTGTGATGGCTGATATGTGGATTGGTTTCAGTTTTTATAAAAAAATTCTATGTAAAAAAAAAAAAGGGACAGCTCATAAGAAATCATAGATAATGTAATGGACAGTGAACGTAACACGGTTATCTTCCATCTTCCCACAAAGACTCTGCTTTTGGGTTGTCTGCTGCTCAGCTGTCTAACACTGACTGCGTGCACATGGTAGGATTGGATCAGGATTGGGTTGTTTTTTTCACACTTGCTCGGTGGGTGGTCTGTCGTCCAATCCGAGTGCACATGCATGTCGCGCAATCAGATTCAGGTCAGCGACCTGGCACGCTCCGCAACGCTATGTGGCGCTGTAGTCCAACTACTTCCGGGTGATGGCTACTCAATAAAAACACAACACAACACAGCTATCTGGCAGTATACTGCGATGGCTTTTCGAGGAGTTTGACAGAGCGGCAGTGGCGTACTTGTTGTGCATTCTGCAGTTAGGTTCTTCGTATGAACGACAAAAAAGCGTTTTTGGTTTCTTTAATACGACACGAACTGTGTTGTCGGCGTTTGATATTACAAGCAATCGAGGACAACGAAAATTACGAGGACTGGGAGCTATACCGCACACGTTTTAATCATGTTCTGCCTTGTTGTTTTTTGTTGCGTGCATCTTTTGTGCCACAAATAAAGGCATTAAATTTGTAGCTATGGGTTTATCGTTCATTTATGTAAGGTCTGGGGAAAATTACACAACCACACTTTCATTTTGTATGTCTTTGTAATGCTTAGCTTATATTCTGTTGTCTCTTCCACTCTGTTTTGTCCTGAGTGAAAAATTTCCATACTGATTTTAATATTTACGTTTTTAATATTTAAGTTATACAACAGTTTAAAAAAAACACACTCTCTTCTGATACTATGAGGTCACAATAGATGACTCAAAATGTTTGTAAAAGTACCCTGTGCATTATTTCAAAAGTTCAAAACTCCATGCACAGCTTCCAGGTGCTGGTAACAACAGGAACATTGAATAATCCCAGAAAAAGACAAAAGTTACCACATACTCTTATTCCTTTATCGGGCTTTGAGCAAACAACGCGTTTCGATTCTACGTTATGTCCATAGTCCCGAAATGGTGGAAGATGGGACTTGTTGGTTCCGTGAAGAACGCTGTCGTAATGCGGGCAAGTTGTACGGTCTTGACCGCTCTCCCGTTGTTCTTTCTTGCCGTGGCACATGCCGCCCTGGTGTTTTTCCACTTGATTTTGATTTGCTCCGGGGTCTGAGCAAACCCTGCCTCGGTCCAGTAGTGCGAGCTTGTAGCTTTCTTCACAGCCACAGTTTTCGTCTGAAAGTTCGGCAACAACAAGCGCTACTTATGACGCCGTAGGCACCTCCTACCACTCCTACAACTTCCGGGTGACATTCCTGAAATTCTGGCACGCCCATGCGCAGTATGCTAATCCAATCCAAAATCGTTCACATGACGACTCCAAGTGGTTTGCTATTGGCCTAGGCCAGGGGTTCCTGGGGGATGGGGCAAACCAATCCCAATCCAAACTAATCCCTGTGCACATGCAGCCGTTACGACCCCAATCAGTTTGCAATCGGTTTGGAGTTTTCCATGTGCACGCAGTCAGTCATGTTTTCATGCAGTAGTTGGCAGTCTCTAAAGGAGTGGCCTCAAGTTTCCCTTTTGTAATTATTCGGAACCGCGATGTCCTCATCAAGATAGGAATATGTTGTTAAATGTTTTATTTAATAGGTACGCAACACAATACATGTATATTTTGAAACTGTTATTTCTGAGCTGCAGCCCTGTGATTACAGGCGGCGTGTGTGTCCAAACATGGTGTAGCCAAACTGCTGCAGTTGTGAAGAAGCTGCTGCTGCCCCGTTGCACTGAGCAGGATGTCTAGCAGCTCGGGCTACCCCCCGACCCAGGGGGGCTTCAGCAGTGAGCAGAGCCGCTACCCACCCCACAGTGTGCAGTACTCCTTCAGCCGACACCAGCAGGTACAGAATCATGTCCTCATGGGCCATCTAGTTTTAGGAGCTTGGGTACAAACTTGTCCTAATAAAAATGTAATAAATTAAGTAGGGGAAAATCCTACCGGCTGGTTAGCTCAACACCGGCTGGTTAGCTCAACTGGTAAGTCATGGACTTTCCCCCTGGGGGTTGTGGGTTCAAATCCCCCCCGGGCAATGAGCTAACCAGTGTGGGTCCTTGGGCAAGACCCTTCACGGTACTGCCCCCCGGGCGCCGAAAAAGATGGCTGCTCACTGCTCCTGAAAAGGATGGGTCAAATGCAGAAGTCAAATTTCTCCCGTGTGTCACTGTGTGTCATTGTGTGTGAGACCAATAAAGGCTTAAGCCTAATCTTACATGCAAAGCTAACTGGGGCACATTCCTTCCAGAACACACCCCAAAATATGATCAGAAATGGATTACAAAACTTGATGCTTTCTTCATCTGGTGAATATGTATTTGCTTGGCTTGCTCTGTTAAATCCATTATTCATTTGAATTATTATGGGAAAACCAATGCCTTTTTCAATGGAGTTTGTGTATAACCTTTGGCTCTTTTGTAATGTACTGTAGAACCCTTGTTTCATGGAAAGCAGTTGGCTGCTTTCTGGGCACTGGGATTGTTTGCTTTCATCTAAAACAAAATGGAAGTTTGTTTTTCTGCAACCGTATTTGTGCACTGTTTTATTACACCTCTTTATTTGTTTTTAAACCTTGGGCTGTACGTTATTAAAATAAACAAAACGGTAACAACAAAACAGTCTAAAGTCTAAAAGTGAGATAATGATGAAACTCAAGGAAAAGATACTATTGCCCTGGAAGAATCACTTTAGGCCCATTCCAGATTTTGGCCTGAATATGGCCTATGCTCAGTTAGTGCTAATATTAGTTTAGTTTCTCATGATAGGACCTTGTATGTGGCTGATAACATTGTGTTGGTTGTGGTGAGTTTGTCTGAGAAGTGGCCCATATCTTTGTGCCTCAGGAGTTCTCAGTCCCAGACTACCGGGCGCACATGCAGGACCCACAGGGGCGCCGGAGACCCTCTCTTCTGTCTGAGTTCCACCCTGCGCCAGAGCGGTAGGGACATCTACGCACTGTATAACACACGGTCAAGCCTCTCATTAGAATATGTGACATTTGTTGATTTGTGGCCCTCAGGCCTCCGGAGAGACGCCATGGTTACGAGCAGCAGTTTCCCTCCGTTACTGCCCAGCCCGAGCATGAGGTGCTGGAGGCCAAACGGCCACGCATGGAGACCATCAATGAAACCCACATAACCCGTACCCCCCCATCTTCCGGGGGCATGGTGCTCCCAATGCCCCACACCATACAGGACAGCCTAAGGGCCACTGTGGAAGTCAAAAAGGTGTGCTTTGTCCACTTTTCATCTGCCTATTTAAAATGTAACAATTCTATGTGGGACAAAGAATCAATTTACATTAGGAACTATTTGTTTTTATGCAACAAGGGGCCTGAAAATGCATTGAGCCTTGCAATATCAATACTTACATTACACTATGATTATAAGTTAGCTGTGTTTCCCAGGATTTGGAGCTACAGAATGCTAGTGCTTCTGCTCAATCCTCAGTTTGTGCAAACATATAACCTAAATTGTATATCTTGATTATAAATGTTATTGAATATGGTATGTATCCCAATAAGCATTAACTATATCATTACTTAAATAAACAATTTCTGTGTTTACCTAGGAGTCTCAATATACTGTTAAAGTAGAAGCTTCCTCAGGTGGACCCAGCCTTCATCTTGGTGAGGATACGGACACATCTCCCTCTAAACTCTCAAAGGAGGAGTTGATCCAGAGCATGGACCGTGTGGACCGAGAGATTGCTAAAGTGGAACAACAGATTTTTAAGCTCAAGAAAAAACAGGTTGGTGTCAATGTGTGGCGTTTAAAAATGTATTTATTTTTTTCACAAGTAATTTACTTTATGAGCACAGTGTATCAAGACAAATTTATTTTTCCATTTTAAAGCCTCTATAGCATTTTAAGTAAATGTGTGATAAACAATATTGCACAATTCTTCAGTTAGTGTACAACTATTTTCTTGTCAGTGTTTTCTTAGCTAATAATAAAATAAGCATTTGCCTGCTCTTGTGGTGACATTTGGAATCCAGGAGATGGCCTGTACATGTATAGGAAATTGAAAGGAATACCACTGCCAAAGATATTTAGTAAACACTGATGGATCCTTGCCAGAAAGGTGTGAATAGATGACTGCGATTGGCCTCTGAACTGCCACATAATGTCCAGCAGCCAGTTCCTACGTTTTGGTGGTTTCTTTGAACTGGGGTAATAAAAAAATATAATTTTTCCATCTGAATTCCATCAAAATTGTTGAATTTGTTGTTTTCCATTGCCTTTTACAAAGCAGTTTCCAATCCTTATCATTTACCCTTGAGCCCATTTCTTTTTCCAATTTCTTTTTCACATAAAGATTGTTTTTGGATTTGTTTTCTTGAAAACCCTGATTATAACCTTGAAATAATATTCAAACCTGTATTAGGGTTATAAGCCATTTTAAAAACAGTTTTAAAAATTGTACGATCCCTTTTCTCTGCATTGGTCCTTGATATCATATTACATCTGTTTAACTGTTTATTAATATCCTAAAGACATATTTGTTTCCTAAGCCTTAAAGGAAAAGTAACGTTTTTTACAATCTGAGCCTTATTTCGGTAATAAAACAAGTTGTTTTACTCACCCATAGCATTTTGGTGTCATATGGAGCACTTCCGGAGATGTTTTAGATTTGCGATCTCCATAATGTGAGTTCTCGGGGCACATGTTTGCGGTCTCCAAATAACACAAACTTTAGCACTTTTCAAATCATAGAAGCTTGATGTCTTAGTCTACGATTTCGTTTGGTCAAAAGTGGCCTGTAATCCGAGATTTAGCCATAGTTTCGAGTAGATGAGGACGCCAGTGCGCATGTGCGGACTGTGCTCTCAGCTCCCGGGACCCAAACATGAAACGCAAAGCCGTAAACTATGCCTAAATCTCGGATTACAGGCCACTTTTGCTTCAAACAAAATCGTAGACTAAGACATCGAGCTTCTATGATTTGAAAAGTGCTAAAGTTTGTGTTATTTGGAGCCCGCACGGGGCATATTACATGCTTGGGGAATGTATTATATGCCCCGAGCTATGGCTAGAAGTCGCGCTAACGCAAATCTAAAACATCTCTGGAAGTGCTCCATATGACACCAAAGTGCTATGGGTGAGTAAAACAACTTGTTTTATTATCGAAATAAGGCTCAAATTGTAAAAAACGTTACTTTTCCTTTAAGAGTTTTAAAATCTGCAAGCTGTCCCTTATAAAGGAATGTGAAATACGCTTGTCAGCGATCATTCTTGAAATTGGGACAATTGGGTAAAAACTTTAAGAAGTAAATTTTATTAAAAATTATGTGGGTCTTTTAGATATGGCTGTAGTGTTTTGTCTGCCAATATGGTTTGCATCTCCCGTCCTTCCACCTGTCTTCAAAGATGAAATCCATAAACATATTAATGGCCTTAACTGAGCATAATAATAATAGTCTTTCATGCATGGTAAGGATAGCCCACCCTTGTCTTTTGATAGACTGTAGTTTTAACATATCCCCCATAACTTCTTGCACAATTTGAATCTGCTTCTCTGAGCCCAAAACACGCTCCTCAGGTTGCTCCAGGTTTTCATTGGTCATTTTTATCTCATCCTTCACTTCTTTGAATTGCTCAGTGTTATCCTTTTTTGAAGTTTTTCATTTCCTTAAATATCATTTTCAGAATTATGCTTTCATCACTGGCTGTGTCTTCTCATTATGTTGAGTTGCATTATGTGGCAGGATTGCACACGAGTACTACAGGTGATGACACAAATGTTTATTTTTTTTTAGCAACAACTGGAGGAGGAGGCAGCAAAGCCAGTGGAGCCAGAGAAGCCTGTGACTCCGCCCCCTGTAGAACACAAGCACCGCAGCATCGTCCAGATCATCTACGACGAGAACAGGGTGTGTGGTCCTTTAAGAGCCAGCCAAGAACCAATATATATCCTTTTGGATATATATATTTTTTCCAATTCAAATATTTATTAATTGTTCTGTAATTTACTCCAAAACAAATATGGCCTAATAAAACCAAGAGAACAATAACTCAAAAGCAAATATTTAAACAATCTCAAACAGTTAGAAAGCATGTATCGATGTACCTGTTCAATTTTGCTAATACTAATTTTATGTAGTGGGGCATAGTCTAGTAATGACGATTATTTTACTTTGTTTGATCAAAAGCCATATGTGGGGACATAATAAACATAACAATTACATAACTGTAATTTGTTGATGTGAAAGTTTGAAAAAAGGTTTAAGAAGTCAGTGAATGTGTGTAAAGAAGTTTAGTTCTGTGAGTGTTTTTAGAGGTTACTTTAGTTCATGTCTGTCAGACTGTTGTGTTGTGCTCAGCCACGCCCTCCTTTCCAGTCAGCCATTAACCCTTACAGCGCTAAAACTGTCCCACTTCTCTTCACGGCAATAAAGCCTGCCACATTATTCATTCACCAATTTAAATGTAGGTGTTATGTTAATGATAAATAGATATTTCTTTTGTATTATTATTTTTTCAAATTATACAATGAAAACCAAAACTTGCAAAAAAAACAACTGCCAGACCCCACCCCTCTCCCTCCACACTCATGACACACACAAAACTCCACAAACATGAGTTTTGTTCTAACCGGCACGGTAGCAGAGTGGTTAGCGCTCTTGCTTCACAGCAAGAAGGTTCCGGGTTCGATCCCCGGGTCACCCAGACCTTTCCGTGTGTGTTCTGTGTGGAGTTTGCATGCATGGTCTGGGTTGGTCGCCCGAGCCTTTCTGTGTGGAGTTTGCATGTTCTCCCCGTGTCTGGGTGGGTTTCCTCCGGGCACTCCGGTTTCCCCCATCAACCCAAAACATGCACCATAGGTACTCCAGCTTAGGTCCTGACCAAACCGAAGCAAGAAGATCATGGAGATGGTCCCCGGGCGCCCTAATGTGTGCTGCCCACTGCTCCTAATATATGTATATATATATATATATATATAGGATGGGTTAAAATGCAGAGAAGAATTTCTCCAGTGTGAGATCAATAAAGTTCACTTCTTCTAATATAATTCATGTGTGTAATCCATTATTATTACACACATAATTGTGTGTATCATTGCTCACCACCAATACTTTAGGTTACTTAATATTATTTGAATTCTCATCAGAATGATGGGGTGATTGTTTTGTGTATTTATTGCATCATTTAATTTGGCAGCTGTTTAACTGATTAATTATTACTAACGTACTAACAATCATTTTCCAGAAAAAAGCAGAAGAAGCCCACAAAATCCTGGAAGGCCTTGGTCCCAAAGTTGAGTTGGTAAGATGTTGTCCTAATACCTGCACTTTTAGTTAGTTTGTACCAGCACCATAGACAATGATTAATCTATATGCTTCACTGTGCTTCTCTCCAAATTTAGCCCCTGTACAATCAACCGTCAGACACAAAAGTTTATCACGACAACATCAAAACGTAAGTATGGTTTTCATTGTCAGTATAATGGAAAATGACATTTAAAACAGTTCAATGATGATCTTATCCTGCAACGATTTGCTATTTTAAGATTCTCATATTGTGACACAATATTTTCATTAAGAACATGGACAGAATAAAGGTGGTGGGTGGGGAGAATTCAGTGCTTTTATGTTTAAGGTGGATATCTGTTCAAACTCACTTTTCCCCATCCTCTCCTGGATTTAAAGTGGATTTGACAAATCACAGCGAAGTCTGGACTCTCAGAGATGGCAGATGGCTTCATTTACTCTTTATTGGTGTATACTAACTCCATACATTGTAATAAATACAAAATTGTGATATTTGATGGCAAAAAAATTAAACTGCTGCTCTTGTGCCAAAAATTGAATTGGGAGTTCTTCGTTGTTTTGCGCCGGAGAATATGTGTGAAATAAAATGTTTGTGTTAGGACTGAGAGGGAGAGTTGAAGGCCAGGTTTCCATAATGGAGCTTATCAGTGTGCAGCATGAGAGAGTCCCGTCTGCTTCAGCCTTTTATCACACAACCCCCAGACCCTGAGAGCAACCTCCAGCTCACCTTAGCTGTATGTTTGGTTGAGGTATTGGGCTGCTTGTAATAATATCATATGGGTCCAGGATTGAAAAATATTGTTTAAAAATACGTACATGTTAGCAATATGGTAAAAAAAAAAAAATCTTCATCTTGATTGTTCTTTTATTTAATTACATTTTATTTCTTTTTTTCAAAAGCAAATAAAAAGTATTAGCATTGATTTTATGAACATAACAAGACAAACTTTTAATCAGTGCCATTTCACTAAGAAAATAATGTATTCTCCCAAAGGCTGATCTTCAAACCACTTGCTTTTAATAAGGATTAGCAGTAGACCTCTCAATTATAAACACCATATCCTTAAAAATAAGACATGCCTGAATCTTAATCTTGATTAAAATTTGATAATTGCCCTACTTTATATTGTGCTGCTTTGCTCACACCACATGAAGTTTTAATGTACTGCTTGACCGAACATTAGTCTTAAGTCATTGTTAAATGTGTTTACTAATTGCTGTTTTCTTGCAGCAACCAAGTGATGAGGAAGAAGCTGATTCTGTTTTTTAAGAGGCGAAATCATGCCCGTAAGCAAAGGGTAAGTGACCACCAATGTTGTAGTTGCCGAAACCCACTACAGCATATTGTACCAAAACATGTGTAAATTCTGTGACACTTAAATTTAGGGACCACATAATCACCGCCAGTGTTGGGAGTAACTCGTTACAAAAGTAATTAATTACTGTAATGCATTACTTTTTGATGTAACGCAGTAATGTAACGCATTACAGGGAAGACAATCTGTAATATATTACTCGTTACAATGCCAGTAACGCACATTACAATGCATATTTAACCTGCTTTGTTTTTGTGGGTTTTGCGTTTTCTTCATACAAAGTTCGCGGATCACCACGAGATCAGCTACTGAATCTGATAAGTCCGCGCAGAACATTACATTTCATACAAAGTTCCGCGAGATCAGCTAGTGATATAAAAGTCCGCGCAGACCATTCCATTTCCTTTTACTTCGTCTCGAACTGGCAGACTGACAAAGGATGACAGAACCAGAAGAATCGGATAATGCTAGCTCCTTTTCAAGATGGGCATACGCCCACTACTTTCACTTCGTTCAAAATAAGGACTCCAAGAACATTTTAGTTAAATGCACACTCTGTGTGAATCCCAAACCTCTTTCCACGTCGAAATGCAGTACAAGCAATTTGACAAAGCACTTGCAGAGGTGCCATAGCACCACGAAATTAGTCAGGAAAGGAGGGGATGGGACAGGGAATGATACAACCCCAACAAAGCAGCCGAAACGGGTAAGAAGCAATTACTGAACATGTTGGTTTTCAGTCTGCAGGCTCCCAAAACCTCCTGGATGGCAGGTGACACATGAGAGATTTGCACTGTAGATTGCCAAATCCTTATTTCCAGTCATTTTGACGAGAGTAACTAAAGTAATGCAAAAGTAGTGTAATGCCTTACTTTTTATTTAGAGTAATATTGTAATGTAAGGCATTACTTTAAAATGACAGTAACAAGTAATAAGTAGTGCATTACAGTTTTTGAGTAACTTGCCCAACACTGATCACCGCTAACTAAATATAGTAGTTACAAATAGTATTTGGTATGCTAATGAGCTAATGAGCCACTTCAGCCCGTCTGAGATTATAGTGCTTAATGCCGCTTTGCGCACTTTTGTTTACGCTTTATAGAAATGAAACTTAACACCACATGGCTTATTTGCATAAACTATAAACACCGAAGAAAAACCCAGCTCTGTCCTTGTGCCGCTGATGTGGTCAGCTTCTGAAAAAACGAAAAAGCGCCTTAAACCCAAAGTATGGAGCGAGTTCTGCACAGCACAGAGAAGGCAAACAAGCGAAGAGGCGAAATCAGAATTAAATTTAAACATTATATTGATATATACGATATGTCGAAATCCATCTCGAGTTTAACAAATATCTCGATATATTTTAAATATTGAGATATTGCCCACCCCTAAAATGTGGTATAACAGTTCAGTCCCTCCCCAAATTCAAGCTAACTGACTCCATGCATTCACCTTTCTGTGGTGGTCCATATAATCATTCTAATCTTAATACAATACTTGGGTGACTAACAAAAATAGATCCACATCCACTGATTAATCAACCAAAAGACTAAAGGTGTACAGCCCTGGAAAATAGATTTTACGCTGTGTGATGTGTTGCTTTCTACAGTAATACTTTTGAGATCGCTATGGTTCATTGAGTTCTATGCTTCCTGGCTCTGCACAGTCAGGGTCAGACAGACCTTTTGGACTCTGAAACAATAGCTCAGTGAATATGGCTCGGTGCCAAGAGGAAGGTGGATTGTTTGTCTCTCTTTACAAAAACTGGAAATACAGACCACAATGTCCCCTATGAAGATTCCTCACTCGATGGTGTAACCCTTGACAACACTTAACAGGTCACAAGTCAAATCCTATTCAAGGTACATTTTGATATTTGTAATGGAAACTCTGAAAACTTGTGTAAAAAGACTTGAGGTTGACTTTAGGTTGAGCAATATGAATAATAAAAGCAGTTCCTGAACAGCGTGTACTCACTGGGCTCCACATTGGCACACTTCTACTGCCTTTGACTGCAGTCAGGTTCACACACTGCTTATGTCACACTAGACATATGTACTGGGCTTTGCAATGCTGTAACCTACATGCATATTGTACAAAAATAAGATTAGAATGCTATTTTCATGGCTGTAAATTAGGGCTGCACAATACATCTCAGTCAAATAAATTTTCCAATTTCAGTTGGAGCAATTATCAAATTGTGAAGTTTGCAATTGTTTATATAATGTAATTTACTATCCAAATAACAAGATATGTATAATAAATATATTATACAAAAGTATATCCCAAGTTTAATCACAATAATGTTTTTATTTATTTTATTTCATTTACATTTTTACCAAATCATGCTGCCCTACCGTAAATACATTGCTGCGTAGTGGGTATTTGAAAATGGTCTAACCATCTTAAGCCTACTTAATTGAACTTATACACCAGATTGCCACGTTATATTGACAAATCAAATGTAAATGTTTTCCTTTGCCTTCCACCCAGGAACAGAAGATCTGCCAGCGCTATGACCAGCTAATGGAGGCCTGGGAGAAGAAGGTGGAGCGGATGGAAAACAACCCCAGAAGAAAGGCCAAAGAAAGCAGAACACGCGAGTACTACGAAAGACAGTTCCCCGAGATCCGCAAGCAGAGGGAGCAGCAAGAGAGATTTCAGAGGTAAAGACATGTTACTGTATATGACCAAATGAATGAAGTGCATTTTTGTTTGTTTATTGGAAGAATTATTAACAATACTTTGATACAGCCAATATCAATATCACAACAAATATTAATATTTTGGATAGTTTGTGAATTAAGATAATTTCCTCCATAATAAATTTATGCCGTTATCATGCAGCCAATAAAGTTCTGTTTATATTTCTAGTGACTTGACACCAAACTGGGTAATGGCCATTATTGGGACTAAAATGAATTAAGATAAATAATGTAATAGAGCAGTGGTTCTCAAACTGCTGTAAATGAGCTCATTCAGGTGGCACTTGGACAGCTCTTCAGTATTTGGGTTTGCCTAATTTAATCCACTGCTTTGTCCTCTTTTGGGTAATTTCTTGTTTATGACTATATGAAATGATGCACTTCATTTTAAGGCATGTTTAGTCCTAGATTAGACTTGGAATAGTCCTGTTATATGGCCAAATCTTTTTTTTTGGAGAAGTTTGAGAGCCAATAGAATATGTGTCTGTATTTGTAGTGGCCTGGTTTGTGCAATGAGCTGCACGGTTGTCGATGGGGTCAGGGTCCACTGTCTGTGTCGTTGAGATTCAGTGAAGGGAGGTCAGCAAATAGGTCTAAGAAGAGGAAGTACATTATGACATTATGACACTTTTAATTGATTACATATAGAAGGATTATCAGACTACGTTACTTCGCGCTCTACTGCACACGTCTCCTTCAGAAAGAGCCGCTGGCCTGTCTCATATCATGCCAGTGTCTTGTAGGATTTCAGCAGATTTCAGGCTCTCCCAGGGGCAGGGCTAGGTGTATCGATCAGGTATGAGTGGATATCCAGCTACTGAAATTTGAGACCTTTCTTCTCGTCATTTACGTACTCGCCTGCATTTAACGCATATTGGCCATTAAGAAGTATCCCACTCACTAATGTTAATTTATCATCATAACTTATTTTATCACACAGTGATGAAATGTTTTGTGCTGACAACAGTGCTAGTGTTGTTACTTCATATTAACCGCACAGACGGGGACAATTCCTGCACTCAGGCTGCGGGCACATCTGCTGCGGGTTCTGATAAACAAATAATCTGTCTTTAGAATACACTTATTTAAAGGTGCATTGTGTAACTTTTCTGGTGGAAGGTCTGTCGAACGCTTTTCTCCAGATGTACAGGGGGTCCTCGGGTTACGACGTAGATCCGTTCTTAAGACGCGTCGTAACCCGAATTTCGTCGTAAACCGGATTTTGCCTTTGATCTTCCAACCAAAGCACCAATAACCTTTCCATCTCAATAATTAGACCACTACGTTGCTTGGTTATCACTGCCGCTTTCATAGGAGCAGATCAGAGCCCACATCAGGTACTTCCGCCCACATTGGGCACGCGCATGAGGCTGTCTTCTTCTCCCTACAACCACAACAGAGCGTATTCTTCCGCCGTGCGCCGTTCACGTTTGTTTACATCTCTTACCACGCTAAACCGCGTAAGACGGAATGACGCGTAATATATACATATTTTTTTTAATGGGGGCGCGTTCGTAACCACGAAACGTCGTAACCCGAGACCGTCGTAACCCGAGGACCCCCTGTAATTGTTTTGTCTGGAATGTTTCACAGAATGGTATTAGGCCTTTCTGTCTTTATTGAGAGCAAAGCAGAGCATGTTACAGGTAAGATCTGTGGAGAGGCAGCCCCTTTCACAATCAGGATGCCTGTTTTTCTAGGTATTTTTGAGCTATAAAACCACCTGTATAATGTCATACTATGGAACATTCCAGGCAGAGCAACAACGTGGCTGAATTCTGTGAATGTTGTTCAGCAATGTGAAATGTCCATGTTTTTTTGGTGAGTTGTTTCTGAAAAAAATGATAAAATTACACAGCAGACTTTAAAGTGTGTTTTCACGTGACGTCATAATCCGAAAGTGGGCCATGTCTGAGATACTCGAAACAAAACGAACATTACACTTATGCCACAAAGTTTTTACAAAAAAAAGCTAAATGGTCAACTATTGTGGGGTCTTAGGCTGTCACAATAGATCATGCAGAGAAAGACACCTGCAGTTCTACCTAAAGTAGTGACCAGCCAGGGTGAACAGACAATTATCAAAGGAAAGGAGGTGACAGACAAGGCGACAGAGGCGGAAAGATAATGTTAATATTTTAATCTTTGCAAAACGTGAATAATAAAAAGCAATATACTAGTACTTAAACACGTTACACATGTAATACTGCCTACCTTTGCCATCACAATATGCTTGTCCAATATTACGCACTTTGCGCTCTCGTACCCAGTCACAAACAAACTGGTTGTTGCCTCCAGACCTTTATAGCTCATAAGGGCTTGGGGAGAAGCCCAGGTAGTTGACAATATCGGGATAGCTTGCAGCAGGCAGAATCAACAAATCGCCACTGTCACTGAACAAACTTGAATCCATCTCATATGCATCTTCTTGCCCAGTTAATGAGTTTGTTCATATAATGCTCCTTTTCTTTGACGTCCAACTTATCTCTATACAACTGGTCAACTGTATCAGAAGTTTTGGATTCCGATAGAAGGTTTATCACGAAATTTAGATTTTTTCCTGCACTGTTGCTTTATAAGCGTGTTTACTTTGAGTGAGCAATATCTCCAACATGGCCGCACGTCCGGGTCAAGGTTGGATTTTTCGAGTCTGCGAAAACCTACTATTTCTGATTATGTTTCAACAGAAGCCTTTGTCAGATCATTTTCTTTATTTGGACCACAGTGTACAAAATGATAACAAACCTAAGAGTTCAAGATCTCTCAAATGAATAGGAGGTCCCAGTGTGTGGTCTCTCAGCGAGGTCAGCCCACTGTACAAAAAGATAAAAATCCATGAATTTAGCCTGTGAGTAGTAAGGGTCTTTAGTCGTGAATCCAGAAATCCTCCATTTTAGGAAGAGGTTTACACAGTTTCCCATCTTTGTTTTTCTGCCCATTAGGCCTAAAAAAAATAAATCTAAGTTTCCGGTTGCCGACCGACCCTGTTGATTTGCATGCGACCCAAATTATTTTATTGGACTTAATAAAATAAAATAAATTTGATACTCCACTTTTACAAGCTTCGGTTAAAAAAGAAAGAAAACTAATAGCCTACTGTATTTTTCAGTTTCCGCGGGGCAATGTGTCCTCGGGTTACGACGGTAAAAAAAAAAAAAAAATTACGCGTCATAAGCAACGTAAACAAACGCGAACGGCGCACGGCGGAAGAATACGCTTTGTTGTGGTTGTAGGGTGAAGTCTTAAGAACGGATCAACTTAGGGTGACCATACGTCCTCTTTTGCCCGGACATGTCCTCTTTTCAGAGGCTGTCCGGGCTGTCCGGCCGGAGTTTATAAAATCCTTCAAATGTCCGGGTTTTTGATTCCGTTGGAAACGCGCTCCAGTTCGAGTCGAACCCCGGAACATGTATTCATTCATTCACAAACAAGCGCGCCACGCTACACACACACACACACATACACACACACACGCACACACATATACACACACACACACACATATATACACGCACGCACACATGCACGCTCGCTCGCTCACTCACTCACTCACTCACTCGCAGGCTGACAGGCAGGTAGGCGCACTGCGAAGACACAGAAAATGCCGAAACGCAAATGCAGTTTCACGGATGAATTGCAAAAAAAGTACCCCTGTTTTCGCCCGGGGCGTGACAAGTGGGAGGCAGAATGCACAGTGTGCAAAGCTGGGACTTTCGTCTCTGTGGCGAGTAAGAGGTCCAACGATCTGAAAGCTCATATCGCCACAACAAAACACAAAATAGCTGTGCAGGGTGAGAGCTCGAGTTCAAAACTCACGACATACTTTGTGCGACCTGGAAAAATGAAGATATGGTGAATGCAAGCGAGGGCGCTCTATTATTTGTATATTTTTTTTCATTAGCCATTAGACACATTATTTTGAAGAATGGCCTTACTGAACATTGAAGGATAGGCTAACTCTCTTTTTCTTTTTCTTTTTTCTTTTTTCTTAACTAAGGTGTAAGTGTCAGCCTTAAGATTGCTTATATTAATAAATATATCATTTATAAAGCAACTGTTTGTGAGTGTTTTGGGCTATTTTTCAGTATATCCAGGTAAAGTGTTCTTTTCTGGGGAATTCAGAAGCACAGTAAGCCCCCGACCCACATAAAACCCCTAAAAATGGGGGAAAAAAACTCTAAAAAAATATATTTTGCGCGCGAGCTGGAAGTGTGTCCTCTTTTCAGTGAAATACAATATGGTCACCCTAATCAACATTGTAACCCGAGGACCCCCCTGTAATTTGCTTCTGTTTTTCTGTGATCTGTAAAATTCTCTGTCTGTACCCATAAAAACAATGGCGACGGCATCGCTGGACATATGCGTGGTCACGGTGAATTGTTAAGATTATGCAGTGCCAGTTTTAAGTTGACCAATGTCAACACCGTGTTAAATAAATGTAGTATTCAAAATTGTTTACTGCTTCTAAATTTAATGACTGCCATTTGAAAGAAGAACAGAAAAAACAATACAAAATCAGCATGTATTTTTGTAACATTGTAAGATATATTCTACATGTACTCTGGTACAGTCAACGACCTGGTTTCGCATGGCATGTTGGAGCTTCGTTCGACTATACTTAAGTATAGAATATGCTCTTAGCATTGAGATAGCTTTTGGGAAATTATGCCAATGTATTGACATAGTTGCCAATGCCAACTATGTCAATTATAGTCTTTACTGAAATAGTACTGCTGCGGAAGGAAATAAAATAAAATTTCAAAATGTCCATATTCCCACAGGAAAAAAAAATAAAAAATAAAAATAAAATAAATTCCCTACCTACCCATGTCTAGAACTGTCAACAAATCGGAAACCAACATTTATTTTTTTTAGGCCCTATTGGTTTGTGCTGATGCTTTTGGATGTTGGTGAGGTCTAAAAGGTTATTTGTGAATATGTTTTAAAGATGGAATAGTTCTTCTTGGCTGTGAATCATTTTCTCAATCCAGGAATGTCTTGGAAAAGGCCTGCCCCTCCAGTGCTTTTGATTTCTATGTTTTCATCGGCATTAGATGTTCTGGCTTCACACTTTGTTAAAAAGAGATACTGTACATCTCTGCCCACTCAACCGCCTTGGGCAAAAGATCTGTGTCCACATGGAGCTGTAATAATGTTTAAACGTGGAAGCTGCTTCATTTCAAGGAGCAGGTCAGATGAAGACTGAACAACATTCTGGTTTGTTAATTCAATAGTGGTAATAGTGGTGTTGGTGGTCAGGATTTCATTATTATACAGGATACAGAAAATAGCTTGCAAACTGTTTTAGTTCCCTTGCTTATTTCTTGTATACCTATTTCTAAGACCACAATGTCTGGATATTTTACTTTTTAAAATTTATTTTCAATGTTTTTTTTTTTATTTTCCACAGAGTTGGGCAAAGAGGGACTGGTCTTTCTGCAACAATCGCAAGAAGTGAGCATGAAATATCAGAGATCATAGACGGCCTATCGGAGCAGGAAGTAAGGATTCTTTACAAATACAGAAAAACTAGAGTGCACAAATGCATAGACATGTTCTTAGAGAAATTGGCTATCATCACATACATGTGTTTTTCAGAATAATGAGAAACAAATGAGACAGCTTTCAGTCATTCCCCCCATGATGTACGACTCGGAGCAGAGAAGAGTCAAGTTCATCAACATGAATGGCCTGATGGATGACCCAATGAAAGTCTACAAATCCCGCCAATTCATGAATGTTTGGACGGAGCATGAAAAGGAGATCTTTAAAGAAAAGTAAGCATTATTATTTCAACACAGAATACACTCTTAAAAAAATACAGTACAATTTAATATGTCTGTCTGTTGCAGGTTTGTTCAACACCCCAAGAATTTTGGTCTGATCGCATCTTATCTGGAGAGAAAGGTAATGCTTTGTGTGTTTTCTTTTAATAAAGTCAAAATGTATAAGACATAATATATCGATAATAAAAAACATTGCATACTGTGTTGTATTTATTACTATTATCTGTGGGTTTCAGTGTGTGGCAGACTGTGTCCTTTACTACTACTTGACAAAGAAGAACAATAACTACAAAACACTTGTGAGACGTAACCTTGGGAGAAAGCGAAAAGTGAACCAGGTTTGTTTATTTTCTTTCTTCTTTATTCATTTTGGCTCTTGTGATATGGACATATATTTATAAAGCTATTTAAAGCATTTTTTGAATCAAAGGTTTTGTGCTGCACACTTTACACCCTCAGGCTTCTTTATAATGTTTGCATTATGTTGGTTCAGCTGAGACAGGATTGTGTTTTCACAGACAGATAAAATCTACTGTGTTATGCTGTAATGTACAGAATAAATTAGCTGGAGTTGAACTGAAAAACCTAAGCATAATCAAATTATCTGGACAGTGTACATTTGTGTTATGTGCAAGGGTGTAAGGTTAGTGAGGGACAGTCCCCCCTCAGTGGAATGCAGTTGGTACAGCCCGGACATCTGACAGGCCCAAAAAACCCGGTGCTGCTGTGAGTGCCAATCAAAGAGGAGTGCTGGCGGGGATTACCTTGGGTGACCCTGCGCAGATTAGTGTGTGCATGTGAGATGGACAATTCTTTGGGCGGCTTAAGAGGCCTGATGACACGCTTTCCCGGAATATGTGCGGCAGCGGTGAGGCCCAGCAGCCCATCTAAGGAGCTGTGCTCTGGGCTGAGCTGCTCCTTGCCTGGTCCCTGAGCCTTCGCTGCTATGGAAATACTGGAGGTTAGCCGCCACTAACTAGCTGTGTCCCACAGCTCCAAACTCCTGTTTATGAGCAGCAGATGAGCTTGCAGGTATGTTGGCAGCTTTGGACGTGGAATTATTAGTTGGGTGATACTATAACCTGTGCTCACTTCTGTATGTTTTGCCCTTGCGGCATATTGCGTAGCTTCACACCAAGTTAGCATTTAGCAGAATTACTTTGATACAGGCATTTGATGCAGAACGTGCAGTTGTAGTTAAACTTGTTGAATTTAGCAGCATAACAAGACATCCTTTGCTAAATTGCTAATTGTTGTGCACACACCATGATTTAGTAAATCAAACAGCCAAAATAGAAGTATGACTTTGGTTGCACATCCAACATGACTCCTAATAATAACGTGAAAATAGTTATGTAAATTCCCTGTACACTGTGTGCGAGAAGAGACGAGAATGCCATCGCTACAACAGATTTTCCCATCTGAAGAGTGTCTGTCATCAACCATGTGCCAAAAATGCCTTGTAAACTGTTCCTAGAAGAGCATGAGTTAGCAGTGACAAATGTTTGAGTTGTTTCTTTCCAGTTGTTACTGGTCCTGGAGAACTTGCACATGGAGGAACGTAATCCCTGGTATCACTGGCTGCATCTTCTTCACAAAAAGCACTAACTTTTAAAGAAGACACAGACAGAACTTATAATTTCCACTGTCAGGGTGAAAGTTGACAGGCTAATCAGTAAAATAAAGAAGCTGTTTCTATGCAATTATCCAGAGCTCCACATTTTTCCTTGAAGTCTTGCTTATCCTGGAGCAGTTATCTTTTGCCCTTATAGAGGGAACCACATTCCTTGGCCCCATCTGGTACCAGCATGGGATGTTTGGCTTGGCATCACCAGACTTGTTCCAGCGCAGCACTTTCACAGAACAGGCAGGAGGAAGCATTCTGTGGTGAACCAAGCCAGCTCTGATGATCAAGAATGTTGCTCCGTCCTCCAATAACGGCGCTCACGTTTTCCACCGTTCTGCTTAGGTGTTGGTATTCCTAATAAAACCAAAGAGTAGCTGCTGTTGCATAGCACTTTTACTATAATGGTATAAAAATACATTCAATACAGTTACATTCACAGGTTCCTACACTATTGGTCCAGTTGCTGTTCTTAAGGGAGTTAAGTTCCCTAAAAACTGTCCATCTGTTCTTTGTGCAGTTTATTGTAATTATTATTTGTAACTATTAATTAAAAATAATTGATGTATTTTTGATTTATCTTTTTTTATTTTGATCTGTTCCTTTTTTTAATATAGCAAATCCCACGGCCATCACAAGAAGACAGGTCAGACGACAAGAACGAAGAAGACAAGTCTGAGAAGTCTGATAAAAAAGAGGACGAGGAGAAGAACAACAAGGAAGAGAAAGATGAGAAGGAGGATTCCAGGTATGTGGCTTTTCACTGCCACAGTTTCATAATCGGGACCTAACCTAAGCATTGTTAAAAGTATTATAATTTTTGTGGTTTATAGCCTTTATAGCCTGGAACAAGTCCAGGTAATTTATGCCTATATGAGACTATGGTGGCACAGGAAATCCTTAATGAATGATTTTATTAAATACAATTTTAATACCTATTTATTGTTCATCTGCATATATACTGCAAGTATATATGTTGAGTATATTTTAGATACGTTGTTTATTTTAGTACAAATTTGTACTAAAGAACATAATTTCCTTTTTAAACAGTCTAGTCACTCCCTTTTCTTTTTTCTTTTCTTTTAATCAACGTTTAAGTGAGATGTATTAAATACACTGAAATGTATTGATTTAAAGAAAATGAGATGCTAACTATCATTCATGAAGATTAACATTACAAAAGTAATCAACACCAAAGCCCAACCCACATCATGGTTTCTCATTACTGCCATGGTCCATATAAATCCTCATAATCCTAAGAAAAGAATTTGTCTTCAAATAAAAAAGTAAGACACAATCAGCTAATTAATAGACGGAATGACTAAAGGACTATAGCCCACTGGATAGCAAAACACATTGCATTTAGAGCTTTTTATTACCCATTTAAAAGTGAGTTAATACCCACCGCAGCACTAAAAGCTCTTGCTGTTTTTATTCAAACCCACAGGGACATTGCAAAGGACAAAGACAAGTGTGACGCCGGGGAGGACGAGGACGGGAAGGAACAGAACACGCCGCGTGGCAGGAAGACCGCCAACAGCCAGGGCCGTCGTAAAGGCAGGGTTACCACGCGCTCCATGGCCGAGGCGGCGTCTGTGGCTGCCGAAGAAGCCCCGCCCCCTGCCCCCAAGCCAGCTGTGCCAGAGCCCACACAGTCCTGCAAAAGTGAATCGGTACAGAAAGGCATGAAGGAGCCTGCCAAAGCACAGACTCCCATAACTACTTCAGAGGCAAATAAAGGTAAAAAAAAATATGAAATTGGTCAAGCCCTGCCCACTTTTGCCTCTATATGCCCCAAACCATGCTATTTTTGTGGTGGCACGTCCGGTCAAGCAAGATTCTCATTCATTTCAGTTGAGAAATAGAAAACAGATTTGTTGCTAAAATATTATATATAAGAAGTTTGATTTGAGTGCAATGCTCAGTATTCATGTGAACCCAGAAGTCAACACTGCACCATTTCTCTGGGGGGCTTTAAACCGCTTTGTAGTCCATATTGAACTTGTTTTCTGTCAAGAACGGCAGCTTCTGCTGTAAGGTGAATAGGCAAGTTGGATTGACTTTAATAATTTATTTAATTTTTGTTTAGTATATTTGGCATTTTGAATTTGGGTACGCTTCTTTTAAAGTGCTTAAGACAGGATTTAATGTTTTTGAATCGTGTGCTTTTATAAATCTTTACCTTATTTGGTGGCATGGTACCTAATAATATTCATCACAGTTTTTCATCAGTCAAGTGGCATTTTGTGGAAAAAATAAGTTAAACGAAAAGTTCTAAAATACAGGAAGTAATGTTCTAAAAAGCAATCTCTATCTCCTTAATACACAAAATTTCATCGAAAATGCAGGGACCATTACCTGCAAGGCTTAGCTTTCTGACAGTTTAAACATATTTTTAGTTATCCAATCATAACACATATTATGTAAACTAAATGAGCTTTTGGTTTTACAGTATGTTTGCCACATGTACTGCCCATGCCCAACCAGGAAATGTCATGCACTTTAAGCTCATGCCGTCTTTTGATTTTGGGTTACCATGGTAATGTGCTGTTGTCATGGTACGTCAGATGTGCACTTGTTCCACCCACTGCCCTTTTGAAGCTTGTTATTTTGCCAGTGTTAGCCCAGGTTTACAGCTACCCAAATGTCTACATTTAATCTGTCCTGCTAATTCACTGCTCGGCAAGTGTGTGGTGCCACCTGCTCCCCTCTGCTCCCACAAAGTCTGAATTACACGGCCTATCTATAATGTGATTAATTAACCTTCAGCACACAGTGTCCTTCCATTTGCTGAACCATTTGACGTTTTTTTAGCCAGCATTTTCAGTTTGTTTACTCTGAGCTATGTAAATGCAATCCCCCTCAACAAAAAGGTATTAACTGTAGCGATGCAAGTTACGCTCTAGTTGTTTAGAAGTTTGGTATCCTGTGTGCCAAAGCGTAGCTGTCTGCCAGTCTTGCCCACTTGACCCGATGCCAGGCAATTTGAGCACGCTGCTGATTCAGATGCGGCAAAGGGAACAGAGAGATTTATTTTTGTGTATGTGTGTGGTCGCGTTGGGAAGACTAAAAAATCATTAGCAATAAAAGCAACTGTATGGATAAATCCAAGACAGACATTAGTGATTTACTATAGAACCTTACCTTTCAGAAAAAGCAATAACATATCTATGAAGGAAAACAAAACTTGTACGGCCCTTGCAGACAGACAAGTTTGTTAAATTAAGTTTTGTACAAGCTTAACGGCCATATTGGTGTGGTTTTACAGTCACATGCAGCATGCCAGGGTAGAGGAAGGAAGTCTGTTCTAGTAGACATTTGTTTAACCAAGTGTAAGAGACTGCAGTGAGGGGCGGGCCTTCACTTAGGGCAATTGAAACAAAGAATTGATCTCCATCTTCCTCGTAGCCATGTTGGAGGGGTGATTGGGGGGGGGGGGGGGTGTCAAGGGTACATCAGCTGCTATATTGGTCCAAATGTTTACACTGTCTCATCGGGTGCCATGGAGGAGAGTGGGTTAGAGTTCACTTGGCCCACTTTGCTCTTGCTGCTCTCTTCTGTGAATTCAACTGGAGTTGTGTGGGTGTGTGCGTGCGTGTATGTGTGTGTCTGTGTCCGCGCGCGCGTGTGTGGTTGTGAGAGATGTGCAGTGTCACAGTAGACCAGGGGAGGGCTGTTGGCGCTCTCAACTATGCGTGTGTGTGCGTATGTGCGTATGTATTTGTCTCCATCCAAGGCCATTTCCCAAAGAGGGAGGCACGGCTCTCAACTCTTTCACTGTCTGGCGCTATATCAGCTGACCAAAGCCCTCCCCTTGCGGATCAGAGGAGGAGGAGGGTCTTTTCTGAGTAGTGGGAGAGAGAGAGAGAGAGAGAGAGAGAGAAAGAAAGCAAATGAGTGGAGAGAAGACTATATCCAGGCAGTGTAAGTAAGGGAGCAGGTCTCGGCAGCCCCTGAATGTAAACAGATTATTAGATTAGTGGCCATGAGAAGTAGACGGCTGAAGAGAGGACTATTGCTCTCTCCCTCCTCTTTCTGCTAATGGCGCGCTATCATTTTTTCGTCTGATTTTTAGCAGCTTCTGGAGAAACCGGAGAAACTTCTCGCTGGACCGAGGAGGAGATGGAGATTGCCAAAAAAGGTAATGAATGCTTTTTTTCTCATCTTTTTTCCCATAAACCAAATCTTTTTTTTTTTTCTGACTTGTTTCTTCTCTCTTCTGATATAGCTTGATGTAGTTAAATGTCATTAGCCTCAAATATTGTTACAGATCATTTAGGATTTAGGCTTATTTTCTTTTATCTTTACTGGCTAAATTTATAAAGCAGTGAAGCATAAACCTACATAAATCACTATCAGTTGCACAGTTAAACATTTTCTAAAGGTTATCAAATCTTCCTCTTAAGCTGTATTCTTCAACAAAGTAGGGAGGTTGTGTGCATTTTAATGTCCACATAACTCTTTCTTTGAAGCTATAAAATATTAGACCTTAATATGCTAATTCCACTATAACTAACTATAAATAAAGTGATTCAAATGATTTAATTGGGGTTTTGTTTGGGGCCTCTGCAATTTGCCATTCATTTTAAGAAGAAATATCTCTTTAGGCTTTGGGCCTTTACTCTAGATCTGGCTGCAGATTAGTGGCCTCTTGTACCCCTCCTATCATGTGATAAAGTAAGTCCAGCACTTTCAAGCAGCAGTACAGGACCATTTACACAGTTTAAGTATGTAGAAAATATTTTAAGTAATGCAGAGTTATTTGGGTTAATTTAAACTACGGGTGTAATATGGTTTAAAGACTCAGTTATCCCCCATTTATCAGTGAAATTTTTATTTTTATTTTTATTTTTATTGTGCTTTTCGAAGCTGCTAGCATGCCTCTTTTAAGTTGAGCAAGGAGTAGGCCAGTTTTGATGTGAGAGATATTGTTACCGAAAATATTATTATTTTTTAAATTATTATTTATTTATTTATTTAAATTAGGACAATGCATATTAATCTACATGTCAGCAGAGAGCTTCAATGTAAATATGCCGGAGTTAGCACAATAGCTAATTTACATCCGTAGTCCTAAGCCAGGTAAGAAAAAAAAACACATTCACACAGAGAAAACAGAATACACAACAGACATTACACCAAGAGCATGTAAGTGCAATAGACACATCATATGATAAACAATAATACTTAAACTATTTTGTACCACTGACAAGGTAACTCTAAAGCATTAAACATCATAGTCATAGTTGTTAATTATTGAATAATTGACATCTATAACTCAACATTCTGCTATATATTAATTTATTGTGGGTTTTTAATACATTGTGTAACTTTTCTGGTGGAGTGTCTGTCATGATTTTCTCTATGAAATGTTTGACAGTATGGTATTAAACCTTTTTATCTTCATGGAGGCCAAACCAGATCAAGTTATAGGTCAGATTTGTGGAGAGGTAACCCTGCTCACAGTCAGAATGCCTGTTTTTCTAGATATTTTTGAGCTATAAAGCCACTTGTAATTTAATAAACGTAAGATACTGTGGAACATTCAGAGCATGCAGAGCAATAGCATAGAAACAAGCAGGTGACTGACCCCCAACCAAAAGGTTACATACTGCCTTTCAATGGAAAAACAAAAACATTTGTACAAACTTTATTTATAGAGCTATAAAGCAATAAAAACACAATATAGAAAACATTCCAAATTATGTTTCAATATGGTAACTATTTAGGCAGTTTATCGAACAAGAAGTTGATCTAGTAATTATCATGGTGAGTCTAGCAGAGAGGTGGGGAGGTCAGAGGAGTCAATGGATTTAGACTGTAGACGGCTTCATGTCAGTGGTAAATGACAGTTGTCCTGGTTTATGCGGCTTAGTCCTGATCACATACAAGAAGACGTGTAACCATGGCAACAGTAGACTCACAAATGCGGTGTGATTTTACAGTAGTGGAGGTTTGGAACAGCCGCTTCTCATTATCATGGACTATTCATTGAGCTCACTCATACTTGGAGAAATAACTCTGAGGAAACAGCTAGAAATTTAAATATGTTTTGTCCTAATAAGTACATTTCTTTTCAGCTACACAAATGAATAATGTTGTAGTGTTTCATGATGGTAAAAACTGAATTTATTACAAAGGAAAAGGTTTGATATCCGATTTCAGTACAATGATAAATGATATTAAAAACTGTATACAAACACTCCGAGTATCAATGTTTATGACAACGTTATTATGTTGCTATGTTTGTACAGGCCTTGTAGAGCATGGACGTGACTGGACAGCTATTGCCAAAATGGTGGGCACGAAAAGTGAAGCACAGTGCAAGAACTTCTATTTTAATTACAAGAGGCGCCACAACCTGGACAATCTCCTTCAACAGCATAACCAGGTATGGTCCACTGTCCACAAATCTTTGTATTTAAGGTGCTGTATGGACCTTTTCTGGTAAGAGTTCAGCACCTGTTTGTGTCCATGGAGATATGCTAAGGAGATTAATTTAATGCACCACAGGATGGCATTAAACTTATTATTTAATTGTATTGTTTAATTTTTATTTTATTTTATTTTTTTTACAATAAAACAATACCTTGAAAAATATGCATTCTACAGTAAGTGGACCCACCTCTCCACAAATCAGACCTGTAAATTGGCATGGTGCTTGTCTCCATGGAAATAGACAAGTTTAATATCATACTGTGAAAAATTCCAGGCAAAGCCAGAAAATCTCCATGGTAGTGGACTCTCCACACCAAAAGTTACACAGTGCATCTTTTAAGTATCAGTTTAGTATGTTTTTTGAACTCTGTGTTTTCAGGGAAGAGATCGGGATAGGGCTCAAGGTGAAGGTCTAGCCACGGCATCACCCGACGACGATGAAGACAATGCAGATGACAGTGAAGGTCAGTGACTAGTTAATTAAAGATAAAAGGTTGTAAATAAATTATTAGAATTTAACCTTGTCTCTGCTAATACTCCTAAGTATTAATGGGACATGGAGAAAACTTTGGGACCCATAGTTTGCCCTAAAAATCTTTAAAATTTTATCAATCTATTGTAACTCCTTATCAGGTCTTTGCACTGACCTTTGGAACTCATTTGGACTATCAGGCCGGGGAGCCTGTTACATAACAGTTCTTGGCTTTGAAGACTCCAGAAAAGCTCTTTGAGCAAAATGAAAGTCCATTTGTTTGATCTCACTGCCTGTCAGTCTCTCAGTCGAGAGAGCCTTACATCTATAGAGTTAAAGGGTCAAATGTTTGTTGTATATGGATTATTTCTGTGACTTTGTTTGAGCTGCATTGATTGATTTTAGTTATTTTTTCTTATGGTTGCTTCATTTAGCCCCAGACTTTCATGTAATTCACATAATCTGCACTTCCCAAGATAGCAGTGGCGGCAGAGGGAGGTCACAAGGTTCTGTCTTGTTTATTTGACTTTCCCTTTGTCTCATGGAAACCCAGACTGCTCTTTGAAAGCCCTGGTGCTCGCCCGCGTGCAGATTGTCCCATCACATACATTATACAGTAGGAGATATGCGTATATTTGCACACGTAGGCACTAGAAAGTCCCTAAGCCAACTGTGCTTTTCTGATTTTCAGTTTGATACATTTAATGCATTTGCAATTTGTTTTGCAAAGACGCACCATCTGGCCGAGCATCACCATGGAAACGACTGCAGTGTTAGACAATATGCCACAGAGAAGCACTTTTAAAAGGGGCAGAGGAGAATTAAGTGTCCATGGACATTTAAGAGGGTTTGACCTGTATTAATTGGAAAAAACAATTCCCTATATCATTTAGTTTTTAATCTACGGTATATCAGAAAATGTAGGAAAAGCATTATGTATTACCTATGCATGTTTGATATAGATTAAATAATTTTGCTAAGAAGACAAGATGAATATTCTCGGTCTATTTCCCTTTGTGTCACAGTGTTGGACTGTGGTGGTACAAACATTTCATATTAATACAACTTATGGAGAGTACACTTAATGTCTCTGCTACTGAAATGACTGATTACAGATTAAATATAAGTATATTTATGATTATATTACATGAATAATGTATAACTAGTTTGACAGTTTTTTGGTCACCCTGTTGTTAGACTATGGGGGAAGCAAATGGACCATGGGGGGCACTGTAGTCTCTAGTTAATGGGAAATAACGTAAAATTAATACTAATAACAAATGTTTACAAATAACTACAGATGTACAAAAAAGACAGACATTGCTAATCATTTCACTATCAATTATCAGTTTGACTTTTCTTTGTCAGGTGCCGACAACAGCTCTGACACGGAAAGCGCCCCCTCCCCCTCTCAGGCTGACCCATCCAAGCCTGCTGACTCGAAGAGAGTGGACAGCACTGTAGGAGACTCTCAGTGCTCTGACCAGGACAAAGGTCAGGCTGCTAATAAGACTTCTGAATCCTCATTTGGAGAGCTACGAGTGAAGGAGGAAAAGAGCCCGGAGAGTGAGCGGGAGACCCAGGAGGAGAAGCCCCGGGCAGCGAATTATGTCAACCCCAAAACGGAACCTCAGGATGTGGATGTGAAGAGTGCGGAGGTGCAGGTCAAAGTGGAACCAGAGACGAAGGACAAAGGGGAGAAGGGAGAGCACAGTGACAGGCAGAGGCAGCTTCATTCTGATGATGACTCTAGTGCCACGTGCAGTGCGGATGAGGATGTGGAAGCGGAGCCAGATAGACAGAGGTATGTTTAGTGTCATTTCATGTAGGGCTGCAACAATTAATCAGAATAATCATGACTATTCAACTATTAAAATATATACAAAAACAAGACTTTTTGTAACAGTGGCATTAATAAATCTAAATCTCAAAACTACACTATTTATAATTCATAAATATTGTTTATTTCAGTTACCAAATTTCAACCTCTATTTAGTCTGACATTTTTTAAAATACATTTTAATGCACAATCAAAATAACTGTTTGGCTAGTCGACTAATCAAAAAAGCAACTGCTGTCTAATCCAGTACTTGAATAATCGTTATTTTGTTCTTTCTGGGTAGTGCTTCTGTTGTCTTTAATATGTTCCTCTCTATAGGATGTACTCCCTGGACAAGCCTTTATTACATAGCCCCCCTTCGTCTGTACTAGTGTCTTCACCCAAGCAACCAAGCAGCAAGCAAATGCACCAGCGAGCGGCAGCTATCCCAGCAATGGTTTGTATATTGGGACAATTTGAAGTTCATTTTTGCATTTATTATATTTTACATTATGGATTGGTTTGGTCAATTTATATCTAATTGCAGCCTACACACATTAAATTCAGTATGTTATCCTGCTCATAAAATAAGGTGTATTCATTATTTCAATAATTCTAATTTAAAGTGAGTCTAGATCAGGTGTAGGCAATAGATAAAACATATTTGGTATTTGTCTCTCCTCTATCTCTAATTACAGCATCCTCAATGAACATCATTTATCAAATCAAATCAATTTACTACAATCAAAATATGAAAAAAATATCAATAATGATTCCAATCATCATACTGTTTGTTGTTTTGAAAGTAGAGAATATTTAGAAAGTTTTTTTTGCCCTCCAGGTCCCTGGTCCATTTGGTCCTGGTGGTGTGCCCCTCAGTGGTTATGCCATGTTACAGCACCAGATCAAAGCTGTGCACGAGTCTGCTCATCAGGAGGACAAGCAGAGGCAGGACCACGGAGACCTGGAACGTAGACCACCCTTCAACACCCGCAGCCCCACAATCCTCGACCGAGATGGTGAGATAGGAGGAAGAGTTTTGATCTTACTTTATTTTGAGCTTTGGAGAAACAGACTAATAATGCAGGAATACTTAAACATGTGTAAATTAAACAAAACACAACTCCCGAGTTTTTGATGAGGTAATAACATTAGATCATGGTAAAAGCACACATGAAATTTGCAGTTGCAAAATATAGGGCCAATGTTGTTTGTTTTTGTTATTTTTGTTTTACTATGGTACAAATTGAGATGTAGAGGGTTGAATAAATAACTTCTGTGACTCTATATAGATACAAACTAACTACTTTAGTGTTTAATTCTGCTATGTATCTATTGCAGCTCATGTTTGGGGGGGATAATCCTGCTTTGGGTTATTGTCATTGTTCATTGTCTATATTTTCTTCAGTATTATCATGTGTTATCATGACAGGTTCTCTGGTTTGGCACTTACAGTTAAGCTGGTTAGCTCTGAGGGGGGAGTTGAGAAGGCAGTTGTGGATAGTGTTATGGATTGTCTTGTGCAAAGCTTTTAGCACCTTTTAGTCTTGAGTGCTGTGAAGAGTAGAGGAGCTGTCATTAGCTGCTGATTTTTGACACCAGAAGATGTATTGTTTTCTGTTTCAGTGGCACAGTTTTCAATGGAAATGGCTGAGTTTTATTTTAATAGTGGTTACATTGGTGGTTTTCAGGTTCTAGAATGAGATGTCGTACTGCCAGATGGGGGCAACAGTTTTCCATTTTATTACATTGTACTTTACCATAAAATATCCAAGGTAAACACACACATTTTGAAGATTTGTTGAAAATTTTAGTAAAAGCCCAAGACCAAAGGATTTGCTATAATACAACACCATTGTGCATTTAAACAATATGCATTTGAACTTCCTCAGCCTGTCTTAAATATTATTGGACTATAGATGTTGTGATGACATCTGAAACCCAGCAATATTACAAATCAAACCAATTTCCCCAATCTGTCCAAATTTCTTTGTTCAGTCTGGCTTCTGGTAACACTGGTAATGCATCTAAACTCAGTGTCCTTTTTGGTGGCTATTTCAGTTATTTCAAATGTGAGTTCTCAGTCCAGTTTGGTATAAAGGGGTAAGCAAGGGTGTAGTTAACATGAAGCTTTTTGACACACTGTGTTAAATGTCAAGAAGTCGAGGAGGACTTCCTGTTGTTCAAAGGTTTATGTACCCACAGCAATGTTATATAATTTCCAGGTTATACTTAGTCAATATATAGTGACATGGGGGACAAAAGGCTTCCATAAGTTGAAAAATGCCTGTTTGTACTTACCTCTCCTCCAATGCACTACCTTTGCCATTTACAGTGTGCCAGGTTAAATAGGTTTTTGTGCAGGCACTATATTATTCCTTGGTAAGTTTAGGATTTTAATTTATTTCTTTGACATTTTCGTTCTCTAATGCATTAATTTGGTGTCCTGGAATTCAATCGCCTCATGAATGTTTGACACAGTCCCCCTATACCAGACATTTAAAAAAAATTCATAGGGAGATTAATTGATACAAATTTTGAGACATCTCAGAATAAGATATTGTGAAACAGTTGGCTTCAAAGGTAAGCTAAGGCCGTATTTTTTAACAATGCAACACAATCAAGAATGTGCTAAAATGTGCTTGTAGTCTAGCACAAAATGTGATCGGAGCAGAAAATTTATCACAGAAGTGCAGAAATATTGCTTTATACCCTTGTTTGGGAGATTGTAATTTTGAATGTCTCTAACAACAATTGTAATTTTATCAATTTTTTGCTATATCTTGCACCTTTAATTGATAATGCCTATATCAACCTGATCTTTATTATTGTTTTTCGTGTTTCTACAGTGCTTCGTGCTTCCCCCAACCAGCTTGCCCAGATGCCTGATGCTGTCCGTATGGCGCTTGGCAGACCCAGTCGACCACCCAACATTCCCTCTCCTCCTCCACTCATTCCAACCACCAAGCCCACTGACAAACCATCCTTCATTCATGGGGGCTCCATTTCACAGGTAAAAAATAACTGTTATATTCTTAGAGATTGTTTGACTGTGATCAGAATCAGGAAAAAAGCTTAACTGCATTTGTGATTTAGTAATAAAAAAAAAGTATGAATATAAACTTATGAATACAAAGTGAAATACTAATATGCAGTATGGAAGTACAGAACAAGAGTGCAAAACTAGCAGTGCATATAGTTGAAGTATTGATTGTATGTATTATTAAAAGTGACAACAGTGTGGTTCCTGACTTTTTGTTAGTTCTCATGTTCTTAAAGTTTGGTTGTTGTGTTCTTAAACTTAGTTTAAGATGGAGTTATGTTTTAAACAGGGAACTCCTGGTACTTACCTGCCATCTCATGCCATCTATGGGCCAGAAGGAACTAAGAGCTCTGTGGGCTCCATATCTCTGGGTCTGCCTCGTCAACAGGATCCTAACAAACCTGGTAATAATGGTACTTAATTGGAATGGCAAAGTCTTTTTTGTAATTCAAGAGATTAATTTCTTACTCCTGTTTGTCTCCAGGAAATCCAAAGGTGGGTGAGGGGATGCCTTTCAGAGGATCAATCACTCAGGTAAGGACCTCTTTTTAATACAGTTCTACATGGGGTTAGTTGTACTCACTACTTTTCTTCCAGGGCACCCCAGCGTTGCCCCAGTCTAGTATAGCTGCTGATCTCCTAAAGGGCGGGATGCCAAAGCTGGCCACAGAAGACCTCAACAGTCCAGAAAAGGCTCGTGGAGAAATGGCTAAAGCTCATGTCATTTATGAAGGCAAAAGTGGCCACATACTTTCTTTTGATGGTAAATTATTTGAAAACCTCAAACATCACAAGATTTTTCCCAATGTATTGCCATTTTATATTGTATATGTTATTTTCTGAAAAGCCATTAAGAACCCCAGAGAAAACACTCGTAGCCCACGGACTGGTCATGACTTGAAGCGACCGTATGACATGATGGAGGGGTCCCTGATCAGAGGACACTCCGGCAGAGAAGCTCCATTTGAAGGTCTTGCACAAGATACTCAAAATATGAATGTTTTCAAATATTTCAACTTTTAACCTTTGTTTAAATGTTTTAATTTTTTCATGCACACAAGCTAAATTCAAAATATTAAATAAAAACAACAAATACAAACAAATTATACTTTTTACATTAATTTGATCCACCAGAGAAAAATGGAAATATTTGATACTTGATTTTGAGCAAAACTGTATACACCATATATAGACTAAAGTGTTCTTTTCTTGGACAGGTTTAGTTACCAGAGCTTTACCAAGAGAAGCCCTCCATAGTGATAAAGACCGAGCCTTAATCCCTGGCTCCATCATGCAAGGTAGTCGCTCATTTGACTCCTACTGTACAAAATCTAGAACGTGTAAATTATTATAATAAAAATATGTTTTTATGTTTTAGGAACACCTAGAACTTCTGCTGAGGCTTATGAAGACAGCATGAAATATGGAAAGCAGCCCAAAATTGAGAGCCCTCCCATACGGTCTTTTGAAGGTGGGATTGGGAAAGGCAAACCCTATGAGGGAGTTAATACAATCAAAGAAATGGGGCGATCAATTCATGAAATTCCTCGTCAAGAATCTGGTTCTGATTGCTGCAAGACACCAGAGATGTCAGACAGGAGAAGCATGGAGGTAAAATTTAAAGTTAAAGCTGCACTATGTAACTTTTCTAGTGCAGAGCTTGTCTCATTTGAAATTCTATTACATCATCAACATGAGTTACAGTAAATATTATTGCAAAACATGCATTCTTTACTGCGAGCAGGGTTACCTTTTCTCAGATCTGACCGTGACTTGGCACGATAGCATCAGCTGCTTGTCACCATGGACATAGATACATTTGCTCCATACTCTGGAACATTCCAAGCAAAACAATAATGCCTCTGTGGAGACAAGCGGGTGGCAGAAAAGTTACATAAGTCTTGAAATATGTTGTTTTGGGCATTTTTTGACCTGTCTTAATCTTTTCCAGCATCATCTAAACCAGTCCACCATAAAGCACAATGTCAAGTCCCTTATTACTAGTCCAAATAAGCTTCCCCATGGCATGCCTCCAATGGATCCAATCGAACGAGCCAAGTATGAGGAGAGCAAGGCTATAAGACACAGTGTGGTCAACTCTACATCTGTCCTGCGCTCCACCAACCAAGAGGCCAACAAATCCCAGCTCAGCCCTGGCCTGTACGAGGACGCCAACGCTCGGAGGACCCCTGTCAACTACAGCACCAGCTCCATGTCCAGGGGGTCACCTATGCTGGGCAGAGAAGGTAATCCATAATTTAATCACACTAGAGTAGAGCAAGATACATGCGCAGTATGTAATATATAGGGCTGCAAAATATGTTGATATTGATGCAAAATTGCAATTTGGGTTAGCGGAATTTTCAAATCACTGTGGCTGCTTTTTAGATGATAGAATGTTCTCCCAAAGGGATCCTGTCTTTTTACAAAAAAAAATGAGCAGACAGAGCAGAATCCTACTTTTAAAATGTATATCACAAATCCGATTGCAATACTCAATTATTGCCAATTGTACAGCTCTAGTAATAAGTCCCGTGTTTTATGTCCTTGAAGGTGCTATGGCCTCTTCAAAGTCTGGGCAACATGAAAGAAAGCGTTCTATGACGCCAACGCAGCGGGAGAGCATCTCGGCCAAGTCCCCAGTGTCCAGCAGTGACCCAGTTGCCTCTCACAGTCCCTTTGACCCCCATCACCGCTCTGTGCCAGGGGAAGTGTACCGCGCACATCTGCCTCCCCATCTAGACCCCTCCATAGGTTTCCACAGAGTGCTGGACCCTGGTACAAAACACACAGAAACCATCAACATTAGTATTAAATATGCAGACCAACAGTTACATCAAGAGTTTTGTTGTTTTTCTGTCCACAGCAGCATTCATGTTCCAGAGGCAGCCATCCCCGTCTGGTTTCCATAACAATTACCAGCTCTACACCATGGAGAACACACGGCAGACCATCCTCAACGATTACATCACGTCACAGCAGATGCAAGTGATCCCTCGGCCGGATATGGCCCGGGGCTTGTCTCCACGGGAACAGCCAGTTATCCCATATCCAGCTGCAGCCAGAGGTATGGCCCTCCATCAGCTCAGACCTGTACATGCAGGAGCAGCCAGGGGAGGGCTGTAGTGAGCAGGCTGTGTGCTCGTGAAGTAGTGGCTACCTTTTCCAGACGGCCAGAAGCAAATGACCAGACACATTTTCAGATTTGCTCTATTTATTGGGCTGCGACCTATTGGCTACTACTCAATTTATGGATTGGGTATGGTCTTTTGTGGTTGCCCTGTTAGAAGTTGACCACTATCTACACTGCAGCCCTGTTGCGTTTTGTATTTGGGAGCACTATTAGAATAAAGGTGATGGGTTAAGTGTATACGGTGTTCATACATTCAGAAACTGATGGATTGGTTCATGTTGTTCACCGTTGGCCCTTTGCTTCTGTCTGTAAAAGGGATTATTGATCTAGCCCAGATGCCTCCAACTATCCTGTTGCCTCACCCTGGGGGAACAGGTACTCCCACTTTGGAACGCTTCGCCTTCCTCCCTGGACCTCAGCCCCCTTTCCCTCCTAGGGCTTTCAACCAATCCTCCATACCGCCAGGTGAGGACCCCTGCCTCTCCCAACCCTACCCTCTTGTGCTTCCCTCTCTCCATCTCCATGTTCTTCACTCGTCTCTAAGAGTACAGCCTGGACTGGCCTCAGGTCTGTGAGGTTGGTCTGAAGGGCTGTGAGAGGCTGTGACAGTTTGATTTCTTTAGGCAAGTGTCTTTGATTAAAAAGAATCCAAATGTATTTTAAAATAATGTTTGCTACAACAGCAAAACGAGACTTTTCTGCTTTTTCTTTGTATTTTCTCATTTAACAGTTTCAAAGTAAAGCGAGAATAATGTGCAAAACTGAGTTGTTTATGCACAATATAGAAACATATTTAGTCCACTCTTTGCAAGTGAAATATACTTTATTTTAAATGTAATTCGTGACCTCTTCTACTTTTATTTTCAGGCCACTCGGCTCACATGGCAGCAGCTGCAGCTGCCAATGTAGAGAGAGAGAGGGAGCGCGAGAGGGAGCGAGAGAGGGAGAGAGAGCGTGACCGGGAGCAGCAGGAGAAAGAGCGAGAGCAGAGAGAAAGGGAGAGAGCCGCTGAATACATGCGCACAGGTCAGGTTTTATCTATGCATAAGCAGTATGTATTCAGCGAGTTAATGTTTCATTTTAATTTACAAAATGTTTAGTTCCAGGTGGAGAACAGCCTGGCCGACCAGGCAGTCGTGGATATTTGCACTCACCTTCCCCTTCACTCAGGACCCAGGATGTGGTGGTTCAACAGAGGCCCAGTATTTTCCCAGCCAAGAGTGTCATCACCTCTCTGATGTGAGTTCTCTCAGACACTTCACTGTAATCAATGCGTGAGCGCACATCACAGCTTCTTTTGTTTTTGCTCCTCAGGCCTCATTCTACAACCGTGACCGCAGCCGCCCAGAGCAGCTCTCGCTACAACACAGCGGCGGACGCTCTGGCGGCCCTGGTCGATGCTGCAGCCTCCGCTCCTCAGATGGAGGTGTCCAAAGTGAAGGAGAGCAAACATGATCAGGACGAGGACATGTCGGCACGGCGACCAGCCAGCTTTTCTGAGCAGCAGCAGCAACAAGAGGCAGAGAGGAGGCCCATACATTCTCCTTACCCCATGTCTTTGCCTGGAGGGAAGCCCCACTCTGCTTATCCGGATGCAACAGGGGGCCCAGGCAAAGAGAAGGGCTCCCAGAACTCAAAGTCTCGCATAGAAGAGGAGCTCCGAACACGCGGGAAGACAACCATCACAGCTGCCAACTTCATCGACGTAATCATCACGCGCCAGATTGCCTCAGACAAAGACAACCGAGAGCGAGGGTCCCAAAGCTCAGACTCATCTAGTAACAGTGAGTCAAAAAGTACCAAATGACAGTGCTGTAAACTCCAGTATTATCTTTTATTAATTTATTTATATAAAGTATAAAAAGGCATAATGGACATAAGATAAAGATACCAGAAATTAATGAAAAGGAGCTCATAGCTCATTTTTTTTATTTCAATCACAAATATACACATATAATTGTGTATATTTAATTAATATAATTATATCATTAACCCGTTTTGTATATATGCCTACAGTGTCATCCGGTCGCTATGACAATCAGAGTGGAGGAGCAATCGAGGTCATTAGTCCTGCCAGTTCTCCGATCCAAGCCCAGCCAGACAAGTCAGAGGATGGCCAGCAACAGGCTGCAGGTATAAACACTCAGTGACAGCTCAGTTCCTGGAAGGAGTCATGTTTTAGAGGTTCACAGCTCATCTGATCTGATGCTAAATTTAACTGCTTGTGGAGTAAACATACCATAACTTACGTGTCTTAACCCACTGACCTTGTCATTCAAGTGTGACCAGCCACATTCCCTCCACCAGTTCAGTCACCAGACACTACACTTGTACTGCTGTCAGGTGCAGGGTCAGATGCAGGGTCATGGACAGGGTCAGGGTCAGTGTCTGGTACACTGAAATACAGATCAGTGGCTCTGGGCACAGGGCTTATTCCTGTCTCATCAGTCCTTAACTCACCTGGACACACTCTTCAATTTGCCTCTCTCAGCTGGCATGCGTGGCTATGACATGAGTCGTTACCGACAACAAGGGGAACCACCGCCTCAGCCACCCCCCTCCTCCCAGGCAGACGGCTACCCAGTGTCCAAAACTCACACGCGCATGATGACTTTAGCTGATCACATCTCGGTAAGTCACATAAAGGTACACTGTGGAACTTTTCTGGTGAAGAGTATACCACCAGTTACATTTTCCTGGAATGTTTGAGAGTATGGCATTAAACATGTTTATCTCCATGGAGACAAGCAGTTCATGCCACCAGGTCAGATCTATGGAGAGGCAAGCCCACTCATAGAAAGAATGCAAATCACATTTTTCAAAGTTCAAAGTCAAAGTTCAAAGTCAGCTTTATTGTCAATTCTGCCATATGTGTTCAACATACAGTGAATCGAAATTTTGTTTCTCTCTGGCCAGGTAGTGCAAAAAGACAGTGTACAAAATACAATATGAAGACAAAACACAACAAAAAACTATCTAAGACAGAGATCTAAGTTAAAACTAAAGTCTACTAAATTTTTATATAGCACTTTCCAACCTTCCAGGCACTCAAAGTGCTTTTACATCAATGCACCACTCACGCATTTACTCACTCATACACCAGTGTACTGCCCTCCCAATGATGCTTATGTCTAGAATTCGAACTACCAATCTTCAGATCAGTGGACAAACACACTACCAACTAAACTACTGTATTTTTAAGTAATAAACATCTGTAATTAAATGAATGTTAGATAGATGATACATTTCATGTCATACTCTAGAATATTCCAGGCATAGTAATATCACAAGTAGGGATGTCAACAATGAATCGACTTACGATTAATTGTCGATCAAGACGTTGGCCGATTAATATGCATTAATTGTAACTAATCGCTAGAGGCGGGGGCGCAACTCTGGAATGTGAACACGAGATGTGAACCCATTCGCGATAATGACCATAGCGTTACATCCGCGGCCGATCTAGAAGCAGTGCAAAATGTTCTCCTGCCCACCCAATTTTTGCCGCTTGGTTCGCTCTGCGTCCCGCTGTCTGCGTGAACACGTGCGCGGGCGCGTTGCACGTGCTCCCCGGTCCGGGCCGCGTAGCAGGCTCCACGTGAAAGCGCAGTGGAAGCAGCCCGCTGTAGGGCCCGTGTGCCGGTGTGTGTGTGTGCGACTGTGCGTGTGTGTGAGTGAAATGTTTTCCCCGATCAATTCATTTTTTTATCATTTCATATCACTGAGCTCTGCGTCAAGCCGCATGTATCGCGCACCGCGCACACATCCGCCTCCACAATAAAAGCGCGAGTTTCGTTTTTACAAAAAAGTCCTCAATTTATTTTCAATAAAGAATGTATTTTGTTATTCAGCATCAATACATTTGTGTGCTTTTTACTAAGGAATAATTAATTGAGGAATATACAATATAATAATACTATGATATATATTTTTGACTCAGTGTTATGTATACTATAGCTTATATTCTTAAAGACCCTATTGAAACACTAAAATTCAGGCGAAAAACGCCGCTTATCAATTAATCGTAAGTCGATCGATAAGGTCAACTATAGATTAATGAATTAATCGATAATTTGCATCCCTAATCACAAGTGGTGACATAACCAGAAATGTTACTTTTACTTTTACACCCCTTTAACATGTTGTCAGTACAATTTGATAGCAATTGTGATTCTACTCAATCCTTAGCATATCATAACCCAAGACTTTGCACGGAACCAAGATCCGCCCCCTTCCTCGTCCGCGCCTCCTGCTACATTCCAGAGTGGGGTCCCCACCATGTCCTCCGGTCGGCCCAAGGTCCCCAGCCGCTACAGTCCAGAGAACCAGCCTCCGTTCCACCAGAGGCCCTCCAGCAGAGTCTCTCCAGAGAATGCCCCTGAAAAACCCAGATCCAGGTGTGCACTCCCCACAAACCTAGGGCTGCATGATTTATCACCATCAGATTGATATTTCAATTTGAATGGACATTATCATCAAATTGCAAGTTTTTGAAGTATCACAATTTCCTCCACAAACAAATAAATATCCTGTCTTATGCTGCATAAAAACGGCAATCCTTTTTAGATCTGTACAAACAAATGTTCTGTGATTCTTGTATTAGTTTGTCAGTTCATATTTAGTCTTTAATTTAGACAGTTCTTCTCTGGACTTGTTTAAAATATGAACACAATTCTATTATTAAAACATACTTTGCAAATCTAATTTCAAAGCTTGTCAGAAAAATCTCAATTAGATATTTTTTCCCAAATCATTCAGCCTTATACAAAGCAGCCCATGACACCTTTTATGCTTTATCGTGTAATCTGTAACCCGTCTGATTTTTTTTATTTTATAAATTTTTTTAAAAAACCTAGATCTGGCAAGTCCCCAGATCGAGGGGGCAGGCAAATGGAGAACTATGAACCCATCTCCCCACCACAGAGCTACCAGGGCATGGATAAACAGGAGGGTGGTGTGCCCCCGCCTCAGAGGAGAGAGGTTGACAACCCGGACATTCGGTAAGTCAAATCTGTCAAGCCCATAAATGCAGGGGAAGTGCCTATATCTGAGTTATACTTGAATTATACCTTAATGTAATGTTATCTACAAATACACTTATTAAGGACATTTCTGCATTTTGGAGTGTGTTCGCTCTAAAAACTGTATCCCTGTCTTTTTATCTAAAAAAGACAGAAAAGCATTGCCTGACACGTCCAGTCCTGTTATTTATACTGATATCAGTCTGGTGCCCATGCCTTCCGTTACATGTTGAGCCCAACCAAAAATGATCATACATTCAAATTATTAGTATTTATTTTATTTTTATTTATTTTATTTTATTTATTTATTTTTTTTGAGTGCCGCATGTTTTAGTCACCATCATTTACAAACAAAATCACATTTCTCTCACCTCAAATTAACAGAGTTTAGTGCTTCACTCATCAATTCTGCAGAAATCTGGAACATTTTTCAGCACCCTGTGATATTTCTTCCTTTATTCTTTCCAATACGGACAATCCATGCTTGTCCCTGATTGGCCAATACACCTGACAATCATGCCAAAAGAGTGACCAGTCTCACATCTTTGAAGAAGTGTGTATTCTGGATCCTAGGCAGACAACCTTGTTTGAGTTCTGAGTTCTGCGAGACATCTTCCTCTGCAATGTAGAGACTCTCTAGTGTGTGTATATACGGTGTAAAGTGTCACCCTTACTGCAATATATGAGCAAGACTTGCAATAACCTGGCAACTAATGCGTAGTACGGGACTTTTTTTTTGTTTTTTTGCACTAATTTGATTTTTGCACTATTTTTTATTATTTTTTTCTCCTATACTGTGTTGTAAATATCGTACTTAAATGTCTGCACTGAAGTGAGATGCTTTCAATCTCATTGTGAGTATATATGATGTAAATTGTACATATGAATAGTGACAATAAAAGGCATTCTATTCTCAGGCATGAAAATCTCTCACCTTTCGGCGAAATTCGCCGTTTTGAAGTCAAATTGCGTGACCTATGTGAATCGTGTAGATCCAAGGAGAAAAAAATGAGCAAAATCCCTGCATGTTCGAAGAGCCGAACTGCGCTCCAGCTTTCAATCATGTTTGTAGCATAATTACCCACCGATCGCGGTCCCGCCAATCATGACGATTAGCCCTGTTGTGTTTGCGCCTGTTCGCCAATCAGCTGTGAGCGAGCCTCGTCAATATGTACGCGGCATTTCATGAAACTGGAGAAAATCCTTAATTTGCTACGTAAATGCTACGTAAGAAGGAACTCTCACCTCGGGACACGGGATACGTTCGGGATTATGTCCGTTTCTCCGAAGCTCCGGATAATTAAAGTCCATGGATATACACGACACTCGCATACACGTGGATTCGCGAACTATCAGACAACACAGCAAACTGTTACAACGGAGCTGACGGTGTTCTTAAGGGATGAGTCAGATTATCAGAATATTTCTGCATCAAAGGGACCTATTGGCTGACAGCAGTGGCCTAAATCGGGACAAAACCAGATCTGAACTAGGACTAAGGCGTGTGCGTGTGCACGCGTGCGATAACATATTATCCTGTTTCTCCAGAGCTACGGATAAATTCAGATGTTCTCAGATTTCCATGTGTAAGGCGTTGTTGGAAAGCTTAGAATGTACACATTCAGAGGGTTAGGGTTAGCACACCCTTCTCACCTTTTTCACCCCTGACCCATTTTCATGCCTCTTTCTATGTATGGGTGTTTTTATTGCACTTAAAAACATTGAAAGACCTCTATTCTTACTGTGAGCAGGCTTGGATCTCCATAAACTCAAGCGTGGCTTGGGGGGGAGCCTCCACCTGCTTATCGTCCTCGAACTTTTATTGCTTCAGATAAAGTGTATGGTGTATGACATATGTCTATGTAGAATGTTTTCAAGTGTGGTTTGAACCTTTTCCATGGAGTCATGCAGATGATGTTGCTTTAAATTAAATAATTTACATTTGTGCTCTTTGTCCAGGAGCGATTCAAGGTCTCCGGGGAGTGTCAGCTATTTGCCTTCCTTCTTCACCAAGCTGGAAAACACTTCGCCCATGGTTCAGTCCAAAAAGCAGGAGATCTTTCGTAAGTTGAACTCCACTTCTGGTGTCGGTGATTCTGATGTTGGTAAGTGGGGCTCAATGTTCTTTTCCTTCCTACTAACCACCATGTCTCAAATCACGGGACAATCTTAACAAATGTGCATGCCAATCTTTTCCTTTTATTTCCTCATACATTAATTGAGCATTCATAAAATTATTTTGCCTTGTCCTATTATTTTATTTTTTAACAATCTTCTCCAATTATTCTCTAGCAAACGCACAACCTGGGACTGAAATATTTAATTTGCCAGCTGTTACCACTTCTAGTAAGTAAACATGACTTAAAATTTGTACCTAGATTCCTGATAATGGCTCTTTAATGTCTTGATTTCTTTTTTATAGGTAGTATAAACCCAAGGAGTCAGTCTTTCAATGATCCAGCCAGTAACTTGGGCTTGGAGGACATTATCCGTAAGGCTTTAATGGGGAATCTAGAGGAGAGGCAGGAGGAGCATCAGGGAGGAGTCGTGTCTGGATTAAGCGCACAGGGCTCCAATGACAACCGCCAAGAGGCCACCCCATCACCAAGTATAGGTAAAACTACTCTACACTAAGTCTTGCAGTGCAGTGGCATTGTCAAAGAAATTATACCTACTATACTAATCAATATTAAAACTGGTAACAAAACTAGATACTCATTTATCCATTTTCTTCTGTATAGATGCCTGCAAAAATAAGACCAAAATGGACCTTTCCTGAATAGTTAAAAGAATTTGATTTTGAGAATAATTGTAGATCCTTATCTAAACTATGAAACCACTCGTAATAATAAAATACAATTTGAGTTGAAAATTGAATGCTATTGTATATCATTAGGGACCGAGCCCGAAGGGGGACGAAGGTCCCTATTGGACGAAGGTCCCTATTGTTGTTGCTTTGTTTCCGTATTATTATTATTCTTGTTCATACACGCTGGGGCAATTTTGAGCATGTTCCCATGCTTCAAAATGAACGAAACTTTGCACGGGCATCACAAAGTGCTGCCAGTACGACCACACAAAGTCTCGTCCCTGGGGGACCTGGGGGTCCCTGGGAGACCCCCCACTGGGGGACCCCCAGTGGGGGGTCTCCTAGACCGTACCTCAGATGGGCATAAATTTTGGTAAGCATAATCTTAAGACGTTGGAGATGTTAAATTGCGAAGGATTTTCAAATAGGCGGTAATATGACGATACGGCGGATCGATAAAGTTAGGTATGGAATTTGAAACACTTCTCCTACACTGTACCTCAGATAGGCTTAAATTTTGGTGAACATAATCTTAAGACGTTGGAGATGTTAAATTGCGAAGGATTTTCAAATAGGCGGTAATATGACAATACGGCGGATCGATAAAGTTAGGTATTTATTGAATGGGAGTGATGAGTTATGAATGGGAGGTATTTGTTGCTAGGCAACGCCCTGATCAAAGGTCTTTGATCTTTGTACCTTTGATCTGATATAGCTGCAAGCAGCAATGTGGGGACAAGCATCGAAGGTTCATGTAGGCCTCAGCATGTAGGCCACATGCAGGGTCTGACAGGGTCTAACAGAGTCTGACAGGGTCTGACAGGGTCTAACAGGGTCTGACAGGGTCTGACAGGGTCTGTTCTGACAGGGTATCTACAATGTCATGGCCACGCCCAACAGGAAGTGAGATAATTGTGCCAGACACACGAAATTTGGTATGGCTGTGCGTCTCAGTAAGACGAACAAACGCAGGTGCGAGGTCCCGACCAACGCCGCTTGCGGCTTTAATTGTGGTATTGTTATCACTACTGAGCATCAAGCCTTTACCTTGGTATCAATAGTTGAAATTTTAGTATAACAGTATAGTGCAGTCCACTCTATACCACAAATAGGGTACAAATAATGAACTATTTGTTTTTTCTGTAGCTAAGCAAAAGCTTCAAGGCAAAGCTGGTAGTAGGAAGTCCAAGTCGCCAAGCCTGGCTATTGCCTATGGGGGAGGAGAGCGCCCCTCCTCTGTGTCCTCGGTCCACTCTGAAGGGGATTACCACAGACAGACCCAAGCCCAAGCACAGTGGAACTGGGAGGAACGGCCCTCCTCCACTGGTGAGTGCTGAGGTCGAAGGGTTTTATAGTTTTGGTCATGTTAAAAGCTTTGTACTACCAAGCGAATAAGAGGGTTAGAGTTACCAAGATAACTTTGGGTATTTGCATTTGAATGTGACCCGTGGCCGTATCTCACCAAGTTGTGAACTGCTTATCCAGAGCATGTTTGGGTTCATCTGTCCGGGCTACACATTTCCTGGAAAAGTTATAATATAATTTGCAGTATGGGGTCTTAATGGTTTGGTGCTGGTTTTACTTGATTTAGTCCTTAACTTTTATGTAAAAGTTAAATTCAGGTTAAATTTGTTTAATTTTTGTTCAGTATCGTTCCTTGTCAAGCTGATTTTTATTAAATCATTTTATAATTTTGTCAACCTTTTATTTTTTGAAAGTTAATTGTTGTCCATCTCCTTTAGGTTCCATGCAGTTCCCATACAACCCCCTAACCATGCGTATCCTGAGCAGCACGCCCCCAACCTCCATAGCGTCCCCTGCTGTCCAGAGTCAGCAGCAGCAGCAGTCTGGGGGTCCTCTTGTGTCCCAGCAGCGCGCCTGGCCCCCTCTTCTGTCAGAGCAATACGAGACCCTGTCTGACAGTGACGACTGAGCTCCTCTAAAGCAGGTCCTTGTGTAAAACAGGCTTTTGCTACAGCTGGTCACCTTTCTCCCAGAATTACCCTGCTCATTGGCAAGTGTGGCCAGTTAATGGGGGCGGTGTCCTTTTTATTTTTGGTGCTATGGTGCCCCCTGGCTGTTGGCTCCATTTACCAACAGTAGCATGTGACAAGTGGGGTTCTCCCGACTTGAGAACGTAACCAGCTTGTCCAGTGGAAGGAACACTTGAGGAGAAGACATTAGATGAAGAACTTCACACTTCATATGTACAAAACAACATAAGAGACTATTTCTAAATTTTCATTTCCGTGAAGATATACCTTGTCTTCAGGAAAATCATTGTATGTAAATAGAGTAACCTTTTGCAGTGTTTTTCTTAAACTGATTATTTCTTATTTTAATGTTGCTTTTAAAATGATCCACTTAAATGGGAAGCAGATGGGTGTAATGTGTAACATCACAGTTAGTCTCTCCCAGTCCGGCCCGTCAGTTTACCCACTGCGGAGACTGCTGCTCCTGTGGTTAGTACTTGAACCGAAGTGAAGCAGAGGCTGTTCCACCAAAGCCTGTGGAGTGTGGAAATAAGAGGGCAAAACGGACTGCCTGTCATCCATGGATTGATTAAGGTCTGTCTTCACAACATGGAGAAGATGAACCATTATCAGATAGTAGAGACAACAACTCACCCCATTTTAGACACATTTTTGAACACTGGTGATATGACAAAAGGTTAGAGTCTAGTATAAGCTTAACGCCCTAATGACTACTTCTGGGCCCCACATAACAAAAGTGAGCCAATTTTTTTCTTTGTTGTCACATGCAGCGGTCTCTGGTTTCCAATCGATCAGGAATATACCATGGTGATTACAAACACGTCAGGATTTTTTTTTCAGAGCGGTTTTTGCCATGCCTTGTGACTTGAGAAAGAAGGCAGCTTTAATTTTCCTCAGAGATCTTCATAGAGATCTTCATTCGTGCTTGATGTCCTTCTTTTGTTTTGTAATCCCTTTTTATACTGTCCAGAAAAAATCTAAACTAGATTTAAATTGTCTTTCTATTACTCAAAAGACAAAAATTAACCAAACATTAAGAATGGTCTGCACCATTGTTGCACTTTTTTGCTTTGTAGCTTTTGACAACAAGAAGCATACTACCTGCTGTGTAACTTATTCAACCTCCGGGACAGGAGTATACTAAGATGTGCTTTAATGTCTCTTCACCACATACATAAACCTGTTTGTTTTTACTTCTGTCTTCTCTTGTAGTTTGTACATTATTTTAATAGTGTGCACTCACATCACAGCTAGTGTTTTATATGTATGGTACCGTTAACTCTTCAGAATAAACCATAAGCATCATTCCTATGACCACTTTGCTTTTGTCAACAAGCCTATAGCTAAAATAAATATGTAGGTCAACATGATCCACAGCAGTTACTCATTGATACTGAATGTAGGATATACATCGAGTTTTAAATCTTGCACTTATCTCACATGCTTCGTTATAGTCTGCATAAATCCATTCTTGATTGGACTCCTATGTCATTGCACATGTTATTTTTCTGTGATTTTCAACATCTTGTTAAACATCCTTTTTGTAGCACGGATGTTATGTGTTTACAAAAGCAAGGACAAAAAAGTTTACAAACTTGAACCTTAAAATATAATCTAAAATGAAGCCGAAATTGAATTGGAAAAACATTTTAGCACTCTACCAGGATACAATAGTGACTTTTTTTGTCTTTTTAAATTGAGACTTGAAACTCTGTATCTTATGATGTTGAACAGCTGTGTTTATATCGCACAATGTCTCCTAATAGGCTCTTACACAAAAGTCAGACCAATCAAATAAAGTGGATCAGTTCACCACGGAAAAGCTTCTTTGTCTCTTCTGTTAGTCATTGATGAACCTTGTCCTTAAATTATATTTAAGCAGGGATGGGCAGTAAGACATTATAAATACTCTTGTTACTGTAATTGAATGTGTATGTATATAAGGTCCTTGATGAAAAATGGGCTACTGGAACAAGGCGGAAATGGGCGAGATGCGAGAACAAGGCTCTGTTGGAATGCTACTACTCCATATATATTATATATATATATATATATATACACACACACACACACACACACACACACACACACACACACACACACAATGAACACAAGGCAACCCCGATGCCAGTTACAGAGGCTAAGTGAAGTACCATCTGAAAGTCTCCTAGAACATGTGAATGCAGCACTGAGAGCGATCCCTACCACAACCATCACTGAAACCAATGAGCTGATATACACTTCAGCAGCAGTGATCCTAGAGGTGCTGGGCTATAAGAGCAACCATGGGAGACAATACCCACCATGGAAAAGACTTAGAGGCTAAAATCAAGGTGGAAATGGGCGAGATGCGAGAACAAGGCTCTGTTGGAATGCTACTACTCCAGTAACCCTAGGCAGAGGGGTTACATGAACAGGATGTGGGATGAAGCACTCGAAACTGCCAAGCAAAGGCTACAAGCCTTGGCCAGCTGCCTAAAGAGGTACACTCGCGATAACGAGGCCAGACGAATAAACCGGTTGTTCGCAACACAACCTACGAAGGTGTACGCTCAATGGCAGGGGGATAACACCAGAGCAGACCCAAGGCTGGAGACTGAAAGGTACTGGAAAGGCAAATGGGAAAGGGAGGCATCACATAACACTGATGCACAGTGGCTGGTGGCTCTGAGGAAAGATCACAGCAACCTCCCTGAACAAGATCCAGTCACCATCACAGTGGCAGACATTCAGGAAAGCGTCTCAGGCATGAAAAGTTGGATAGCATTGGGCCCTGACATGATCCACGCATACTGGCTAAAGAAACTCACTGCTCTCCATGAGCGCCTGGCAGCACAAATGAACCAGCTGCTAAGGGATGGGACTCACCCTGAATGGCTAACCCAAGGGTGTACGATCCTGAAGGGCACACCTGGACTGGGACAAAAAAAAATGGCCCTGGCATTTTTGGCTTAGACCAGCCCCTCATAATTAGTCCTGGTTCAGACCTGGTTTAGTCCTGGTTCAATCCTGATTTAGACCTGGTTTAGTCCTGGTTCAGACCTGGTTTAGTCCTGGTTCAACCCTGATTTAGTCCTGGGGTTTAGTCCTGGTTCAGACCTGATGTAGTCCTGGTTCAGTCCTGGTTCAGACCTGGTTTAGTCCTGATTCAGACCTGATGTAGTCCTGGTTTAGTCCTGGTTCAGTCCTAAATTGTGGGCCGGTCTCCAAGTTAAAAAAACTGTCGGCCCACCGGGAAAATGCCCGGTATGCCCGATTACCAGTCCAGGCCTGCTGAAGGGTACAGTCCCATCCAACTATCGGCCAATAACCTGTCTCTCCACAACATGTCAGGCATCATGGCGGCTAAGATAAGCGGGCACATGGATCAATACATGAGCGCAGCACAGAAGGGCATCGGCAAAAACTCCAGGGGAGCCAAACACCAACTCCTGGTTGACCGAACAGTCGCCCGTGATTGCAGAACCCGTCAGACCATCCTGTGCACTGCCTGGATTGATTACAAGAAAGCCTATGACTCAATGCCACACACATGGATCACTGAGTGCTTGGAGCTGTACAATATCAATAAGACTCTAAGGGCATTCATTGCAAACTCAATGCGGTTGTGGAAAACCACCTTTGAAGCCAATGGCAAGCCAAGCGCAAGTGTCCATCAAATGTGGCATATACCAAGGAAACGCACTGTCACCACTGCTGTTCTGCATAGGTCTGAACCCCCTCAGCCAAATCATTGAAAGCACTGGCTACGGATACTGACTCAGAAATGGGGCCACCATCAGTCACCTCCTCTACATGGATGACGTCAAGCTGTATGCTAAGAGTGAGCGAGACATCGACTCACTGATCCACAGCACAGACATTGGAATGTCATTTGGGCTTGAGAAATGTAGTAGGATGGTGACCAAGCGAGGGAAGGTAGTCCACACAGAGGCGGTCTCACTCCCAGAGGGAACAATAACAGACATTGAGAACAGTTACAAGTACCTTGGTATCCCACAAGCAAATGGCAACATGAGTAAGGCAAGTCCTAAGAAGTCAGCTCAATGGGAACAAGGCCCAGGCAATAAACAGCTATGCCCTGCCAGTGATCAGATACCCAGCAGGAATCATAAGCTGGCCAAAGGAGGAGATACAGACCACAGACGTTAAGACACGAAAGCTCCTGACCATGCATGGAGGGTTCCATCCCAAATCCAGCACCCTGAGACTGTACACGAGCCAGAAATGGGCGAGATGCGAGAACAAGGGTCTGTTGGAATGCTACTACTCCAGTAACCCTAGGCAGAGGGGTTACATGAACAGGATGTGGGATGAATGGTTAATACGATACCCACAGTCCAAGCTAACGGCCAAACAACTAGTAGCTCCACACCACCAGGATCTACAGCACAGACATTGGAATGTCATTTGGGCTTGAGAAATGTAGTAGGATGGTGACCAAGTGAGGGAAGGTAGTCCACACAGAGGGGGTCTCACTCCCAGAGGGCAATAAACGGCTATGCCCTGCCAGTGATCAGATACCCAGCAGGAATCATAAGCTGGCCAAAGGAGGAGATACAGACCACAGACGTTAAGACACGAAAGCTCCTGACCATGCATGGAGGGTTCCATCCCAAATCCAGCACCCTGAGACTGTACATGAGCCGGAAGGAAGGAGGCCGAGGACTAGTGAGTGTGGGAACCACTGTCCAGGATGAAACATCCAAAATCCATAAGTACATCAAGGACAAGGCCCCGACAGATGATGTGCTCAAGGAATGCCTCAGACAGTGGAGTGCAGAGGAAGAGGTGCTGGAGGGACCATCATGGCAGGACAAACCCCTACATGGGGCGTACCACCGAAACATAACTGAAGTGGCTGATATCAAGAAATCCTACCAATGGCTGGAGAGGGTTGGTCTGAAGGACAGCACAGAGGCCCTCATCCTGGCTGCACAGGAGCAGGCCTTGAGCACCCGAGCAATAGAGGCCCAGATCTACCACACCAGACAGGACCCAAGGTGTAGGCTGTGCAAAGAGGCTCCTGAGACAGTCCAGCACATAACTGCAGGGTGTAAGACGCTGGCAGGGAAAGCATACATGGAGCGACACAACCAAGTGGCGGGCATAGTGTACAGAAACATCTGTGCAGAGTACGGGCTGGAGACCCCAAGGTCAAGGTGGGAAACACCTCCGAAGGTTACGGAGAATGAGCCAAGATCCTGTGGGACTTCCAGATACAGACTGACAGAATGGTGATGGCGAACCAACCAGACATAGTGGTGGTGGATAAGCAACAGAACAGAGCCATGGTGGTGGACATTGCAATACCAAGCGATGGTAACATCAGGAAAAAGGAACACGAGAAATACCAGGGGCTCAAGGAAGAGCTGGAGAAGGCCTGGAAGGTGAAGGCATCAGTGGTGCCCGTGGTGATCGGAGCACTCGGGGCTGTAACCCCCAAACTGGAGGAGTGGCTACAACAGATCCCAGGAAAAACATCAGACATCTCAGCAAAGATACTGCGCAGAACTCTCAAGCTCCCAGGCCTCTGGTAGAGGACCCGAGCTGGATGAGAGTGAGAGACCAACCACTGTGGAAGGTGAAGAGCACACACATATCTCCGTCTCCTCTGAGACGCACCGACTCCGGTCCCGGTGTCTCCGTCTGTGCGTAACGTGCCCCCCCCCCCCCCCCCCCGACGGCTTACGCGCGGAATACGCGCGGCCCGGAGCCGAACTGCCCATGGTGAGACGCGGTGAGACGCGGGCCCGGTGCATTAACCAGACTCTTACATGAATCCGTTAAAAATGTCCCGCTCCCCCCCGCCCCGGTCCCTCCTCCCCGCCCCTCTCAGCGCGGTGAGAGGGGCGGTGATGATAAAACAAACTGAGAACCATCAGGTAATAACTTCATTTATATAACTCTCATTAGTTGCTTTGTAGTTTAAGTTTGCTCTTTAGACAAACAGGGCTCTCAACACGCAATTCACACGGCATTTCTCACCCCCCCTCCTCGGGAAAAATTGTTCACTCGCACCCCCCCGTCCTCGAAAATTACAGTCTCACGCACCACCCCCCCCCCCCCAAAACTTTATATATTTATTTATATATATATATACTGAATGAATGAATGAATGAATGAATGAATAAATAAATAAACGGAAACCACAGTGTTTGATCGCACGTCATTGGTCCGTGAATCTAGCCACTTCCGGTTAGCGCCTCTGCTACAAAATGAACTCTTCATTTTTACCCACAGTTGCAGAACAACTTTTTAAAGACATTCAGAAGGTATACCAGGACACGTCTCAAAGTAAGTTAATAAAAAGCATCAGGTCTATCTCTATCGTAATGTTAATTTGGCTCATTGTAACTTTATCTTGCTTAAAGCTGTAGGTTAACATACCTCTACTGACTCATCTAAAGTTCTACTTTAGATGAGTCAGTAGAGGTATGATCTGTTTTTAATTCAACCATTTAGACCTAATTCTTTTCCTTTGATTTTGAACCAAACAAATTCATGAAAACAGTTTTTAAATTGAATAAAGTGGGTGTAGTACATTAATCTTGCTGTAGAGGGGGATATTATAGTAATAATAGTGCTTGTTATATTCTAGTATATCTAATTTGCTCTAATGTGTTTTCACAGTTCCAGATGACATGCTGATTGCGTAAGTATTCTTCGAAATTTATCAGATTTGCTTGAACCATAATTAATCTGAAATTAAAGTTCATATTTGCACTGTTGTTCTACCCATAGACTATATTTTTTATATTCAGGCAGTCTTCTTTTTTTAATGCATGCCCTTTAAGGGTGGGACAAGACATAATTTCCACAACACAAGATCGAAACGAGATGAGATTTTGATCTAAATTACAATAAACAGTGTGGCTCAGTTCTTTGCCCTTGCATTTTTTATTTATTTGAATATTTTTGCTGTTCTTGTAGCACTGCTTTTTGGGACTGCAGCTTCTGAAGATGTCAACTCACTAACATTTAATAATGTTTTGTCCAATCCAAATTTAAAAAAAAACTTCCACACACAATCTTCCACATGAGTGGAAGCATGAAATATTGTCCCATCCCTAGCCCTTATTTTTTTATTTTGTCATAGCGTATATTTACAATTATTGTTTTATTAACATAATTGTATTATGTTGCACCAGACCATCAAAGCAAGTTCCTAGTTTGTGTTTGTTGTGTTTGTATTTTGGTCATTTACAATGTTTACTTGTACTGTTTTGAATGTTGGAAGTGAAATGACCACACTTCTCTGTCTGACCCCAGGCTGAAGTTTATATTTGGCCCGTGTGCACTCCAGGCTTTGGATTTGGTTGATCAGCGCTCCGTCACCTGTCTCTCTTCTCCAAGTGGACGCAGAACATTTCAGGTTCGTCAAACATTGTTAAAAACAGTACAAACCAGTTTTGTCTGTGGTCACTGTGACCCAAATTTCCTGTAAACTCTTTCAGGTCTCTGTGAAAGCACTTAAAAGAAACTGTACCACACAATGAGGCTAAAATCAGCCTTTTACTGTTACACTGAGTCTCTTTGAAATCTTTATCTCAGGGGGTTTCCTGTATTTCTTTGAAGTGAAAATAATAATTAAAGGCATTAACAGTTTGTCTTGGTTAGTTATTAATTGAAGTTTGAACTTGGTTTTTGTAGATTATTTGCTGATGGAAAAAAACATTAACATATGGTGACAAAAAAATATTTTAAATAGAGAATGGGTCAAGAAACCTTACATTCAGTGTGAAGTGTCATTAATGCAGCTGTTTTACAGAAATTGTTGGCTCAAAACTGAGAGCTTGAAGGAATGTTTCTGTTTGAGATTTATGGTGCAAGTGTGACCTTCCAAAACAGACCACTTCACATGAAAGACAGTTCATTCCTACAATTATTGTTGGGCATTATGTGAGAAGAAACTCTGTTATTTTACATTTATCTTAACAACAAAAAATGATCCCTTTAAAGATACAAGATTCCTGTAGTAATAATAATTCCTGTAATAATAATTGACCAAATTTACAGATGTAAAAGTAATCATTCAAATGTTTATATCTAATGTTTATACTTATTTTACTGAATATTGTAATACAAATTGATTGAATCAATTCAGCTTGACATCCAGCTGCCTCAACATTTTGAGATATTTTGCTGCCAAATCAGCAGTTATAGAAAAAGTAATACACAGTTTTGTTATTTCCTGTTTCTATTTGCTTGTAGTAATTTGCTCCTCTATTTCCAGAGCCTGAATAACACATGAGTGTGTGACATTTGGCTGCTGGGATTTTTCACCTTGTTTCATTCCTAACGTTCAATGACCTTTTCAGACTGATCGGTTTTCTGCGCCAAATCCTGATGGAGGGAGCATGCACAGAGTAGACTAGATCTATGTGAGCATCATATAGAAAACACACTGTACAAAACACCACTCAAGTTTTGTAAAAGTAGGAAGGAGAAGTTTTCTATGAGTCAGGTGTGTGGTTTTCAAAGAGACAAAAGTGCCCTAAATAGCGGAGGAAGCTGTATATGAACGCTGCTAACTTTAGCTTGTGCTGCTGCTGCTGCTGCTGAAAAGTAATTTATTCTGATGTTGTTCACTGGAGTTAATGTGTCGAATTCATGGGAGACTTGAGCCTATTTAGCCGCGAAGAAGCTATAATTAAAAGTATTTAAAGAGTTCGCTCTGAGTCACACTGGTGCTGCTGCTGAGGTGACGTAAAATGTGCAGAGGAGGCGGGACTTTAAAACAAGTTAGAAAAAAATACATGTACCAAAATACAAGCTCTTAACTCTTACAAATAAAAACTACATTAATTAAATGTGCACTTTCTAAATTTTCAATTTTCTCTGTCGCTTTTGAGATGTTATTGCTTTGGTTCACATAATGCCAACAAACCGTAGTATTTATTATTTATTAAAGTATTGTTTTTATTGTAAAAATATACTATTCTAATGTACTGTTGTGGAAAATTTCAGGCAGGGCAATAACACTTCCATGGAGAAAGCAAGAAAAGTTACGTAGTGCACCTTTCAATAGAAATTGGTTTTATAAATGGTTAAAACATTACCGCAACACTGCTGCTGACTGCTGTTAGGGCTGCATAATGAGTTGGTGCAATTATGAAAAATTATTTAAATAAAAGAATGTCCTCTGCAAAGAACAGGATGTCTTATTGTAGAAAACTCTTCTTGTACCTTTAGTTTAGACTAGGGGTGTGCAAAATAATCGTCATGACAATGCATCGCGATACTAACTTTCACAACATATTGCATCGATTCTTGATGCCAAAAATTGATTTTTATTAATTAATAATTTATTAATTAATAATTCATAAATAAATACATTATTCGTTTATTTTTTTAATAAATCCTATGCACTTTTTTCTTTGTGAAAGGGTATTGTTTTTTATGACGGTAGCTACCTCCAAAATGGCAAATGTTTGAACATCATTTTTTGTTTTCGAAAAAATCCTATGCACATCCTATGCACTTTTTTTGTTATTGGTTTGGTTTATTTGTTTTTGTTATTCAATAAATTCAGTTATGAATTGAGTTGCTCAGAGTTATGTATCAATTGAAGACACTACCCAGATACACAGCCACTGATATTTAAGTTATCCTCTTTTTTTTGGGTACATTTTCACTGACGTTAGGGCTGGGCGATATGGAGAAAAAAAAAATCTCGATATGTGTTTGCTATATCTCGATATACGATATATATCTCGATATCTATGCAGGGGGAAAAAAAGGAAGAAGTAGGAAAAACCAAGGAAGTAGTATATTGCCTTATTTTAATTGTAAACATAAAACCTGAGGGTAGACAGTTCTTATGAAGTGCTTCTTTAAAGATCCCATGACATGGTACTTCTTGATGCTTTTATCAAGAGACGCTGAGTACAGACAGACGGGGGTGGAACTGCATTTGCATTTCTTTTTTCGATCTGACGTCAATAAGGTGCCTTGTTCAAACTCGCCCGTTTGAGCTCCGATTTTTTTGTAACGCAGTTTAGACATTTCGCGACTTTTAACCATGGGGGGGGGGGCCTAAACAGGGTAGGGGAGCTCACATTAACGTTCAAAAACCTCAGAAAGTGAAACTTTCATGCCATGGGACCTTTAACATTTAAGATAAAAGACCAAAAAAAAAAAAATCCCTCATTTCGTAGCCAAGTGAAAAAGCACACATTAAATTAATAAAAAAAATAAAAAAAAGATTAATAGATCCTCAATCCATGAATTCTCGTGTGTTTTGTGTCTAGTACATTTTATATTTGTGTGTGTGTGTGTGTGTGTTTTTGCTTTAACTTGGCACATTATTCTGCATCAATTTTATTCTGCCCAAAACACTGCATCCTCAGCCACTGCTTGCTCTGTACCTGTACCGGACTGACAATGTTGCTGAAGTTTCTGTCTCGCAAAAAAGTGGCGACTAGGTAGATTGTATCTAGGGTCAAGCGTTTTTAGCATTCGTATGAAGCCCGGTCGCTCAACAACCGCTATGGGCGTCATGTCTTTTGCGATATGGAAGGCAATGGACTCCGTAATGCTGACCTACCTTGCACTTGTTTTTCCATAGGGTAGACACCGGGGTAAAGATGTTTGGAGAGTTGTTTGTTGTGTCTTCTTAGAAGTGGTGGTGGTGGAGCCGTTTGTTTTCTTTGGTATGAATTCTCTCGTGGACGCTTCTGTGGGTGCCGCCATGTTGGATAAGTTATCAACAAACACACGCGGCTTACACACGGGGGTAGGGGAGGGGGAACCACGAGACGCAGTGAAACACAAACGCAAGAAGCAGGCGGGGCGGACAGCTCCACAACACAGTTCAGGAAAATAAGCAGAGTGGCGAAATCTTATTCTCGAGTTTTTCAATATGCCAACATTTTAATCGATTTCATAAAACATCTCGAGATATCGCAAATCTCGATTAATCGCCCAGCCCTAACTGACGTATGTCGAATATATTGCATCGCAATAATTCAAGTATCGTGATGCATCGTGATAGTATCGCATCGTGGCATATGAATCGTGATTCGAATTGAATTGTGACTTCTTTGCCAATACCCACCCCTAGTTTAGACCTCTATAAACATGTTCTGAAATGCATGGGATTATTCTCTTAGTCCATTAATTCATATTTCAGTCTTCCCTTGAATAGTTCAGAATCCTACTTTTTAAACATTTATTGAAAATCTAATCACTAGGGTATTGTCCACTAAAGAAATTCTTGGTCAACATGTCCTGCTGATCTATTAGTGGACAAACAAGGGGGTATGGCAAAAACTCAAAACAATTACGTATATGACAATGTATTTATATAATGACAAACTTGCGAATCATGAGTTTAAAAGGTGTATTACCCTATTTTTAATCTGATATGTTGTTTTATTGTCACAAACATACATGGAGTTTTGTTTCATTCATACACTTTTAACACACAAAACCTGCATATTTAGGCTGAGTTTTAATCTCAAACAGGAAACAACCTTGTGATGTCATGTGGTAATATCGGAAGTGCTCCACTGTGTTTTTAAACTTCATACGCCGTCACTAGAATCTTTACTACTTCATGGCATCACAAGGTGGGACAGAGCATGGTTTAAAGCTCACAAGAGTCAATTTTGTGTAATATAGGACCTTAAATCTGCCTTTGTACATAAAAATTCCAAGAATACAAAATCTTCAGCTACTCACTCAATTCAAATTTTTGCTGTTGACCCATATAAATATTTATCATCCAAACGACATGAGTCATCCACTAATCTAAATATTGGTTGACTAAGGCACCTTCAATTGATGACAGCCCTATTTATCACATTCTCTATAATACAATTGCAGTTAAATTTTTATCCCCCAAATTGTGCAGCCTTAAGGTAATTCCCATTGAGTTTCACAGATCTTCTTTTCATGGGAGGTCTGGCCAAGAGACTTTCAAACTGCTTCAAAATAGGTGCTGGATTTGTTTTGCCCTGTTTATCTTTCTGTGAACAGCGAACAGAGGGTCCAGACTGGAGTAGCCATTACACTACATGGCCGTATCCTGAGAAGTCCTCTTTGAATGAGCATTTCTGGGGCCAAACGGCAGCACCTGATTTAGTGTCCTGTTGAGGAAATCCCTTGAGCTGCAGCAGAGCCAGAATGTGATCTGTTTTTCAACTAACCCGTTTCTGTAGAAAGTTGGCCCCACGTTAGACTGCCTTTTATCCTCATGTTGACCAGCTGTATTCATATCAGCACAGAGCCCAGTCCATGTAACTGACATAGAGATGCACAATTTTGGAAAAAATATCTAGTCTGAGTTTTGCATTTACGATTAGATTTAAAATGTATGGTTTAAAGGTGCACTGCATAACATTTCTAGTGGAAGGTGTGCCACCTGCTTGTCTCCATGGAAATGTTATTGCTTTGTCCACAGTATTTATTAAACCTATCTGTCATGAGGAAGACAAGTAGGCCACAGCACTATGCTACATTACAGTTCAGCTCTGTGGAGAGTCGCCCCCATTCGCAGAAGGAATTATTGTATTTTTGAGCAGTAGAAACACCCGTGATGGCTAAATGCAAGATAGATAGCAGTAAGTAAGTACGGTAGGTAGCGGACCCTTCACCAGAAAGGTTGCACAGTGTACCTTTTAATAATGGGATTCTGTTTAAATTCTGTTCACATTTTAAATGCAGACGGAAAAATTGACTATGAACCGATAAACTATAATAATACAATAAACATATCAGAACATTTTAGTACAGATCTAAACTACAGGGATAGCGTTTTTTATGCAGAAAAAGAACATATATTTTGTTGTATGTAGAGGAAATTAGACTACTTCAAATATTGCAGTTCACATTGTCAACAACGTCAGGAGCATTAATATTTGAAAGAAGACAGAAATATGAAGTAATAAACTAATATACAATGGATTTCAGAACATAGAGGTCTAAATGAGAGATACAACAAGATGTTGTATCTATGTTGTTCTCTTTTTACAAAACAATCTTCCAAGAAAAATATATCTATTATCGTTTTGTGATCAAACATGTATTAGATAATACAATGTAACAGACAATAAATCACAATCTTAATTTTTTTTTTTTTTACCCCAGTATACCTTTCCCTCATTTAGCATTCTATTTTCAAAATAATTACAACCTTTGTGCTTTGATAATTGTGAAACATTGCACAGGCCTATTTTAGTTTTAACAGTTTTAACAGATGAGGTGGTTTGCCTCTGTAGGTCATGAGCAGATCTGATTTATGGGCCCAGCACAGAATAATGGAGCCCGGGCTGCCATTGTGGGAGGCATTACTTATTAGCAGTGTCGAGCCTATCCTCACAGCTAATGTACTCATGTGTCAGGGGCGTGAACACCACAGCTAAATCAATGTCTGCTCAAAACCATACACAAACACAGCACTTCGGCTGCAGATAAGAAACACTGGGTACATTTACAGGCCCAGTGAAATCCGATAACTAGAATAATCTGATAACCCATTAATTAGATTAAAAATTTGGTGTGTGTTTACATGAGAGAATTTTATTTTGTTTTTTCAATATTTCCGAATAAAAGTTATTTTTAACAGACCAGTGTGTTGTTTACATGTACCTTGCCTTCTGCATCCTTCCTCAGAAGGGTCACGTAATGTTATTTTGATGTATCTTGCAGCTGATTTACACAGGGGCTCGTTTCCTGATCTCAATAGCCTCCTTAATCCAACATTTGTGTTGATGGAGGACAACATCCCAATTAATTGTTTATTGTCCCATAGGAGGCGGCAGTAGCTCAGTTGGTAGAGCACTTGCCTAGTGATCCAGGGATTGGCGGTTTGAATCCCGCTCTTGACGGGTTGACCGTGTGTGATCCCAGCTCCCACAGATGAGCGCTGCCGTTGTGTCCTTGGGCAAGACACTTAACAAGACAAGACACTTAACCCCACCTCGCCCCCAGTGTCTGTGGACACTGGTAGCCCCCATGGCAGAAGATAAATCAAGGCCCGTTGTGACGTGAACGGTCCTCATGAGGACCCACCACCTGCGGGAGGATTCATGAGGGCTGGTGCATTGTGTTCTGGGCAGCGGAACACTGCTTGGACTGCTGCTCCTGCGACCCAGAGAATGGAAAAAGCAGAAGAAGATGAATGAATGAATGTCCCATAGGACAGTGAACAGGGACAAGGGGAGCCTATCCACTTTCAAGGACCTGGCTCCTGGAGAAGTTGGACTGCAGATGATGCTATTCATTTGCCAGTGCAGGAGAATGGCACCAAAACCTGTGTAAGTCAGCTGCCAAGAGGTCACAGCAACATCATCACGTGACCCTTCGGAAAGAGGGTATAGATGGCATTCAAAACATGTCAAGGTTTGTGTAAACAACACAATGTTCTATCTAAAGAACCTTTATTTAAGTGTGTTTACATGCACAAACGATTTCTCATCATAAAAAAAAAAATTGTGACGTGTCAGTTAATTTGTGAATTTTAACTAAGCAACTGTTTACACATGACTATTCAATACTCTGAATAGTCAATAGATTTCAGTGTGTGTGTAAATATGGCCAGTGTTATGTAATTTAATATGAAATGTATAGAAGAAAAAAGACCTTGCATCTGTTGAATATTTAAAACCATAAATATGCTCATATGGCCATTATAAATAAGATAACTTAAAGGGATATGCCACCCCCAGGTCAAACTTGGGCATCTCCCCACAGTCCAGAGACTAAAATAAGTGGTGGAAAGCGTTTTCCTGGTCACCCAGCCATTGTCCGAGTCTGTCAGCACTGACCGCCGCGGTATCTGCAGCTACTCTGCGTTAGACTGGAGTCTAACGTCGCCAGAGAAAGATTTCGGCCAAAAGGAATTAATTTGCTCGATGCGTTTCCCAATTACTTTCTGTGTAGTGCACATTCATATCGAGTGCAAATAAAAGTGCAAATCAACACGGAGAGCTTGCCTTGGTCATTTTGGGTGGGAACTATTTTTCAGTGCGGAAAAACATAGCCGAAGCACGCAGCACGCTGCCAGGTGAATCCCTGTTGCGCACCACGTTGGGAGTTCCCCTGTTGCGCAGCGTGCTGCGTGCTTCGGCTATGTTTTTCCGCACTGAAAAATAGTTCCCAGCCAAAATGACCAAGGCAAGCTCTCCGTGTTGATTTGCACTTTTATTTGCACTCGATATGAATGCGCACTACACAGAAAGTAATTGGGAAACGCATCGAGCAAATTAATTCCTTTTGGCCGAAATCTTTCTCTGGCGCCGTTAGACTCCAGTCTAACGCGGAGTAGCTGCAGATACCGCGGCGGTCAGTGCTGACAGACTCAGACAATGGCTGGGTGACCAGGAAAACGCTTTCCACCACTTATTTTAGTCTCTGGACTGTGGGGAGATGCCCAAGTTTGACCTGGGGGTGGCATATCCCTTTAAGCTTATTTTTACTTTATAAATACAGAAACATTATTATAAGCAAATGTAATATATTGCAATGGTAAAGCATCAACTAAAACTCGTCTAACCTAATTTGTTGTGGTTACTGACTTGGACAAACTGTATGCATCCACAAGAGAAAATATTTGGACACAGTAGCACATTACTATTTATAAATACACTACAATGGTTATACAACTGTAAACAATGGTAGTAGGTAATAGGTAACATATTCAGATCAGTAAAATAAGATGAAATACTGAAATGCTTTGAACATATGTTGCTTTTGTGATAATTTTTTGCAATTAGCCAACTATTTAACTAAATTACTGTAGTGTGATATTTAAACAATTAAATAACTTTCTGGTTGTTATCTTCTTAATTAATACTCTATTATGTGAACACTGAACTCTTGTGAAACAAATCTTATTACATTATAAATTCTTTGATAAAATAAAATAAAGTATTGAGTTGGCAGAGACAGTGAAATTTGTATTTTGATTTGTAGTGCCCCCGGTATCCGTTTACCAGGAATCCCCCGGCATGGTCCCAGAACATTCTCATCTAAACCGACTGCACAATGGGCCTGGCTTATACTGCTGGCAAAATATTAAACTAGTGACTATTAAGGAACGTTAAAATAAGTGTAGGAGCTGGTACCACTTTATATTAACTACACTTTAATTAGAAGTGTGTAGAATCCCTCAGTTGTCCAGGTAGAATCCATGGCAAAAGGAGAAATTCAATTTGTCAACTGGACAAAAGTTTATTTGGTCAAATACGTTTCACAGCTCATCCAAACTGACCAGAACTGAAACAGCAGCTTGGATGAGCTGCGAAATGTATTCAACCAAATACAGTTGACAAATTGAATTTCTCCTTTTACACTTTAATTAGCCTTGATGAAAGACTTGAGTCATAATAAACTAAGAATTATTAAGAATGATTCAGGCTTTGTAATTACTTAATTAATATCATAACTAATTAATTAAGTAATTACAGCTTCCTTAATGGACTTTCCAGGCACGGATCAAACAAATATTTCATTATTTGTGTAACTGAGTTATGTAAGTTGCTTTAATTAGAGATACACTATGTACTATTGCTGGTTAGAGGCTCGCCACTTGCTTGTCTCCATGCTGATGATGTTACTTTACTTGAAAGATTCTACAATATTGCATTGAATTTATGTGTAAGTGTTTTTAAATTTTTCAAAATCTTTCATTCTTTCAGTATGCAGGCTTGTCTTTCCATGTGACCAATAACTTGGCCTGGTGGTGTCACAAGATGCATAAGTATACTGTGGAACATTCTAGGCAAGTAATGCTCCATGAAGACAAGCAGGCGGCATGAGAAAATTATAGTGCACCTTTTAACGTCACTTCAAACATTTTCAACCTTATTCAGTCTTGGTTAAGAACTTAAAAGCTCTATGAAATATACTGTTTCATACTGTTAGATATTAAATTAGTCACATCTTTGATACAATGAAAAATGGCCATATAAATGTTCCAGTGAAGCACAAAAGAACCCATCACAGGCTGTGAATGTGAGCTAGCTTATGCAATTTATTCTGTATTCTCTTCAAAGCATTTTATCGGTCATGGCATAGTTACAAATCATGAACCATTCACCTACCGTACGTATTCACTGTTCTTTAAATAATATATTTGTAGTATTATCGTTGAGTTTTAGCGATTTAAAAGTAGGATTCTGTTCAGAGTGCATATTGTAAACAACTCCAGGAGCATCAACATTTAAGAGAAGATTGAAATATGAACTGATAAGCTAATACAAGAATCACATGGATTTCAGAACATGTTTGTAGAGGTCTAAACTAGAAAAAACTATAGATTTTTCTATATAAAGATACTGGGTATTTAGTTATTTGCAGAGCACATTCTGTTATGTAAATGCAGTCTTTAGGTTATTAGCATCAGCTGATATCGTGATTTTGATTCAATTGCAATATATTGTGAAGTCCTACATTAAACTGTATATTAAAGGTCATATATTACACAAAATAAATGCTTGTGAGCTTTAAGTTTGAATAGTCCTGCATTATTAGTCTGTCTACATCTCCAAAGCTCAAGTTTCAAGTTAACAGCTACCCTTTACCTTTTGTTTAGTAGAGACTGGCAATTCCAGATCTGAAATGATCCAAAATCTAATCCAACTCTAGTGAAGGTGTGTGGAGTTTAAAAACACTGGAGCACATCCTGTATTACCACTTGGCGTCTATATGAACGTATCATGTGTTTCCCAACCCTTTTTGTTTTGTGTACCCTGTGAGCGTTTTTTGTCATACCTCGAGTACCCCCCGACTCATACGTGTTCATAATTCACAGATTATTAAATGAAAATCATTTTATTTCATCTCCTTAATTTGACGTTTTAATTCTCAGGCATTTTATCTCTTTTCTTTAACTCAAATTTACTCAAATTAGAATAAAAACTTTAAAAAAAATCTCCCCCTGCGCCTGGCAGCGACACTGCCGAGTACCCCCTGCAGTGTGCTCGCGTACCCCTAGGGGTAATTGTACCCCTGGTTGGGAAACACTGATGTATGTCACTACCTCACTGTAAATGCTACTGTTACCTGTGCAATAACCTGCTTCATCACGTGCAATATTTATACTATACTATGTGCAATGCGAAATACAGGTCGCCCAGACCTTTCTGTGCGTGTTCTGTGTGGAGTTTGCATGCATGGTCTGGGTTCGATCCCCGGGTCACCCGAGCCTTTCTGTGTGGAGTTTGCATGTTCTTCCCGTGTCTGGGTGGGTTTCCTCCGGGCACTCCGGTTTCCCCCACCAACCCAAAACATGCACCATAGGTACCTCCAGCTTTGGTCCTGACCAAGCCGAGGCAAGAAGATCATGGAGATGGTCCCCGGGCGCAGTAATGTGCTGCTCACTGCTCCTGATAACAGGATGGGTTAAATGCAGAACTGGAATTTCCCCACTGTGGGACTAATAAAGGCATAGCTTTCTTTCTTTCTTTCTTTCTATATATGTGCAATCTGTAAAATACTCTTACACCTTATTTAATCCTACCTGTACCTTTGTATATTATTATATTTTATTACATATTTTTTATTATATTGTTTACTTTTTCGCCTGCACTTTTTTGCAACACTTTTTTACCATGTACTATTATTGCATGCTATTAATACTTCTTGACCATCTTAGCAAGTCAATGGTTCTTCTTATCCTAAGCATTTCATTGCATTGTTGACCTTGTGTTGATCCTGCATATGACAAATAAAGAATCTTGAATCTTCTTGAATCTTGAATCATAAGGTGATAATACACATGACAGTCTTTTCAGTTTGAGAGAAGAACTCAAAGTCAGAGCCTAAAAATGCAGGGTGTGTGTTTTCAGGTGTGTTTTTGATGAGGAAACAACATTATAACAGATCAGAAAATAGCATAATATAAACGGTAGAAATGTAGCGTGTTTTTCTCATTGGTTTCAGGTCACTGGAGGCTCTAGTCATATGTACACTTGCTTCGTGTCCTGTCACTTCTGTCCCTGTCCAGCCTTTGCCTACACTGTTCTCCGCAGGAATGAGGGATTGCTGGTGAGTCACAGTCTGATACTCCAAAATACCACATTCAAAAACTGTGATCTGTTTTGTAGAATAAATTGTAGTAGTCCGAGAGCTGAAGAGAAGAGACATGATGCTGAAGTTCTAACATAGGAAAGATTTAGTTACCATCAGACCCAGCCCCCAAAGACATTATGATAGTGTTGTCCAGCCTTGTCCTGATGACACAGGTCAATATTACAAGGACTGAACTGGCAGTAAGAGGAATCAGTTACTAGAGAAAAAACAAAACAAAAATTACAACAAAATTGCCATGTGCAAAAACTTTGTATTGTCCGTATGCACTGTGTCAGGAAGGACTTGGCCTGTTATGATAATTACTCTTTCAACTTGATGATTCAATAATGGTCTAGGCTCGATACCCGGGTCGCCCAAGCCTTTCTGTGTGGAGTTTGCATGTTCTCCCCGTGTCTGGGTGGGTTTCCTCCAGGCACTCCGGTTTCCCCCATCAACCCAAAACATGCACCATAGGTAACATACTCCAGCTGAGGTCCTGACCAAACTGAAGCAAGTAATGTGCTGCCCACTGCTCCTAATAACAGGATGGGTTAAATGCAGAGAAGAATTTCTCCTGTGTGAGATCAATAAAGTCACTTCTTCTAAATAAATAAAAGATGCATAATTTATTTTTTGTCCTCAATATCCTCAATATCTATTGACATTTTTACACATTTTCAGATGGATGACAGATAATAATTTTTCTATGTAACAGTGGGAAATTCTTGGTTATTTTTTCTGTATTATGGTAAGATTTGAGCTGCAGAGGAACTTCTATGACTCATTATAGATTAGGGATGCAAATTATCGATTAATTCATTAATCTATAGTTGATTGACCTTATCGATCGACTTACAATTAATTGATAAGCAGCGTTTTTCACCTGAATGTTAGTGTTTCAATAGGGTCTTTAAGAATATAAGCTATAGTATACATAACACTGAGTCAAAAATATATCATAGTATTTTTGACTCAGTTTCGCCGCTCATCCGAGATGAGCGGCGAAACGTTTTCGACCAAACAAACTTTGTCCAGTTGACAAATTGAATTTCTTCTTTTATCATATCATAGTGTTATTATATTGTATATTCCTCAATTAATTATTCCTTAGTAAAAAACACACAAATGTATTGATGCTGAATAACAAAATTTATTATTCTTTATTGAAAATAAATTGAGTACGTTTTTTGTAAAAACAAAACTCGCGCTTTTATTGCGGCTATTGTACATGCGGCTTGACGCAGAGCTCCGTGATATGAAATGATAAAAAAAAAATGAATTGATTGGGGAAAACATTTCACTCACACACACGCACAGTCGCACACACATGCGCACACACACCGGCACACGGGCCGGACAGCGGGCTGCTTCCACTGCGCTTTCACGTGGAGCCTGCTACGCGGCCCGGAGCGGAGGAGCACGTGCAGCGCGCCGCGCACGTGTTCACGCAGACAGCGGGACGCGGAGCGAACCAAGCGGCAAAAATTGGGTGGGCAGGAGAACATTTTGCACTGCTTCTAGATCGGCCGCGGATGTAACGCTATGGTCATTATCGCGAATGGGTTCACATCTCGTGTTCACGTTCAAGAGTAGCGCCCCCGCCTCTAGCGATTAGTTACAATTAATGCATTTTAATCGACCAACGTCTTGATCTACAATTAATCGTAAGTCGATTAATTGTTGACATCCCTATTATAGATGTATCCTAACAAAAGATTTCATTGTTATTTTTTTGCAGCTACTATAATTTTTAACCATATTATACATCTAGATTTTTTGGTGGGATAATCCTGCCTTTTGGTTATTATGTCAGTAGCATAAATTAGTTTAAATATTATCGTATATCGTCTATATTTTCATGACAGGCCTACCAACTGACGCCTGTAGTCATATACTGTATTAGACTTAGACAGTCTAAGTATATGTATATATAAGTATATATAAATAAATACAAAGATGATTATCATATATGTTTGTGGAACCAGTGAAAGGATTTGCTGAAATGGGAAATCCCATAGAAAAGTATCTAAATATTTTTATTAGCCTAGTACCTATTTTAAAAACTCGCCCATGCACTTGTGATATAAAGAACTGGAGTACACTGCCAATAGCCAATCCCCAAAAGAGTTATGACTACAGAAGTTGGCACAAGTATTAAAAACCCTGTTGCATTATATTGATGTTTGGAGATTTCTGGCAGAGGTTTCGTCTCTTGTCAGTGATCTGTGCATCCTGGTTCTTCACCTCTGCTGCAGTCTGTGTCCCATGTGTAGACTGCGCACAGGTCCTGCTTTTGTCCTTCCTCTAGGGGGCGTGTCTGCTCCCACTGGCTATTTGAGAACTCCAAATATTTTTGAGCAGATGACCCCTGCCTCTGTCCAAATATCAGAAAGTCGAATTTCCCCTGAGGATGTGGCTAAAATCAGTGTGAGAAAGCAGACATGCACCATACTGAGGAGAGTAGCCATTAGTTCTCGGATAGAAACCAGGGAAATATGGGGAAAAAAAACAACAACACAATAATAAATTTATTCTTCGTACTGATCATTTTTCAACATAAAACAACATAAAATAGCTGTCTGTACTGATTTCATGAACATAAACAAGACAAATCAGTGCTATTTAACACAAAAAATAAGTCAAATTTATTTATCCAAAGTTTGAACTCTTCTCCAGACAACATCCTTTTACTGACACAGAATTGGCTCTAGACCTCTCTATCCAAAGCACATAGACATATCATTAAAGACACTTTCACCTGCATGGTTCTGTAGAAATAGAAAGTTAAAACATACTTTGGAACATTCTCCACTGATGAATATTATAACCAGATACAAGACACAAGCCTCTTCTAGGCAAAATAAGAGTCAGGTTTGTGGAGATGCAAGCCTGCTCATAATTAGGATGCACATTTTTCTGATTCTCACTGCAATAAAAATGTCTCAAACTAAAAAGAAAATTATGCTTTTATTGTACTCTATTTTCTGGCTAAAAAGTTACATACTGTGACTTTAACCATTAGAGGTGACAGAATCTTGAACTTGATTTAAATGTGATTAATAGCACAGCTCTTTTAGCAGGCAGCTGGCTCATCAGATCTCAGTCGCACTTTGGTCTTTATCTCTGTAATTAGAAATAGTGTACTGCTCCTTTCTTTACGGCACCTAAAATAAAGCTGTGCGATGCAGAAAGTGTGACTATTATCAAACTGGTGCTAGAGTGTATTAGTACCATAACATAAGGGGTTAGGTGAGGTTTAGCATGTTAAGATTGCTATAGATGTGTCTCGGAAGACTCGGAAAAATGAATGAATGAAGCTGATCATTGGCTATTAGAAATGACTGAATCTGAATCCATTTTAAAATTTGATTAATGCATAACCTTATAGGGGAAATGACTGGAAAAGGAAGAAGCTGCTGTCAACCATATGTATCATTTCAGGTATGTTTGTATTGACCTGTCTGGGTGCATTCACTGACAGTATCTTGTTTTCTCAGTGCAAACACCTCCTGGCCGTGTACTTGTCTCAGGCCATGGCCGTGACTCAGCAGGAGGCTGTGTCTGACCAGGAGATGACCACTTTGCTCAGCACCACAGCGTTTTGAGAGCCTCCGATCTCCTGAGCCCTGGAAGAGAAGTGGTACAAAAGACTTTAAGAGGAGTATGAGTATGAGGCTTCTGTGGAAGACGCCAGATTTTGTTTTATTTATTGAACTCTTATTCATCTCAAGTGTCTTATTTTTAGATTTATTTAGCTATTAGATGAGCAGCTGCTGATTTAAATTTATTTCAGTCTTTACATAAACAGGGGCAATAGATGTGGGGTATGTAGAGAAAAATAGCAGTTCTGGAGATATGCACAGTTAAAATATGGAGTACATGATCAGTCATTAAAATGTTTAGTGTCATCTTCCAAACAGGATACAAAGTGAAATTTCTGCCATTTTTTTGTTAATTTTATGGTCCCAAGAAATTTACAGGCAATTGATTTGATTTGCAATTTGAGGATCAATTGATTAATTATACATATTACTATTTCAATATTTTTAGGCGTATCTTTATACCTGATTTTAACCTTGAAGTTGCTAATGCTGTCACATTTGTGTACTATATTCACATAACTATATTCAGACAATATTATGTCAGTACAACAGAAACTTGCCTTCAAATGTGTTAGTTTAGGCTGATGTTTAAGTATCAGCCAAATCTGAAAAGACTATAAAATCTAAGTATAGAAATTGTACTTTAGTTTACAGGTTAACATGTTTTTTTCTTTTGATTTTTTTTTTTTTAAATCGGCTCCAAAATGTTCAGCATTGATTTATTTCAATTATAAACTATATACTGTTCATGTAACATTGTAAAAATAAAGAACCATTTGTAACAATATAAACATTGGCTTTATTAACAAAATAATTCACCATACATATAGATTGCATCATGTTTAACGGCAATGAAATTCTGAAGTTGTAGATTGAAGATAGCGTCAGTTTCCTGGTTATACAAAACACTGCACGGACAGTACAGAGGGTGGAATGAAGACAGAGAAATGGATTTGGATCAACTAGGCTCACCCATGATCACAAGTTCACAGAAGATAGAAGTTTGACATTGGTCCATAGCTCCAAAAAGTAAAGGATCCCAGACAACTACAGTACTATTTCAACACAACAATTTGGACACGACAAAGTTACAAGGCCGTACAGTGCGTTTACAGTTTATATGTCTCCATCGGAATGTACTTGAGAGGCTTGGCACACTCCTGTTTAGCCCTTGTATCAGAAAGGGGGTAATAAGTAACATTGCTGAGGAGATGGTGATAGTTTAGTGGGGCAAAAGAAGCCCAAAGAAGAGTACTGTTATGACTGGCTCTAACACAAGGAAATTAATTGTCAGTAGTGTTTACATTATACACATGGTAGACCTGATCATTATCGGATTTCTGTGGTTATCAGATGATTGAAGTGTGTCGTTTAAACTGTTCCATGAGTAATCAGATTTCTGTCTGACTGTTCACACTTGCGCAGGTTTGGGAAGGAAATGCGTGCAGTGATGAAAACCAAATCAGATTTAATTTTTTTCCCCACTAGCCAAACTTGAGTATTGAATGTGACTCTTCTTTTTGTATGGTATTGGATGTAATGTGAAAGGCTCAAATAAGCTTAGTTTGTTTTTGCCTACTCCTTTTGAGCATTGTGTCAATTTTTTGTAGTCTTTTATTTTAATTTTCTTTGTGTTACTCTGTGTAACGCATAGCTCAAATAAAATAAAAATACATTTCAAAAATACATTTTTAGCTAATTTTCTATCTGATCTGATAAGCGTAGTTCTGATTTTATTGAACATGTTTAATTGGGCACAAACCATATTACTCATTTCTTTGTTAATGTTTGGCGATCTTTAAAATGTGTTAGTTTGACCAAGTTCAAATTATATTTTGATCAACCTAATGCACATATTGTACAATTAACAACCAAAATACAAATAAAAATGTTTAGTAATGTATTCTATTTATTAAGATGCGTGAAAAGTCCAGGTAGAATCCATGATCAAAGGAGAAGTTCAATTTGTCAACTGGACAAAGTTTGTTTGGTTGAAAACAACGACGAAGCCTCTCGGATGAGCGGCGAAACGTTTTCAACCAAACAAACTTTGTCCAGTTGACAAATTGAACTTCTCCTTTGATCATTATTCTATTTATAAATTACTTTAGTTACATATTAGACTGCAGAGTGTGGAAAGAGGGGTGGAATCTGGAAGGGTTTTGTTTTTGTTTGTTTTTTCTTTTTTGCCTATTTTTGTTTTGAAAAATGTCAAAAAAATTCCATCATATCGTCTTACAGGACAGCTCCCGTCAAACCCAGACCCACTGGCTCCTCAGACCTCCTTTCATCTGATATTGATTGATGGGAATATATTGATAAGCAATAAAACCTCAGTCTGCCCTGTTCGCATCTGGTCAGCTTTAACATGTGACCTAGGAGGTAGACCCAGCTCACAGCTCCCGTCTGATGCTAAATGAATAATGGGAGATGAGGGCTGAGCATTAAAATAGCATTAAGTAGCGACAGGCCAATTGATCACACTAAGGCCACAAAGGTTCATTTAATTAGTCTGCAGTCTTTTATTCTGTGGTTTCTCTTAAGTGTTAAACGCATTTTTTTTGTGATACTTGGATTAAGTAGTGTCTAAAGCTATGCATGGTTATTGATGAATCAGATTGATTGTAACCAGAGCAGCAGACAGTGGGGGACAAAGAGGTGTGTTGTTCCAGGCCCCAGGGTTTTAGGGGCCCAGACTTGGACCCTCTTCCTATGAATTTACATTAGAGGGGGGCCCATTAGTCCAAATTTCTCTCGACGGGCCTGATTGTAATAGAGGTGAGAGGGGGTGTGGGGGAAGGCCTGTTACGATAACAAATCTGAAGTGGGATATTGCTAAAGTAAATATAGACCATAAACAATAACACACCAAAAAGCAGAAAACTATTCTAAATGTATATTGTTGAGCTGCAATAAATAAACAGCAGAATACAACTTAATTTAACCTATAGTTAAAAATATATATTGCAGAAATTAACAGAAATAATGTCCCCACTAGTTTGGTGAAAAAGTACCCATGATATTTTTTTGACCCCTAAAAATTATTGTTACATCTATTATGTATTGAATGATAAGCCATTATAGTAATTATCGTGACAGGCCTGTGTGAGGAGTCAGAAAAAACTCAAACTTCTCTAATGGTCTGTACATTACCATAAACTCAACATCGACATCCTGAGCTCTTGTTTGTAGAAAAAATACGAACCATGACCTGCTCCAACTGCAGACGTCACTTTCATATTTACCAAATATGGCTGTGGTCGACTAAAGACATGCCCTGTGCTTTGATTAATCGACTAAAAGACGGTGTAGCACTGACAATAGCTAATAATTATTAAGATCTTGGGCCAAAAAACTATGAAACTATGTATCAGAGAAGTACTAATAATACCTGGCAAATGAAAACGCAGATTCAAGTGTCCAACCACTCCCAAAGCTCCAACTAATTCACTCCATGCTTTCTCCTCTCTGCTGTAGTCCATCTAAAACAATGTAAGCTTAATAAAATATTTTGTTGACTTATGAAGAAAAAGATTAAAGAATTTGGTTCACTGAGACATCATCAACCAATTAATCATGATAAGAACTACTTTCTTATACAAAATAGCCCATCATTTGTCAGTTGCTTACACAAGTTTGAATGAGATTTGGTGTGGAATTTCTGGCACTTGGTCAAAGGCAACTAAAGTATCTACAATGAAATAATGCACAGTAAAAGTCTTCCACAATTCAAAGGCAATAAACAAACACAATGTACAAAAAGCACAATATTAAAAAACAGACAGTAAGGACCAATGTCCCTGTTCAGTCCCAACCCATCGGTCTTACTTCGCAATGGTAATGATCTTGACCAATGTTAAGGCTCTTTTTACCGAGCCTCAGATCTCATATTTCTCAAAAAGGTGAAAAATCTACTAAAAATAATATTTTGTTCTTTTGTTCACTATTAAATAAAAATAACAGAACTTTGAATACTGTCCTGGTTCTATTTATCTTCACTAAACTTTCTCACATAGTTTGCACAGTACTGTTTGAAAAATCCTTATTTTGGAGTCTTTTCACATAACAAGCAGCTGGTCATTTGTAATAAACTTAAAAGGTCCCATATTACACAAAATGGATTCTTGTGAGCTATAAGCCATGTTATAATGTTACCTCATCAAAAACATACCAAAAGTTGTGTTTCATCCACACTTGTTTGAGTAATCCTTAATTATTGGTCTGTCTATATCTCCAAAGCTCAAAATGCTCTGTTCGACCTTGTGATGTCATGTAGTGGTAGCGATTTTCAAGTTAACACCTACCTTTTACCTTTAGTTTAGGAGAGATGGGTAATTCCAGGGCTGAAATCATCCAAATGATTCTAGTGAAGGTGTAATGAGCACATCCTGTATTACCACATGACATCACAAGGTGGAACAGAGTGTTTTCTGTTTGAGAGAAGAACTCAGCCTAAATACAAAGGGTGTGAGTTGATGAGGAAGCATTATAACATACTAGCAAATCAGAAAATAGCGCAATATAGGCCCTTTAATTTTGGAGGAGGTGAACCTTGAAATTATCTACAAAATGACTATTTCTAAGTCAAGTACAAATAAAGCCACATCATTTGATAATTACATTCGCAACATAATAAATAAGTTAATAACACTGGCAATGTATAAAATAGCAGGAGTGTTGTTGTGTGGTAACAAGGTGGACTTTCTTTGATAAATAGTGTTAGTCTATCAATAAAGTATTGATACTTTGCAGCTAATGTCATCAATATTCCCTGGGGGTGTGATGCTAAATGTAGGCACTGCTCTTTCTGAAGCTTGTTAGACTTTAATCTGAGCTTTATTTTAACACAATCTGACCATAAAGAACTGATTTAGGTAAGCGGATTTGTGCTGTTAAACAAGTCCCTCTCAAATAACATTACAGTCACAAGCCAGCCAACAGTTTTTTACCATTTTTGTTGAAAATCAAACACCTAAACAGGACCATGAATGCTTCTATTGATCACAGGCTCCTGAAAATGTTGTTTAAATCCATTTTGTGTTTTTCTTGAGTTTTCAGATTACCTTAAATGACAGTTGACAATGTTTATGTATGCATTGTGTCACCATAGTAACTTAAATATTCCACCATTAAAGATGCATGCAGAACACCCCCAGCATGATGTCGTTGCCAAGTATCAAGTGACCCTTGAAAAATGTGTAAACAAAAACGTTCTAAATTCCAGAATGAAGTTAAATGAAGTAGAACATAATGCAGTTTAAATGGAAATAAGGATTAACCACAGAATATCACAAACTATGAAAGATCAAGGGGGGTTGACAAATGAAAAACGCACAAATATGAGTGATATTTGAGCATACTTTACAGACATTTACAAATATATTTTACATTTTTATTGAAGTTTATTTAATAGGATATTACTATGCATTTTTGATTAACAGATTTTTAGGATTTACCACTATTGTTTTCATTTTGGCTTCAGATATATTACAAATTTCACTATAATTTATACTTTTTATGAAGTTCAAATATAATTTTGAGGCTTGAAAAAACAAAAAACAAAAAAACATCATTTTTACCCTGGAAATTCAAAATGTTTACTTTTTGTTATAAAGACATTAGCATTTAAATCTGATAAAACATATTATTGTCTGCTTCATTTTGCCTCCACTCTGGAATTTTGAACATTTTGATCACAAAGCATTTTAAACGGTCTATAGTAAAGTGTGGATACTATTCACAGGTTTACAAATCCAGTTAGCCATTATAAAACCTTCACAATACAAAGGTAAGACCATTTTCAGAGCCCTGATTCTAATAAATAAACATTCAAGGCGTCTTTAACTTCACATATCAAACCCTTTTTGTAAACATTTGCCATAAAAAACTGAAGCGTGCCACTATAGCAGAGGGTCTATGGTCATGTGGATTTGGTCGTTGTTTCGTTTGCTTCCATTTGAACTAAGATACAACTCCTCTTTGCGGCAGAGAAAATTTTGTTCCAGGATTTTCCGAAATGTGTTCCTAAAATCCTGGATCCGGTATGCGTATATAATGGGATTCACCGCGGAGTTTGCATGGGACAAAATGATCGCAACATACATAACAACTTCCGGTTTCAGGAACTCGGGGTAGAATAAAGTTAGACAGTTGAGAATGTGGACAGGCAACCAGCAGACTGCAAATAGTCCTACGATTATTGACAATGATTTCGCAGCACGTATTTCTCTTTGCAGCAGTCCGTGATGGTGGCTCTCTCCGTTACCAACACATTTGAGCTCAATCTGCCTTAGCTGCTTGCGGGCTACAGTGAAAATCTTCAGATAGATCCCCAACATGATCAGTAGGGGGAGCAGCACGCAGACGAAGAAGTTAAAGTAGACCATATAGTGCATGTCCACCACGCTTTCAAAGAAACACTCGAGTTTGCAGCTGTAGAGTAAGTTCGCTGCTTTTTGACCTTCTGCAGCTTCCATAGTTGTAGTGTTGATGAGTCCCAAAGTGCCATTGGGACAGCCTATGTGTTTTCCATTCCAGCCAAAGAATGGAATTAGACCAATGATGAAAGATAAGGTCCATAAAATAGCGATGATCTCCCTGGCAGTCTTTCCCGTCATCAGCTCCTTGTACCTGGAAAACAAAACAAAAAATCATTGTTTTAATATGGCTCTCAAAGTGGCCATTTTTTAAACATACAACATTTTAAAGTGGGACATCAAAGCCAGATAGTATCCTGCTATTGTTTAAATGTGGTCCATGGAGACTCTGTAAAGACCTGTTACGTTTTAAGACACGCAGTTTTCCATTTACCTCTTCTACCCCCTGGAACTATTTATAAACAAGATTTGGGTTAAGATTATTTATTACTCTTTTGGACCTTGCTCTATTTAAATGCTATAGGGCTGGGCAATATAGGCTATATACCTATTTAAAGGTCCTATTTTGACTCTTGTGAGCTTTAAGCAATGTTATACTGTTGTTAACGGCAAACTTCTTCAGTTCTGGCCAGAACTGAGTAGCTTGGATGAGCTGCGAAAACGTCTTTGACCAAATAAAGTTTGTACAGTTGACAAATTGAATTTCTCCTTTTGCCATGGATTCTACCTGGACTACTGAGGGATTCTTCACACATACTGTTGTTAACTTATCAAAAACATGCCTGGAGTTGTGTTTTGTTTCATTCACATGTTTGAGTAACCCTTACATAATTATTAGGCAGTCTTCATCTCCAAAGCTCAAAATGCTCTGCTCCACCTTGTGATGTCATGTAGCAGTTGTGGTTAACTTTTCAAGTTAACAGCCACCTTTTATTTTAGTTCAATAGAGACGGGCAATTCCAGGGCTGAAAGTAATTAAATTATTGTAGTAAAAGTGTGAGTTTAAAAGCACAGTGGAGAACTTCCTGTATTACCACATGACATCACAAGGTGGAGCAGAGTGTTTTCTGTTTGAGAGGAGAACTAAATATGCAGGGTTTATGTGTTAAACATGTATGAATGAGACAAAACACAATTTCAGGTATGTTTTTTTTGATGGGGAAACAACATTATAATATAGATCAGATAGTAGCATAATATGAGCCCTTTAAGAAACATATAGCGATATAATTTTGTGGAAAAAATGCATGTTGTGTAAATTGTAGAGCCTTGTTTCCACACATCTTGGCTCCCCCTCAACTCCGCTTGTTCAGTCTGGAGTAAAGGAACAGCAGCCTGCCAATGTGGCAAAGTAGCTGACTAGGCTTGGAGAAGAAATTGTAGGCTATTTAAAAAGATACAGAGGTATGACAAATTATAGAGAAAAACATTATTGTGCAAGTAACTCAGCCCTAGTTCTTACACCAACCATTTGTTTCTTCTCCCCATAATATTTCTCTCAGGAGGGACGCTACATATTAAAGGTGCTCTGTGGGAGGCCAGCTGAGATGTTATGTTGTTGACTAGAATGTTCAGTCCAGTATCAGATACAGGCCAAGATACAAGACAGATCTGTTGAGAAGAGACCTTGCTCACAGTTAAAATGCATGTTTTTAAGTTATTTTTGAGCTATACACACATGTAATTGAATAAATGCAAGACAAATATGTTTAATGCCATACTGTGGAGCATTCCAGACAAAGCAATAACAACTCCAAGGAGTCAAGCGTGTGGCAAACCTTCCACCATTAGCCAAACTGCTTTTCAAAGCTCTACATAGACAACAAAGAATTCTGCCTGAGTCCTTGTATATTACCTTCTGAGCTATGAAACAAAATTCTTCAAACAGTCAAATCAATACCATTAATAACATAAAACTCTTTGTCAGCAATAAAACTTCGTCAGAACTAAATAATTTACACAACATTTGTATTATCTGCTCATAAATTCCAACTTCTTCAAGCTCTAAATGTAGCTCGGCTTTCCACATGAGTTTTACTGGGGTCAAGGCTGACTCATTTGTCTCTCTGTCTCCTCTTCCTCATCAGATGAAGAGTGGAGCTGTAGGCCTCTGCTGTCCGGTGACTAAGGGCCACGCCACAGCACAGACTCGTGTCATGTGTCACTACTCATCTCTGTTACGGAACAAATGCTGTAGCACAAACGCAGGCCAACACTGAGCTAATTAACTCAAGTAACCTTCTGTTGCAGAGTTTTATATTTGTCAGACGCAGACACTTTATTATGATTGCTAGATCCTTCATCCCCAGTCTAAATGTGCAAAATTTACATTTTCTTATTTACTTATTTTATTATTATTACTTATCTTGTCTGTATGCACTTTTTGAATTTCTCCCGTGTGAGATCAATAAAGTCTTATCTTATCTTAAATCCACCTGTCACTCACCCAAGAGCATGACAGTGGCCAACCAACAGAAGGAGAGGGTGGGTACTGAGCTGCATGAAACAAAAACACACTGAATCCTTAACAATCTCATCAAATTGTCAGATTGTTGCATTTCATGTTTTTATTGTCATTATGCCTCCTTCATCCCATATTTCCAATTTTACATAGGCCTAGATGTTTGCCACTCAAAGCTCATGAACATAACATAACATACTCCATAACATAATGTAGGCCTATAGTATAAATATAGTGTATTAGTAGTTTTATTAGTAGTAGTAGTAGAAGTAATATTTTAAATAATATGCATAACCTTTTGGATGTATAATAAAAACATAACTTCTTTCTTGCTAGTATTTGAATGTTATCACAAATTAAGTATTATGTGCATATATTAATGACATGAAGCACATTCACCTGCCTCACACAGCGTTCTACTGCACCAATGCCACTGTTTCAAGGTCCGGACTCATGTTACCTGCCACACTGCATGATTTACAGTAGCCAAAAATAAAGCAACAAAGGGAGTGTGAGTACTACGCATAAAACCACTAGACTAAAAACAGCTTTCATAAATCACATGTTTATGGTAGGTTTATGGGGTTCACCATGTCTTTTAATTGAAATAACAACTGTGAGGTGCACAATGGGCTTTAGATCCCAGGAAGGGAGCTGTTATTTTTGCATGGATAGGTTCAAACCTCATTTACAATTCAAAATCAAGGCTTTAAACTGCAAAGAGGAAATGCCCACCTAATTATTATTAGACTGGTCCTCATCAGTGAGCAACTGATTAAAACACTATGGATTACACACCTATGCCTTGATGGTAATGTTAATGTACTTTGTTAAAAGTATCTTAGTACTTCTTCAGTCTGTGCATATAGGATGATTCCTATAGGTTCTATAGGCCCCTATGATAAGGGCTTTAGAGGCTGTACTGCACGGTGAGTGGATTAGCTCTGGTGTGATGACAGCATGTTGGCATCTTGCTCTGTCTCACTCTTCTGCTTCCCTCCTCTCTCTTTTGTGTTTCTGTTTAGAACATTTAGGCATCTGTACTTCTTTCATATACTACACAATTCAGATGGGCATGTCTGACAGGGATATTAACCAATGAGAAAAGCACAGACCATTCACGTCAAAACAAACAGCATCTTGCAAGTAAAATAGAAAAAAAAGATCACACAAAGAGCTGAGAAAAAGTGTGGGTTTCTATTGAATGAACCATGAAACAAAAAAAGTTTAAAAGTTATTTATTTAATTCTGAAAAAAAATATTCAAGAGAAGATATATTCTGCATTTGAGAGAATACAAATACACTACAAATAAGCAACATAGACATAAGACAGTTCATTTTGCTGTGGACCCTATGTGCTATAGAAATGTGCACTTCAATTGATCCTTGCTTAGCTTGAACACATTTTTGTTTTCAATTTGAAAGTTGGTCAAAACTGATCCAGGTTGTGTCCTGATTCTCTTTGGTTATTATCTAGTCCTGCCCTCTTTAATCACAACAGAGGTCTTGGCAAACTGCATCTGTATTTTACTCTGCCATAATGCGGAACAAATGGAAACTGTGTCATTGTTTATTGAGACAAAAAGGTTACTGCTTTTGGTAGCAATTGACTGTGATGATTGTGCTTGTAAGAGCCAATTTATGTGTGTTTTATGCGTGGCCGCCATTTTAGGAGTTCTATGTGTGTGGCGGCCATCTTATGAGTTTTTTAAGTATCTGCTTTCTCATTGGACGTCGGTCCCGCTTTGATGTTAGAAAACGCGTCCTGATTGGTTCGCTTTGATCCTTTATTCTTTGATCTTTTATCTTTGATTCTACCTGGTATATATTCAGACGTAGAGAACACACACAGACACAGAAGACTCAAGACACAGAAGACTCAAGACACAGACACAGAAGACTCAAGACACAGAAAGACAGAAGACACCACACCAAGACACACACATATACACACACAAGAAGAAACGACTACGCTACGTAAGGATAAAAGCTGCGGTCTGGTGGCCAGGAGGATACCCCGAGACCACAGATACTCCGAGCCGAGAGATGACGGGGTATTAGGACGTCCTGGACCACAGAAGCTACACAGTCTTTTGACCGTTGTGTAATAGACACGTAAGAATGTAACAAAGAAAGTCAAGTAGCACCGTCAACATCGAAACATAGGGTGAGTCCTGTCGGGAGCCAGGAAGTACAAGAAAGCCACTCTCAGTGACAGGCAGGAACTCACCACTATACGACACGCAAGGAGGCCAAGAAGGACATCACAACACATACAGAGCCTTGCACAACACGCATAGGAAAACCACAAGCCTCAGAGATTCCTCTTTCTGTTTCCTTCTTTATTCACCTTATTTTTATCCATTCTGTATGACCTTCACTTTAGTAAAGATAGAAGACAAACCTTTTGATTCAAGACTCTTTAATTTACGTTACGTGGCGCGTCGGAAAGAAACTTCAAGAAACACCGAGGCCGAGGCTAGTGAGGCGGCTCGCTGCACTCATAGTGCTGTTATAAATGTTAGCATAATTAAAATTACTTGAAATTGTTTGACAAACACATCGTCTTATTTTTAAACACACACTAAATTAATGGTCGCTTATGTAAATAAAATTTTGTCAGAAAATTTTTTAAATCAAATTATTACCACTAAAGTATAAGGTTTAGGGCGTGTGAAATGTGCATACATGAAAGTGGTTAATTTAATGTTAATTTGTATTTAACCCTGTATTGTATTTAATTTGCTTATTCTGCTACTTAATGTTTCTCATTTTCCCATCAACAATTTCTGTTTATTATTGCTTACTGCTTTTTATGTATGTTAGGACATTTTTTGTAATAGAATGTGAAAAGAACAAATATCATGCATTTTTAATAGGAAAACAGTAACTGTAGTTTAGACCTTTACAGTCATGACTCCTGTATTAGTTTTTCACTTCATATTTCAGTCTTCTTTCAAATGTTAATGTTCCTGGAGTTGTTTACAAAGTGCACTCTGAGCAGAAATCTTTGTCTGGAATCCAGAATACACACTTTAAACATTACAATCATGTGTCTGGACACTGGTAAATCTCCCTGGGTTCTGATGGGTGTGATTGACAGATGTATTAGCCAATCAGGCTAATACATCTGCATGCTCCATCATATAGGAAAAAAAATAATTAGAAAAATATCACAGGGGACTGAAAAACATTGTGTATTTCTGCAGAATCTGTAAGTACAGAAGAGTAAATAATAAATAGGTGACCAATGAGCTCCTTTGTTTCAAAAAAACAAATCGAACTGCACAGTCATATTAATCATACTGGCTGGGCTTCAAACAGAACAGAGGGTGTGGGGACCAGACTGATATGAATCTGTATAAACAATATAGAGAGATATCAGTTTGGATTTACCAGGCAATAGAAACCTACTTTTGAAACATACATCACTAATCTAATCACAATCACAATACTTGTCAGAAAATTTGCAACGATATTTTTTCTCCAAAATCGACAGCCCTTTAGAACATTACTTACATCATATGCATTTTAAAAAATGTTTCTTTAATTTACTGAAGCTTATTTCATTACTATTTGACTTAATACCACATATTTTCAAGTCCATGTAGTCAGTGTCATATTTGACGTTTCACCAAACCTGTGAGGATTACAAGCACAGGAGGGAGTGGGGCCTTTGAGGTCTTTGTTGTTGTAAAGGTTATGTCAAAGATTGTACAGACCGGAGGGACAGGCCACGATCTTCTAAGAAACCCTGAACAGGCGAAAGTGGGGTTAACTGATAGCATGAGCAGCATGGTTATCTCCTGGGCTTTCAAACATCTGCTTTTGGCCGTACACTTCCATCAAGAACCATCTGTGCAAACACTACTGGGGCCTTTACACACATCCAAAGTCAAGTTAAGAATACACACGCCAGAACAATTTCCCCAAACTGTCGGATAAATCTACTAAATGTCCATTTAACATATTATGCTGTTGTTTTGAGATAAAGATGAAAAGAAATATGTGATATAATAAAATTCAATTCATCACTCATCACAATTGTACACTTTATATTGCAGTAAAGAGATACTTCTTCTGAGAGTTCACTTGTTTGAGATTAGAGAATAATAATATATAACATATTATTAAGGGTATGCAATGAATAGAATTATAATCTAGATTGAGAGTCAGTCATTTCTAATTATTTCTAAACTATTTTTTTACTTAAATATCAATTATTAAAAGTAGAGATGCACCAATCAAATACTGGTATCCGATATTGGTGCCAATAATGAAAATTTTGCTCGTTCAAATATAGGACTGGGTACCGTTTGATTTTTTCGATACCAGTACTTTAACGATACCTGCATTTCAACACTGAATCCTTAACGGTTCTTTTTTTGGTACCGGTATTTTCAGTGCTTGAATCACGTTATAACTATGCTAATTCATATTTTAAAACACAGAACAAGGCTATACGATGTTCAGTCATAACTCAAAACAAATGCGCATGAACCAGAGCGCACAGCGGATCCTCACACGCGCTGAAGTTTCGCTTATGTTTTCGACATGTGTGGCATTTTATATTAAAGGCAGCGCACAGAGCATGTGCTTTTTGTTTTAATAAATAACTTTACTCTTGTATCTGTTATCTGGACGGAGATCTCGAGGTCTCGTTTGGATACATCTTTACGCACTTGCACTTTACTCTGAAGATATATACACCATATTTGGGAATTATTCTTTTACCAGGACTAAAGAGGACGAGGATACTCATGAGCTCTGGGTAATGACCGAAAGGACAAGATCGCGGATACAAGCGGCCGAAATGAGTTTCCTCTGCAGAGTGGCTGGGCGCATCCTTAGAGATAGGGTGAGGAGCTCAGTCACATGGGAGGAGCTCGGAGTAGAGCCGCTGCTTCTCCACGTCGAGAGGAGCCAGCTGAGGTGGCTTGGGCATCTGTTCCGGATGCCTCCTGGATGCCTTCCGCGGGAGGTGTTCCAGGCATGTCCCACCGGAAGGAGGCCCCAGAGAAGACCCAGGACACGCTGGAGGGACTATGTCTCCCGGCTGGCCAGGGAACGCTTTGGGGTCCCCCCGGAGGAGCTGGAGGAAGTGTCCGGGGTGAAGGAGGTCTGGGCGTCCCTTCTTAGACTGTTGCTCCTGTGACCCGGCCCCGGATAAACGGAAGAATATGGATAGATGGATGGATGATGAGGAGGAGAATTTTGGCGGAGTTTGGTTCCTATTATCTGTTTGGCTTCAACTTTTCTCATACACGACAGACTGTGACTGGATGTAGATTTATTATTTTATCATTACGCACAATTTCACTTTGAAACTGTAAAGACCACCTACAGGAGACTTGATGCGTTTTCGAATGGATAGAAGTTTGACGTTGCGCGCTATTTCCTCAGCTCTTCAGTTTTACCGGTCAGATGACACACTGTGCTTTGTTTGGACACATGTGGGACTATGTGTATTGATGTGGGCATGTAAAGCCAAGGAATCGAAAGTTGGCACTGAAGGAACGACATATATATTTTTTTGCCCACAAAGTCTCATAATGTTTGAATTTTTATTTACACTAAACTCTTCTGTTGTTTCTTGAGGGAACAGATACATAACATATTTGGATCAGTTTTGCCTCATTTTATTTTTGTTTAAAGAAAGTAAATGCGGCACTAGTATTAGTTAATATCGAATATCGGCAGATATTAAAAAAAAAAAAAAAGCTGGTTAAAAGTTTGTATTGTTATTATGTGTTTTTAAAAAGACATAATATAAAATAAAATTGAAAATCAAAATGGATAAAATGAGGAGAATCGGCCAGTTCTAAAGGTTTAGAGGTTTTATTCTGCATTCTTTTCTTTTTTAAGTTAATTTTACAATGATGACTTATGTTCCATTTGTTTGTATTGTGTTTTCTTATTCTGTTAGGCACTCTGAATTAGTCTGGGTACAAACTGTCCTATACTAATACGTTTGACTTGCCTCTGCATGTAATCAAGCATACAGCACTGAATTAGAATATCAGTGATTGACAGATCACAGTTCGATTTAATAATGTTTTCTCTTCACTCGTCACATTACATTTTCAACATAATTCACATTGGAAAAGGAAATGCTCACTTTATTCCATTAAACAACAGTTGGTTTGAGCACATCTCGCCCCTATCTTGCAATAAAATCCTAAAATCCTCTTAAAATGTGCCACAACAGCCCTGTCTCTCTCCAAACCTTTTAGCAGTGTCTACTCAGTGTAATGTTTGTCTTCTTATTTACAGTCACTTCCCACTCTTAAGTACTTTCCTGGTCAAAAATAAAATCTATGATGTGCACTTTACAGGCTCTTGATGGAGGCACTTTAATTCGCCACCATGTCGTATTGTCCTCGCCGAGAAGTGAAGATGAAGAGAATGACAGGAGAGCTCAGTCATAACAGCCTGAAACCACTCACTGCCAAAATCAGTACACAGTGTATGCCATCTTGTGACGCATTCAGTGAAATTGGGGGGGAAAAAAGCTTCGGTCGGGCTGATGTTGAGAGCTCATGTTGCCTTCAGGGGCCTATCTCTCACCCTCTTGTTTTGGTCCTCTTAACTGCAGAGGACTGGCTGCAGTATCGATCTGGTCACATCTTCACCAAACAAGCGGCAATACCGTTTCATGAGGTTTGAATCATCTGTTTATTCCGAGCACTGAGAACTGTTCGTCTTAATAAGATGGAGGGAGATTCGCTACAAATGAGCCATCAGATAAAAGTCTAAGTAATTATGTTTTGAATCATGTGGCAAGCTCCAAAAGTGCACTACATTGCTTCATTAAGGCTGGAATCAGATAAGAAAATGAGTACCTCAATAAAGCACAAGTAATTGTAAAACCTGCTTGATAAAATGGCAAGAACAGCTTTTATTTTTTGCTTGTGATGTAGGGTAAAGGCAGGATTTGAGGGCAGTACAGAAGATAATAAACTTACATTAGATTGAACTCCAATACAGAAAAGCATCTAGTCCAGGTAATAACTAATTTTTCATTGTAAATGTCAACTTAGGCTTGTCATGATATAAATTTTAAAGTACAATATAGAATGATAATATTGAAACTAATTGATGCCACTGATACAAAATGCCAAGAGCAGATTTAAACCATAAAAATATTCTAAATGTACAATATTGTTAAAAAAAAAATTAGCTGCAATCAAAATAAACAGCAGTAGGAAACACTTTAGTACTTAATTTACATCTGTAATGTGCAAAGAAAAGGTACAAATGAATACTGATGCTCAAAAAATGGTGTTCCATCCAACATATATTGAACGTTAAGTCGAAACAGAAACTATGGTGACAGGCCTACATTAACTAATAAACTTTAAGATACAATAAACCTTTATTTATGCCACAATGGGAAAACAACTGTGCAAATAATGTTTATGGTGTGTGCTTTTGGAAATGTTTTGATTAGAATGTTCCACAGTGAATGTCTAGGAGCCAGAGGGTGTTGGGTTTGGGGACCACAAGAGCTCATCTGTGCTGTTTGCAGATGATGTTGTCTTAATGGCTCCAGCGAACCAGGACCTTCAACGTGCACTGGGGCTTTTTGCAGCTGAGTGTGAAGAGGCTGGGTTAAAAATCAGCTCCACCAAATCCGAGGCCATGGTTCTCGACCGGAAAAAGGTGGTTTGCCCTCTCCAGGCAGGTGGACATTAAGAATGCATGTTTTTCAAGGGATTTTTGAGCAATAAAACACTCTTTATTACAACCCCCCCCCCCCCAAAAAAAAACAAACAAACAAACCCTAAATGTATAAGATTATTGCTATACTGTGAAACATTACAAAGCAATAACATCTCCATGGAGAATAGCAGGTAGAGGACCTCCCACAGGAAAGGTGTAATTAGGACACCTTCGACTAAAACACATTTCCTTATCAATATATAATTATATGAGTAAGTCTCTTTAAAAAAAAACATGAAAAATAAATATTACACTGGTCTACAAATTTTTGGACTCGATCTGCTTCCGACATAAAAGTGCCTAAATCTCATTTAAATTGACAAGATGAACTGAAAATCAATTGATAACTGTGCTGGTTAGCTAATGTATTCAAGATATGTAATGATATAATAATAATATATATACAATATATTATATTAAAACTCTAGACATATTAAAATGAATGTATTGGAAAGTGCAGACAGGCTTTCAAATAGAACTAGTTGCTTGTAGACACACTGTACCTTCTGATAAACTACGTTTTTTGCCTTATTTTGCATAAATTTCCTATTTTGACACAATACTATATCTTGGAAACTATAGCCAATCAGCACTTCTGACTTGCTTTTTCTTTATTAGTGACCTAAACCAAGAAAAATGTCACTATTTTTGTTCCGGAAGCATTTTGCTTGTAGACCACTGCTATTGTGGGGGTAGTACATTTTTAAGTTTTGCTATTTGCTATTAGCGTAATGTTTTGTTTTCCTTAAATTCCAAGGTAGGAATAAAGTCTGTACTTGTTGAACAACGAGGCCAATTGCACTATAGTTTGTTATAGTTATAGTTCAGTTAAGTTTGGATTATCCCTGTTCTGTCTTTAGTTTGGTGTCGTTCTTGATTAAGACCTGATGAAAACCCATTAGTTCCTTTTAAAGTCTGATTTGGGCAGTGCATCTTACTGTAAATGATACTCCAATAGCACAGACTCATTTATTTGGGATTATAAAGTTTATCCATTGGCTATGTCTTTACCACATTTGACTGCATCAAGTTAGTTAAACAACTGTTGCCAAGATAAATATACGTTATCTAAACCTACATGACAACGATACTACAACAACCCAGTAGCCCAGTGTACTCTGCATATCTGTCAGCGTGGGACATGCTGACTCTGACTATCATAACATATCATAACTTGCACGAAATGTTTAAACTATGAGAAACATGTCATCCAAAGAGCACAGAGAAACTACTACTCCAGCAAATTTGGACAAAAGAGTGCAAATCGTGCAGGAACTCATTGTAAAAGGAAGGAAGGCATTACTTTTTTTGGAGGGGGGGTCTTTGACAGATTTATTATACTTTGTCTGCTCGCCTATTTCAGTGAAAGTGGCACTGCCCTGACGCGCGCATCTTGATTTTATTCCTGAATTTATCTGTGATTGCATTTCAGAAAATACCACTGACTTACTGTTCCCTTATCGCAGTGAGAAACACAATCAACTCCTTCACACTACACAAACAGCCTCTTACCTGAGTGGAATCTTGACGGCCAGGTATCGGTCTATCGCGATGGCCAACAGGCTGAAGATGGAGCTCTGCGTCAGTACCAGAACGAAACACGCGAGGAACAGACACCCGTAAAAGTCCAAGTGGATGCCTATGCTGATGATGATGGCGAAGGGTATGGCCAAGCACCCCACCAGGATGTCCGCCACCGCCAAAGACACCAAAAAGTAGTTCGTGGCGTTTTTTAGAGTGCTATTTATGGACACTGCCCAGCACACCAGCACGTTACCGGCGATCGACAGCACCGCGATGGCCACTTCAATCAAGATGTAAACCGTATTCATGACAGCGTCAGAGTGCGGGACTTTGAGCTGCACGGATCCTATACGTTTAGTCCCACGAAACTAAAGTCTGTGCGCTATAAACCCGAAATAGTCCACAAGTGTGCGCGTCAAACGCCATCTGTGGAGAGAAAGCACTTTTAGAGAACAACATTGCAATTAAGTGTTAACAACTCTATCTTACAGTTATTAGGCTATACTAAAGTCCTCAAAAGTAGCTCGTGGCATAATCCCACCTCAGTCAGTCTGTACATGTTTGTTAGTTGTTAGGAGTGATGTCTCCGCAGCGGTGGCCGTAGACACGCTTGATGAAGCATCTCTGTAGCAAAGACAGTGTCAGAACTTCCCTTACTGCAGTTTTCAAGAGGAGGCGGAACGCGGGGAGAAAATAGAAAAAAAACCGGTCAATAGCACGAGCAAAGCCACGCCCAGCACACACGCAGACAAACACGCACACACAAATAGCGCAACGGCAACTGTCTGAGGAATCCTCTCCAGCTTTGGCCGTGCGTAATTACGCGCCAATTAACACACACGTGCTTCTCTTTTATTGTTAAGGTTTAAGGCGTGTAAATGCACAAATGCAAGTTTTTTTGTTTTTTTTCCATTTTTCACATAGCGAACCTACCTGCACCTGGTTTAAGTTAGGCTCAAATGTCCAAATCATGTAGGTCTACCCCAAAGCGTATAATGCATATAGGAATTCATAACATACGCATTCAACTTTTCCACTGTTTATGGGAAATTGTTTACTTTCTTTCTTCTATACGTCAAGCAATTCAGCAGCTGAAAAAAACTTCAACAGTTTAGAAATCTTAAGCCGAAATGATATTTACCACAGTTCAATGGCCATCAGAGAGCAGGCAGAGCACGGGCTGTTGGTGACAATCTGCGGCTCAAGTCACGTCGAGCTGATGAGCGGAACAGGTTTTGGCCTTAGAGCTGCGTCCGTTTAAAGTTTTACAACCTGGCTCTCACGGCTTTATATGTTACAGGCAAAGTTGCCTGGTGTTTTAGACAAAGCAGGAAATATATGTTTTATGATCTACTTTGCCCATAGGCATTATGTCCTTTAGACAAAGTGTGACAAATGGGTTTTATAGTTAGGTTCTTAAAATAGGTTCTTGTGGTTTGACATACAGGTTCTTGTGGTTTGACATACAGTATACTTCCAAAAGATATCCATTTATATTTGTCAGCATATCCCTAATGGCAAGATCCTCTCATCAAACCTGAATTTAACCCATACTGAAAAACCTTTGTTGACCCTTTTATGTCCAGTAGGTCTATTTTTATATTTTTTATTGTTTGCATCTTGTACCTTGTCTTGGGTTACCATTAATATAATGAATCAAATTTGTCAAAGCGCTGCTAAAAATGAGCAGTGAAGTGGGCTAAATCTGGCTACCAGAAAAAAGCCATCAACAAGTGGCAAGACATTATGGGTAACAGAGAATAAAAGCAGGAGGATTTATTCGGTTACACAGTTTTCAGAGAGAGTGATGTTTTCAGCGGTTCTATAGAATGTAAATACTTTGCTGAATGTATCATTATTATTATTATATTATTATTTCAGTGACTAGTATGATTAACACATTGGCTATAGTGTTATACTCTGAAATACTAGTACATTTTCAATCCAATTTTCACAGTACTTCTGTAACCAATAGGCAATCACACAAACAAAAACAAAAAAATTATTTTTATTTTCCCATATATGAAATCAGAAAATACAAATCCTTTTAAGCATATCTGAAATGAAATGTTTGTGTAATGCATGTAAATATATTAAGTCTAACTCCAAACAAAATGCAAAAACAGAACACTTATGTGCCCAACATGTGTTTACCTTACATAACAGTTATATAAAATGTATGTCTATTGCAGGCAGCTGTTGTAGCTCATTGCACATGTTGGAACTATGTAAAATCAAAATTCCTGTCTGTTTCATAAAATGCTTCTGTAAAGTTGATATAACATTAGATACAGCTTTTCGTATCTCTCTTTGACAACACTGGAAAAACTCAAAGGCTTCAGATCAACTCAAACCTGTGAAAATACTCTCTGCTCTGCAAAGTACAAACTGAAACTGAATATTTACAAGAATGTAGGTCAATGTTGGACATAAACTGACATTTGACCACATATGTAGAGTCACTCAGACTGGACAGGTTTACATGTGAACCATGCATAGATAGTTTTGTTTGAACAAGATTTGGCACAAGGACCAACAAACATTTGTTTGATCTTTGACACAAAAATGGATTTGATTAAATGTTTGGCAGGACACAGACAACAGGCTTCCCCAATTAAAAGGAGCTGCTTGAAGAGAGCTATCTTTGTCCCTGGAAACCACCTGCCCAAAGTATATTGCTGTATCTTGTAACTTGCCTGGTGGAGGGTCCTTCACCTGCTCCATGGATTGTTCCATAGTATGGCCATAAACGTGTGAATCTCCATGGAGACATGCAAGCCCAAATACAGGTTAGATTTGTGGAGAGGCGACCCCACTCACAGTAAGAATGGATGTTTTTAAAGATATTTTTGAACTATAAATAGCACCTGTAGTTGGATAAATGCAAGACAGATTAGTTTAATACCATATTGTGGACAATTTAAACCAAAGCATCTCCATGGAGACAAAACAGGACCCTCTTCAAAAAAGCTACATAGTGCACCTTTAACATACACGTTTCACCACATGAAGGTCAAACTGACAAACAGGACAAGAAGGAGTGGGGTCTCTGCATCACATCAGGTCTCAAAGTATTTGTATATCTGAGAAACGTACTGCATCACACTCTGCCAGTCGGGCCGGTCTGTTCTCATCAGCTCTTGTATGTCCTGGAACAGAATGAAATCAGGTTAAAAGGAGAAATTGTACAGAAGTCAAAACTGATCAGAAAATAAATGAGGAAAAAGACAAAGCTATCCTAAAGAGTGTGTGCGATTCAAGACAACACAACAACATGCAAACACACACCCAAAAGAGTGAGAAAAGTTGGTCCACACTACTTAAAAACTGTTCTAAAAAGAAGAATGTTGCATTATCCACATACTTTTGCAAACATAAAACATAATAAACATGTTCCAATAAAAAAATACAATTGTTGATTTTATTTAAGCTGCTTGAAACCCTCTTGAGAAGGTCCATTGGCTAATGAGGCTAATGAGTTGTTTCTGAGATATCTATTGTTTTTAATTTTGTTTAGGTATTTTTCTTCTTCAGTATTCAGGAATATACCTGTAAACGTCTTGATTATCCACAGAAGAGCAGAAATATCACTTTATTTTTGTTTGGGAGATGGCACTAGAAGTTTCTGTCTTTTTTTAGGGAATTATTTGCATTTTTAATAGTATAGTATTTATTGTTTTAATTATTGACAATATACTCAATTTTCTAATTTTGCATATCTCTAAATCTACATTGCATCGAGTATTTTTAAGAGACCCATAACCTAGCCTGTTGCTAAGTCCCCTAAATCAAAGGCATAACTCTTAGCAGTTCTTAATTAAATTAGCATTAGCAGTATGACCCACAGTGAGCCAGTCAGAAGTACGCTGAGAGTGACAGGAGACAGAAAGGCCAAAGCAAACAACTTGTCTTGGCTTTGCCTCAACACAAGAAGAAGATGATCACCTCCTCTGCATCCGAGCGCTGTATTTATGCAGAAACTATTTGTTTTTCTTACACAATGACATGGGAACAAGTCCGGCCCTAACCACAGCCACGTAATGGAGAATTAATTCCACAAACAAATGTGAACTTTGACCTTCAGGCCTAATCTGCTGTGTGAGACCAGGATCAGGGCTCAAGGCAAAGGAGCTGCTATTGATTTGTGCACACTGCCTGTCACTGTGGAGGTATCAATGATATTTGAAAAAGTGAAGAGGCCCTGACGAAGACACCACGAGTGTAGAAATGCGTTGGCTTGTTCTATGTAATAATTCAAGAACTTTCAAGAACTAATTCCAAAATAAGTAAAAGTATGTTTGGGTGGAGAGGGCTCCAAAAGTCAATACATTGATTCATATTTATCAGAGTCTCAATAATGCTGACTCAATAGTGCCATTGGGATTGTTAAAATACGTACTTAACAGAGGACATTACAACATAACAAGCATAACAAGCACACCAAAGACTCCCCACAGGACGTGTTAGGTGGGCAGATAAAAAAAAAAATTGTAAATGTAAAAATACAGCTGATATGCAAAATGGGAACATTGAATATTGCAAAAAGAGATGATTTGATTAAGAATGAAGAAAATCAAGCTGAATAGTAAACTTCCATATGAGTATAAAGTGATATGTGTACACTTCAGTTGTCTGATATTTAGTTAGCTCACACATGTTTGAACACATTTCTTTTGGACTGACATGTTCATATTTGTCCACCTCTGGGAGATGTTTTCTGCTGAACTGGAGGAGTCTTTATGATAATGTGTGGAGCTTTTTCACAACAGAGCTGCAGGTTTTGTCATGATCTTAAAATGCAGAGAACATTTGGTGACTGATGGAGAAGGAAGTTATAGAATTTGACTTTTGTTCCAGGCCATAGAGGCCCCTCACCACAGGAGAAGAGGAAAACAAGTTTTGTTTCTTATTTCACTTTCCTCTTGGTATTTCAAAAGCTCTAAAATATCATTACAGATGTACTGAATACTATTTATTTTGATTAACCTACATATTTTGTCATAAACTAATGTCCTAAATGAGACGTGGATGTACAGTTAATCAATTTGAATGTACTTGTTAACCCGAGTCCAGCTCAATATGACTGGCGACACAGTGATCAGTGCACATGTGAGGGCTGCTCGCCTGGGAATAGTTAAACATAATAGTAAAATCATGACTGTGTTTATTCAGAATATTCTATTTCCTCCAATCCTTTGTCAAGGTCAGCTCCAGCTGACACTCAGCTGCAGACTGATTGTTCCACTTAAAAAGGAAGGCATCTATCAAAATCATGTATTTGCATTGGTTTAGATCAGGGGTCAGCAACCTTTACCACTCAAAGAGCCATTTGGACCCGTTTTGCACAGTAAAGAAAACACTGGGAGCCACAAAACCCTTTTGAAATTTAAAATGAAATAACACTGCATATAACGGCTTTTTTGCCTTTGTGCCATAGAATTACATTTTGAAAATGAATTAACTAAAATAAAATACATTTTAATTAAATACAGTGGTCCCTCGCTATATCGTGGTTCACTTTTCATGGCCTCGCTGTTTCGTTGTTGTTTTTTATAGTGTATTAACGCGCATTTCTGATTGACTAAGGGACTGTAGACCTTTGCTGATTCGTCAGTCATTCTCCTCCGTGTCTCCTGTGAGTGTGTGACTCTGAAGTGCTGTATGTTTGTTTCTCCCCGACAAAACCCACCTGTTCATAAGAACAGTGAAATACACACGAAATACACTTTGGTTTCGTTCTGTACTGTGCTTTTTTTGTTGAAAATCTATGAAAGTTTGAGTGTTTATGCAGAGAAGAATTTTTCCAGTGTGAGATCAATAAAGTCACTTCTTCTTCTTCTTCTTTAAACAAGAGAGAAATGTGAGAAAACTTGAATTCCAGTCTGAGAAAAGTGTAGAATGTGTGTGGTAAGGCGTTTACAGCCTTAAAACATGGAGAATAATTGTAAAATATAAAGCTGACGACTTTGCAGATTTCGCTTGTCGTGGGTTATTTTTAGAACGCAACCACCACGATAAACGAGGGACCGCTGTACTGAGCCGCATCAGAGGAATCAAAGAGCCGCATGTGGCTCCAAAGCCGCGGGTTGCCGACCCCTGGTTTAGATGTTTAACCTGGTGTTTCATCCTCATCATTTTTATTCCACAATGTAATTAACTATGTATTTAATTATGGCTCACCTCTCTACAGATGTAACTTATAACTGCCTCACTTGCATGTCTGCACAAAGGTATACAAGTGCAATGCCATCTGTGGGACCTTCCAGGCAAAGCAATAACATCTTCATGGAAACAAGCAGCTGGCAGACCCTCTACCAGAGAAATTGCACAGTGCACCTTTAACTCATATGCTGACCGATGCAGTCTATGTGTTTTGTACATGAAAGATTCGAATTTTTCATGTACAAAACACATAGACTGCATCGGTCAATGTGTTTTGTACACACCGACTGATGCGGCGGTCTATGTGTTTTGTACATGAAAGATTCAAATGGTGCTACAAATCAACCAGACTTTTTCTCATTTTCTGCTCCCCCTCAGCTCAGTATGGGAGGTCTGAGGCTCTCACCAGGGAGGGTTTGATGCCGATGCTCTCTGCTGCCTGGAACGCAAGGGTCAGATTTCGGATCTGAAAAAGAGAAAGACAAAACAAACATTTGGTGCAGATACCAGACCTTTTCAGTCTATAGCCACCACACAGGGACCTACGTGCTTCTGCAATAAGAAAGACCCCAAACACAAGCTCCCAAGAGATGGTTCAGTTATGTGGTGGTCTGAGTGAACGATTCAGCATGTTACAACGGCTCTATTTGTTTGAAAAGTGGCAAAATATACAAACGAAATGTCCATGTAGCTGACCATAGGAAGTCGTGTGTGTTCTCATCGCTTACTGTTGTGACAACTTCGATGTTGTTGAAAGATTGAAATTGTGGTTGTTGGACTCATAGGTGAAGTCTTATCTCAGTGTGATCTCATGTTATTTACCGTACAGATTTATCCATGCATTTCAGAGTGATGGAAATCTAGTACTGATGTTGTTGAAAATCAAATTATTCAAAACTAAATATTGATATTTAATTCACAAAAGTCCTCAAAATGTCATCTATAAACAAGAAGCTTAAAATTACAACAATTGCATATTTTGACAAAATGTACTTAAAAAATAAATAAATAAATAAATAATTAAATACATTTAAGCGCCTATTTACTGGGATTGTGTTTTGTTCATGTGGTAATACAGGAAGTGGTTCACTATTTTTAAACTTCACACACCTTCACTAGAATCATTTGGATGATTTCAGCCTTGGAATTGCCCGTCTCTACTGAACTAAAGGTAAAAGGTAGGTATTAACTTTAAAATTACTGCTTCATGACATCACAAGGTGGAACAGAACATTTTAAGCTTTGCAGATGTAGACAGACTAATGATAAAGCATTACTCAAACGTGTGAATGAAACAAACAAACAAAAAACATTCAGGTATGTTTTTGAGGAAGTAACAGCATGGCTAAAACCTGATAAGAATAATGTTTGTGCAATATAGGAACTTTAAGTTGTGAAATTATGTGGTGATTGTTTTGTTGTTTTTTTAATAAATGAAACTATACAAATTATTATTGTTGATATGTGCAAAGCAATGGCAAGTTAAGAAGTTTATTTTACAGTTGATTTATTTTACAATTGATTTTATTGTATACACATTAACAGTAACAGTGATTTACTAAATATAAAACATAAAAAGTTTTGTTTGGCAAGCTTCAGAACAACATAGCAAACTAAAGTCCCAGCCTTCCTTAAATTGTACCCCGTTTTAAATGATACGACCTGTCTGATGAGTTTAGTGAGTCCCACCTTATGATAAATGGCCTTTTTCACTGATACAAACAGAAGCAGTAATAGGATCAGGACAGATTACAATAGTGAGCCCTTGGGGTATCCACTCAGTAGCAGCAGTTATTAAAAACACATGTCTGTTCAATTATTGAGACATGAGCAGTGTAATGTCGCTTTCATTCTCCCTATGGTCCCTGCTGCCCACACACCTCTTGGCTGGCCAGACAAAACCACACTAAACCACACACTTTGACAATACTTTACAAAGTATCCTGTCTCCCTGATTTCAGATAGACATGATTAATAGGCAGATTAACCAATCAGACAGACGCATTATCGATTAATGATGCAGATTTCTACAGAAGCAACAAGCAAAGCATTAAACTTATTTACTTATGTATCTAAGGCAGTGTTTTTCAACCTTTTTTGACACACACGGCACACTTTTTTGGATAAAAAATGCCACACCACCACTAAAATATTCCCAAGTTACACAATTTAGGACAAAAATGATATATGGGACATTTTCTGTTCGTCCTGTGTCTAGTTATTGTCTTGCGTGAGCTTTTAGTCATGTTGGAATGTTGTTATCTCATCAAAAATATACCTGGAGCTGTTTTGATTGTATTATTAGTCTGTCTACATCTTCACAGCTCAAAATGCTCTGTTCCACCTTGTGATGTCATGAAATGGTAGTTAACAGCTACGCTTTACTTTTTGTTCAGTAGAGATTGGTAATTCCAGGATTTAGATTATCCAAATGATGCCAAGTGAATAAGTGCTGGGTATATGTTTAATGCCATACTGTGGAACATTCAAGGCAAAACAATCATTTCTATGAAGACAAGCAGCCAACAGACCCTACACCAGAAAAGTTACACAGTGCACCTTTAATGATACTGTCTATTTAACAATGGTTAGCTGGGATTAAGGTTCAAGGTTTCTTTATTAGTCTCCGCAAGGGAGAAATTTGACTTAGAGGTAAGGGAAGGTTGCAGTACAGACAGAGACAGACATGCAACTAGAGCCCTTCTCTGTGTCACCAGCAGAGCAGCGCCACCTTAACAGAGTGGAAAATGCAGATATACAAATGGAAAATGCAGATATACAATCAATAACAATAGTCACAAACACATACGACAGGACAATGGAATGGTATACAATGGGTGTTTTTTTTGTTGGAATATACCGGTATATCCTACTTTATTGTTATTGTGTCAGTGGCATAAAGTAGTTTCAGTATAATTATTGCATCTCTTTAGCAATATATCGTGCTTCAAAATCTGTTATCATGACAGGTCTAAGTAGGATGCTTGTACATTTGAACAGAATGGTCTTTGCATCAGACAAGCATTTCTATTGTTTAAAGTGTGGTTAAGATCTCAAGGGAGGAAGTTCAATGTTTTGACTGTGGCCTATAGTGTATCCTATATATTTGCTTGTCAACTGTACCGGCTGCTCTGGGCTGTGGGCTGCTGTCTGTGTGATTATACAAACAAACAGAGGTGGACGGTAACAAAGCAAAAGTAAACTACTGCACTTAACTATACATTAGAGGTATCTGTACTTTATTTAAAGGTGCCCTGAGCAACTTTTCTAGTGCAGGGTCCGCCAGCTGTTTGTCTCCATGGAGATGTTATTGCTTTCCCTGGAATATTCCATGGTATGACTTTAAACATATCCATTTCTTCATTATGGTTGTTCCTATTGCTCAGAAATACAATAATTGCTTCTGTGACTAGGGGCGACTCTCCACAGATCAGAATTATAATGTGATGAAGTGCTGTAACCATTTACTACACATTTACAACTGGAATTTTTATCTTTATTTTCAATTGCACATTACTGCACATTTCATTGCTGCATCTTCCACTGCACATTTTGGACATCTGTAAATAGATTTTAGATGTTAGATTAGATGTTAGATTTTGTCTTAGAAGCTTTAGTTTTGTCTTTATATTGTATTTTGTACACTGTCTTTTTTGCACTACTTGGCCAGAGAGAAACAAAATTTTGATTCACTGTATGTCGAACACATATGGCAGAATTGACAATAATGCTGACTTTGAACTTTTGACCTTGAACTGTGATAAATACAGTAGGTTTAATCTATACTGTGGAACATTCTAGACAAAGCGATAACATTTCCATGGAGAAAAGCAGGTGGCGGACCCCCTCCCATAAGACATGTTACACAGTGAACCTTTAAGTACATTTACAGTGGATACTTTTTTATTTTTACTTCACTACATTTGAGAGCAGGTATCTGTACTTTCTACTCCACTATATTTTTGAACTGGACTGAAAAGTAAAAGTTTTTTTATTTTTTTATTATGGTTTGAGACCTGCTGAAATGGCTGAGGGTTTTTTTTTATTTTTTTTTATCATTGAGCAAACTAAAATATACAAATAAAAACAGCGAGGAAAACAACTGATTTAATTGTTTCTGTTGAACAAAATTCTACAGAAAATCACTACATTTGAAGCTTTAGAAGTACTTTTACTTTTTATCCTTTAAGTACATTTTTTAACAGGTAATACTTAAGTAGAATTTTTCATGTTATACTTTTTACTTGAATATTCTTTTGCTCCAGTATTTCTACTTTTACTTAAAGGTGCATTGTGTTAACTTTTCTGGTGGAGGGTCTGCCAAATGCTTTCCACCATTAAGATGTTATTGCTTGCAAAATTGAGTACTTCTTCCACTACTGTAAACAAAGCATTCATAATTCATAGGTGGATTGTGGACTTGAAGTGTATGACTGCAGACAGGAAGTCCATCTAATGACCGTTAACTGTGGGATGAAAGATGTCAGACAAAGTGGATTTACCGTAATAAAGAGTGTAATAAAGTCGATTTTCCTTCAGCTCTTAAACTAATCGCCCCATGTGCACCACTTACAGGCATTAAACATTCCACAAACAACATCCTGTGGTCTGAAGAAGGGAGACTGTAAACAACGTCTTTTTCAAATTAAATAAAGATACTCCTCAATACATACAGAAGAACCTGTGTCAAAAAGAAATTAAAGGTCCTCTATTATGCAACATTGACTCTTGTGAGCTTGAAGTCAAATTAGAATGTTATTACCTCGTCAAAAACTTAGCTGGAGTTGTGTTTCGTTTCATTCATACATGTTTCTGTAATGCTTTATTATTAGTCTATCTACATCTTAAATGATCCAAATGATTTTAATGAAGGTGTGTGGAGTTTAAAAACACAGTGGAGCACTTCTTGTATTACCACATGACATCACAAAGTGGAACAGAGCGTTTTCCGTTTGTGCGAAGAACATAGCCTAAATAGGGCTTGTGTGTTAAAGAAGTAAATGAAACAAAACACAACTCTGGGTACGTTTGTGATGATGAAACATTATCACATAGATCACAAAATACAGTAGTGTAATATGGGCCCATTAAAGGCACTCTACCCAATTTACATCAAAATAAGTCTGCTGTGTACTGTTTGGATCTAATCAGAAAACATTTTTTACAGAGCAACAATTGAGTCAGTCCTCCGTTACGGTATAACAACCTGGTTTGGCAATTTAACGGTAAAATCTAGGGCAGAGATCTCTGGCCTAATTAGAACGGCAGGTAAGATCATGGATGTGATGCCCCCTCTCAGTCCTCAGGATCTTTTTGAGCAGGCAACCTTGAGGCAGGCAAACAGTGCTCACATACTGAACGGTGAATACATCCTCCTAAATTCTGGAAGGAGATTCAGGCTTCCTCTGTGCAAGCACAACCGTTATAACCATTCCTTCATCCCCATATCCACGAAGCTACTTAACAACCAGAGAAGATAGTTTCTCTGGGGGGTATTTTTAGAGTGAATGTGTTTGGCTTGGTGACTGATTTTATATTTATTTATGGTAAATGGTAAATGGTCAAATCTTTATATAGCGCTTTTCCACCTTCAAGGCACCCAAAGCGCTTTACAACAAGGAACCATTCACCCATTCACACACCAGTGTACGCAGACACTGGGGGCGAGGAGGGTTAAGTGTCTTGCCCAAGGACACAACGGCAGCATTCATCTGTGGGAGCTGGAATCGTACCAGTGGATCAGTGGATCTGACCGCTCAACCACTGATGTTTCTTATGTCAAGAGCGGGATTTGAACCGCCAACCTTTGGATCAGTGGACAAATGCTCTACCAACTGAGCTACTGCCGCCCAGGATGACAGGATGAATGTGTATATGTATTTTTTATAAACTGATGGTGTGTGGTTTGTGTGAAGGGTAATGATGGTGGGGATGTTACCTGGCCAGCCAAATGATATCTCTCTGTATTTCCTATACAGCGCGATAGCATTTGGACACCCTCGCTCCACCTTTGCTCCTCCGGTTAAAAACGGACTCTGCGATTCTGATTCGTTCAAAGATGGTGACGTCAGTGCCCCCGCCTTTGCCCGCAAAATCACTCTTAAGCAGCGGAAGTTCCTCCTCAGTTTTGAATCAAGATGGCGCAATCTCTGATTGGTTCACTTAGCTGTCTGTCTACGCGCAACCGCAGCGCGTTCTGGATCAAGCGTTACCAGACTCATCCGCTGGAACAGCGATGAGTCATGGATTCTTCCAGGCAAGTGGGGATGGATAATGATGTGAATGTTAGTGGGAATGCTGGAGCGGGTGATGGTTTGGGGGGGGGAAGGTCGAACACCCAATACGTCTGTGTCTGTGCCAACACCGCTATCTTTTCATCTGATGTCGTGTATGTATATTGTATGTTTTTTCTGTCTGTACTGCAACCTTCCCTTACCTCCAAGACAAATCTCTAAACGGTGGAGACAAATAAAGAAACCTAACCTAACTAACCTAATTTTATTGTTTGATAAGTGCATGCACTCAAAAAAATATTTCCTTGGATTTAATTAAAAAAGTTGCGTCGTACGGTTCCACATAACTGTGTTACATAGCTTCTATGATATTATGTTTTTTAAAATGGGCTCAATACAATGTAGTAAATCCTACAAAACTGAATTGAGAAGATTCAAAGTAACTTGGTTAAATCACTTGTGTTTAGTGTTCTGATATTAAGTCAAAATGACCCCGTTAGGTTCAACCAAATTGACATGGTTAGGTTCATCAAAATTGACACCGTTAGGTTCAATCAAATTGCTGATGTTAGATTCAATCAAATCGACAATGTTAGATTCAATCAAATTGACACTGATGGGTTCAACCAAACTGACACGGTTATGTTGAATCAATTAAAGCTGCCTGGTTTAGAAATACACTGTCAAATTAGTCTACTTTCATGCAACACAGTTGTGTGGAACCATACGACGCAAAATTGTTAATTAATACAAACACAGCATTGTTGTGTAAAATCAGTGATTAAGCTGTAGAAGGAAACCACACACCATTGTCAGAAACTATAACTGCATTTATTCAAATTTGAAGTTATTGGTGAACACAAGAAAATAAGTGCTGGGGCATTTTAACACTCTTTTAAAGGTCCCATGACATGGTACTTCTTGATGCTTTTATATGGCTCCTTAATGGTTCCCCAATACTGTAAATGAATCCTCCTTCAAAACACTCATTGCATGAGAAACAGATAAGATGAGAAAGAGTCATAAATATCTCTCTCAAACACTTTATTCTGGGCGTTGTTGCTTGAATGCAAATGAGGAGAAAAGAGCTGGCCTGTAGTAGAGGGTGGGGGCGTGGCCAAACTCTCCGCTCTAGCTCTCAGCTGATCCATTTCCGTGTTTTTGCATTGTATTTCCATTGAAAAATAAACACATTTCCACAGAAAATAAAATTAAACCACTGCTGTTCAAAGGTCCAGAGGCTCAGATAAAGGACTTCCGAGCCTAGAAACACTCGGACGTGCCTCCAGGCAAATAAAAAAACGTATTTCGCATTGCGTAGCTCCTCCGCAGTCCAAACTCTCTGGGCGTGATTTACAGAGACGCCGAGTACAGACAGACGGGGGTGGAACTGCATTTGCATTTCTTTTTTCGATTTGACATCAATAAAGGTGCCTTGTTCAAAATCGCCCGTTTGAGCTCCGATTTTTTGTAACGCAGAAAAGGATCGCAAATGCTCAGTTTAGACATTTCGCAACTTTTAACCATGGGGGGGCCTAAACAGGGTAGGGGAGCTCACATTAACGTTCAAAAACCTCAGAAAGTGAAAATTTCATGCCATGGGACCTTTAAAAAATACATAGATGAACATTTTAGCAAGTGCTAAAAGTGACACAGACCTGAATAACAACACTTAAGACTCAGAGCGATGTAAGAAAACAACACATACATAAACTGTATTCAATGAACATGCCTGAGTCTGAAGTGGATGAATAATGCAATGTAAACTTCTTTGAGTTTGAAAGATTGAAATCCCAAAAATCCAAAAGAATCCTCAACAACAGGACTGTTTACCCACAAAGTTTGTTTTTGAGAACCTGAACCTTGTCCGAAAGGCAGTGGTCACCGATTTTCATCAGCACCTTCTGAAAAAATTCAAACGTGTACCTGAGGTCAGAAGGGTAGCTGAGGTTCAACACGTAAATGACACCAAAGAGGAGAGCGGTGGCGCAGGCAATGTTGTCAATGTTGTTGAGGACCATGAGTCCTTCAACAATGATGCCCACATCCTCCGGTGATCAGTGTTGTCGCCCCCCTCATGTTTGATTGTGTAAATCCCAATGGTGGTCTTTCCCATAGCAGCTTCAGCAAAATCCACGTCCTATATTTCAAAATCAGAGAAACATTGTATGAGACATTGGATGTATGAAACATATTTAACATATATTTAATGGTGTTTAAAGGAGAGAGAGAGAGACACAGAAAGAAAGAATGTTTGTAGGAAAGAGATGGTGGTGCATGCATGAGGTGATGTGTGCCTCTGATCTTTTAAGTCAACGGTTTGGACCATTACAGTTAGACTCCCATTTAACCCCATTCATACCTTTAAAAAAAAAAAAGCAGCTTATAAAAACCTATGCTAGACTTAGGAAAACGTCCTCATCTCCTCAGGATTTCCTGAAAAATGCTGAATGCGGGCCGCCAGTTGCCCATCCCTGTTCTAAGGATTCATTATGGCTTGGAAATTTTGCATACATGAATAGGTGGAAACTCTCAATGTAAATCTGACATTTTGAATAACCTTCACATCTTTGGCTGCTTCACCTACTCTGGCAAGACCAAGGCAAATATTAGTTTATTTACTTAGTAAATATTCCTTAAAAAGTTAAAATTGGTGAATGGGCATACATTTTGGAAATAAACTACAATTACACGGTGGACCTTTAATATCTAAGGCTATGAAACACATAGAAACATGAAATAAATTGTATTGAAAAGGTAAGGCTCTCAGCTTATATTACAACATACTCCTTCGGCAACAAATCAACAATGCTACGCTACGTAGCAGCTGGCAGGAGGCTCAAAGCTGCAACCGGCAGGTAGAGCAATGTTGCGCTACGCAGCATCCAGTATAAATGGGTTAAGATTGTACAATGTTTGCCTCATTTTTTACATCATAGACTTTTACTTACCAGGTATTCTTTTATGAGCTTGTCTGGGTCTTCATTCAAGTACACAAGCAGGGCTTTTATGTTGCATGCCCTCCGTGTGGCGACACGGGGATTCTGCAAGAGGGAAAATGTTATAGTAATTCATTTCCATGTGCATGATAAGCACCCAACATAATACAGCAAAATAAGATCACACAAATGTTTGTCGTAGAGATATGAATGCCTGAAGATTCTCATTCATCCATGTCATCTTAGTCAAACGAGTTTAGTTGTAGGCAACTGGCCTTCTATTTGGAACTTTTTGGAGCATTTTGTCTCTTCACAAAGATTTCATCAGTTCTAATTCTGATGTGGGAATCAGATATTATTTATCTCTAGAGAGAGGGAGCCATTTCCTCATCCATTCACTGGACTTGGAATGTGTTACCACCTAAATGACTGTCAGGCCAATTCACACCTTGACATGTGACCCATCATGTGAAGAGGGGCGAGACCTGGTCCTGCCCCCACACCTTCAAAGACATCCTAGAAAAACACTACAAGTTGCCTACAACTAAACTCTTGACTAGATATGGATATCTGACCTTGCACCTATACATATCATTAAAGAATTTGAGTTAAAGAAGAATTCCGGCAGTTTTCTAAAAGTATCTCAGCTGTTTGTGTTCAAGGGAAGTTGTCAGTAGCGAAAAGTGCAAGAAAATTTCATACGTTCCACTTAGTTAGGCTGATGCACAGATTTCCACAAAAGCAGTTGATACAGGGCAGCCTTTTAACATCCTTTTAGCAGGGATGAAAGTGGCCAATCATGAAAAAAAGAGGAAAGTCACGGCACCCCCCCGCTGGAAAATTTTCAATTTCTGAAATTTGGATTTCTATATGCTATATAATAAAGTAAAACTGTACATAAAAGTACAAAAAAAACCACATTTTATTAACAGGTAGGCCTACTAGTAGCATATATTGGATTTGTTTTTGCTTTGCACTTCGTCTAATCAGAGCGCATCGAGGACGAGCTTATGCGCACTAAAACGCACAGGTGAAAAAGCGAGGAGCGACGCGTTAAGTGAGGCACGGGCAGGTAGGATGAGGTATAGGATGTTTTATAAAGTTTAACCTGTGTACACGCAATGGTACAGGCTGTTACGAGAGCTGCGCTCACTCGCTCGGTCCGCGGCTCCAGACATGGGCTCGCGCGGCCCACGGTATAATACGGAGTTTAATACGAGATACACATACTTTTGTTCTGAATACGGGACGATTCTGTTTTTCAAGGGACGGTTGGCGACCCTAAACACAACTACACATATATATATATATACACCCAAAATCTTTCAACGAATTTGCACAGATGTAAAAAAAAATAAAAAATACCCCGCGGCTGAAAAAAAAGCCGAGTATAATACAACATTCAAAATACAAAATACAACATTCAGATAATAATAAAACTAGCCTTGATGGCAAACACATTACACCTGAAATTCTTGTTGAGCCTTGATGAATTGATTTAAAAGCAAAATGAAATGTACATAGACATCGATTATTTACAATGAATCATGTTAAAACTAAAGACATTTACCTCACTCTCGGAGAACAAAGCTGGCCATCTGTCTTTGAAATCCGCGATGAAGGGCAGGTCTCGAACCACTTCTCTTCTGAGGGCAAAGGTCCATTTTGTGTCTGATGACCTGTTGGTTGCTCCTCCTCTTCATTTGCATTCAAGCAACAAGGCCCAGAATGAGGTGTTCAGAGAGTTATTTTTTTACTCTGACTCTGTACATGTGTCTTTCTCATGCACTGAGTGTTGATTTTGAAGAAGGATTCATTTACAGTATTAGGGAACCATTAAGGAGCCATATAAAAGCATCAAGAAGTACCATGTCATGGGATCTTTAAGTTTCAGGTCTTCCACAGCTTCTGGTATTCAAGATCGTAGGATCAATTTTTCAGAATTGTTTTCTCCCAAGATAATTTGAAGCTTGACAGAGTCCGTCATTTCTTGCCCACTCCAACTCTTACTCTACAAAAACATACAATACATAGATTTAGCCCGCAAAATACAAATCACACATATTTTACTGTGCAAACAAACATCACATACTTAAGTGCAAGTATGCATGAAATCCCACACACCAAAATTCTTGTCTACTTTGATTTTAGACCTGCGAGATGTATCTATTAAATCGATTAATTCGACTTTACAGTTCAGGACGATGTGTTTTTATGAAAATCGATTTTTTAGTATTTTTTTACACACGAGCAGAATTCATGCGCGGCCACGTTTTACACGGGTAAGTTCTGCACAGTTTTATTAACATGGGATCTGCTTAGATGACTGTTGAAAGCATTCTAGGATTTAAAAACACAAGGGCAATGAGTATGTGCACATGGGTATGGGTGTCTACGGCCAAAGTGACCATGAGCCAACCTGTAATGTTTTAACAGCAGTGACCTCGATGACACTGTGGTCTGACAATCCTTGCACTGCCACATACAAGTCTGTGGAAGAGAAAAATAAAAAAGGTTACAATAACAAAAGCACTCACAATTCAAGGATCTAAAAAATGTCTATACAACAGGTTTCATGATTTGAACTAAATTAGCAATTAAACTTAACTCTAAAACACGTTTAAAGAACAGGAAACGAACCGACATTTGCACTCGACTGCATTCTAAAACACCTGATTAAAATCAGGCTACCATTTACCATTGACTTGCACTAGCCTAGCAACAGAAAACTCTGCAGCTGGAAAGACTGCATGAAATTCGCTAAAAAAGTGTCTCCACATCTCTGCAACAATCTGGCTAACTCGGAAATGAGCCCCCATGTCAAAAATCCTGGAATATCCCTTTAATCTTTACACCCCTAGTGCTCGTCCCTCTGTGCTCACACTGCGTTTGAATGAGAAGCAGTCCGAGCCGCACCGAGCTCCGGGGCCGGATGCACGAGGACTGGAGACATGAGTCACTGGACCCGTAGGAAGTCCAAGTCTAAACCTGGTCTAAACCAGGACTAAACCAGAATTGCGCTCTTTGCCTTGTTTCATGACCACGGGTGCACATGCCGCGCGCGCCCCGGGTGCACATGACGCGCCGCGCGCGCCCCGGGTGCACATGCCGCGCGCGCCCCGGGTGCACATGCCGCGCGCGCCCCGCGCGCGCACCCCCTCCCCCCACGTTTCCCTATTAATACGTTTTGTTGAAAATCTACTAAAGTTTGAGTGTTTAAACAAGAAAGAAATGTGAGGAAAGGTTAATTCCAGTCCGAGAAAAGTGTATAATGTGTCTGGTGAGGTGTTTACAGCCTTAAAACATGTAGAATAATTGTGAAATATAAAGTTGTTCTACTCCGCGGATTTCTCTTATTGCGGGTTATTTCTGGAACCGAACCCCCGCGATAAACGAGAGATTACTGTACTGAAAAGCTAGGCTAGTTTCATAGCCGACAGCGACCACATATACAAAAAAACAGATATACAAATTATCTATTGTAGTACATGTACTGTTTTGTTGAATATTGTAAAACAATTATTGAACTTACCACAAAATCGACGGATGATGATGGATTTTACAGGACAAACATTCTCCACTCCAGAACAACGCCTTGTTCGCAAAATGAGGTCAGCAAAAAGCGGTTGTCCTTTTGCCTTACTGAGCATGTGCGAGAAAGTACAGAAAGCGGACTGGGACAGCCTTCAGCCAATTTAATCAGCTGTATTACATAGATTCAATTCAACAAGGTTTCGTAATTACAGCAATTGATGTTGTTGGGTAAATACAAAGAAACTCTCTTGATTTCATCGTCAAAATTAGACACATTAAGTATTTTTAAATGATAAGAGTTATTTAATGCCAACAATATCCATGTTTCACTTTTTTGAGTGTGGAAATCTGTGCTAGCATGCTAGTTGTTGTTAGCCTTACCATGATGGCAAAACGTGACTGGTCTCTGAAAGTTATGAAAAGTGCTTATAAACTCATCACAGCAAACTCTATGCTGAAAATGCATAAGGTAAGTGAGGAATAACTTTGGACCACTGCAATGAACATTTTTCACTTTTTAAAGACAGTGAAGATCAGGTTCAGCACCTTAATATAATGGGGTTTATAGAGTGAAAAAATCTAGGTAATAAGTTACATTAACCTTCTAGAATTGGATGATATTTTCATTTCAGGGGCGGGAAAGGGCCTTTAAATATCCCTATTGTTTCAACCTGAGGAGGAGAACAGGTGATGTCATGTGAATGTAACCTATAAATAAATCATTCTCTCATTCTGTGTACCTCCCTGGAAGTTTTCTATACGAAATTGTTCAGAGCCTGCAAACTGAACTTATTGAAAATGTCCTTCAAACCTTCCCCATCGTTGTTCATATTAAAACGTTGCCTGCAGTGAAATCTGGTTGGGAAGAGAAGTATAGTGAACAGTCAGAGCAGAGTGACTAGGGTTTGATTAAAAAACAAAAATCCAATTCAAAACAATCCCAGAAGGCACAGTATGACCAAAAACTTCCAGGAACTACTTTCCTAAGATCAAAACTGTGGCAATACAGGAAGTCCTCCAGTGTGTTTTAAGTTCCATACACCTTCACTAGAATCATTTGGATGATTTCAGCCCTGGAAAACTACTAGGCCTACTATATGACATCACAAGGTGGAACAGAGCATTTTGAGATGTAGACAGACTAATAATTCAGAATTACTCAAATGGTTTGTGTGTTAAACATGTGTGAATAAAACAAAACACAACTCCAGGTATGTTTTTGATGAGGTAACAACATTCTGACATGGCTTAAACTTCACAAGAGTTATTTTTGCGTAATATTTTTAATTTTAGACAACATTTAAAATATATTTAAATACCATTACTACATTGTTACGCTTCATATTGTATACAGATGACATTTAAAACTGTCTAAAAATGACAGATCAGTTCAGCTCAACCTTATATCTGAGCAAGGTATCTGGTGCACACTCCTTTTTCAATTGATTTCATGTAAAAATAACTTCAAAAATCAATGGATCACAATGAAAGCATTCCAACTATGCATAACAAAGGCCCTATTGTACTCTCGTATATGCCCTTGTGTGTAGTAACTGTTAAATACGTGTTATGTTTTGCTTGTGAGACAATGGTTTACCTAACTATAACAGGCAAAAGATGTGGTGACCTGCTATTCTGGCGCTTCCTTCCACTCACTAAATAGTCCAAGACCCTATGTTGACCTAAATGTTTTCAGAGTTATATTTCACATGAGTTTGAATTGAGTGTTGTCTTAGTCTTTTGGCAAACCTGATAAACAGACATGGGGACTTGAGACTTAGTGACTTGGACTCGAGTCGACTCGAGTCGCTGTTTTTATGACTTGTGACTTGACTCGACAAAAAATGAAATACTTGAGACTTGACTCGGACTTGGAGGTCCAGGACTCGGGACTTGACTTGACTTGAGACACGATGACTTGAATGACTTGCGTGGTCACAGAATGTTTTCGTGCTCATTCAACGGCACTGCCATGTCCTGGGACGCAACACGTGCACCACGTGCACCACCACCGGCACGAGGCCGCGCGTACACCGGGGCTGCGAGCACGAAAACGATCCGCGGCGCGCAGACCGCGTACTCTCAGCCCCAGCCACAAACCAGCCGCACGAAATCAGCAAATAGTGGCCCGTGGTGGTTTAATCCCGGTTTAGTCCAGGTCTAGACCTGGTCCAGTCCTGGTTTCGTCCCCTCAGATGTGAGAGTTGCGCTGTGTTTGCGCTTGTGGTGGAGGGCTATGTGGCGTTAATGTACTGTCTCTTGGCGTTGCTCAGATCAGTTGTTGGCTTGGTTTTGTGGTATGCAGGAGATCACTTGACCGAGGGTCTACGTTCAAATAATAATAATAAACAAAACTCTCATCACTTTTTACTCTTACTCAGTCAGTCTCTTACAAAGGTGTAGTCTAAATACACGAGCTCTCGAGGAGCGCGCCTGACCCATTACGCACGCGAAGAGTGGTGTGTGTGTGTGTGTGTGTGGGACAGAGTGAGTTAGGGAGTGTAACAAAGTTTAATACAAGTTTGTTTTAGCTGTTACTGGTTTCAGCTCAATGCTGAAACAATGTTGAAAACATGTGAAACAGTTTGGTTTTCGATGTACAGATCACTTTTGCCAATAAATAACCAATAATTACATTATCACTGTTTTGTTTGAGTCTATGATGTATTTTACTGAACACGAGTATTTACAATACAAATATTTGATAACAGGTTGGGCACATTAGCCAGTGATGATTACTTACACTTTCTTATATATTGCCTTTCACTTTATTAAGATCAGATTCTGCAGCTAAAATTACAACAATACCCCAAAGGTGACTTGACTTGGACTTGACTTGACCTATTACAGGACTTGACTTGACTTGACTTGACATAGCCTGTGACTTGACTTGACTTGACTTGCCCAAGAAAAAAATACTTGGGACTTACTTGGGACTTGAAGGTGAAGACTTGAGACTTACTTGAGACTTGCACATGTGTGACTTGGTCCCATGTCTGCTGATAAACAGGATCATTACGCCATTGCTGTATACATGTGCTTTCTTGGACACTGACTTTGTTTATGGTATGGTCAGGTTTTGGAGCTCTGGAATTGAAAAGTGGATCTACTGATAGTTTGCAGCTGATGTCATCAACATTCTCTGGGGGCTGCGTCCCATTTCTCTGTCTTACCCCTTCATCTTACCCCTACCCCTTGGTTTTGCGCATTCATGTGAGCGCAAGGGGTGTCCTGATTCTGATTTTGATCAAGGGCTAAGGCCACGACCTCGGGCTACATACCCCTTGAAACGAATTAAGCTCTCGAGCAGACTTGAAAAGAAGGGGTACGCCTACAAGCTCAGGCAGGTTTTGGGATCAGGATGGCAGCATCACATCAACCAGCCAAGGAGTCTCAAATGTATTTTCAGCAGTTGTAATTATTGATTAACAGTTTAGCATGGTTTACAATTATGACGCTTATGTTCTACAGGGCTCTCAAGTCTCACGCATTGAGAGTGTGACACACGCAATTCGACGTGTTCACACACTCACACGCCACACATGGTATTTCTCACGCACAGCGATTCTGTGCCCAGAAAATCGGTTAGATAATGCAGGCACCGCGTTTGTTTGTGTCAATTGTTGTCACCTCTGTAGACATAGCAGCCAGGGATGATGACGCAAACAGTAATCGAGTGGTGTGCCATTTCTTAGGGGAACATTCGTACCCCTAGCCCTCTCAGCTCGGTATCGAGGGGCAAGACAAAGACGTAGATAAAGGGGTAGGGGTAAGGGAAGGGGTAAGTAATGAGACGCAGCCTTAATCTGCACAGTAATTTAACACAATCTGACCATACAGAGCTGACTTGGTTGGAACTACAACAGGTGAGCTGATTTATGCGCTTAAACAAGTGTCTCACACACATACAATGACAGTCACTAGCCATTTATCATTAGCCAATGGTTTTGTCCATTAGTCTCTCTCATCTTTTGTTGAAAATCAAACACCTAAACAGGACCATGAACACTTTTCGTTTTCAGACTACTTTAGACTTAAGCTTTTTTTTGTCTGTGATTGCTAATGTGTGCATTGTGTCCCCATGGAAACTGATAAATATTCCACCAATAGAGATACATGTAGAACACCCCCAGCATGACGTCACTGCAAAGTATCAATTCTCCACTTGTTCCTTTAACTCTTTTTTGTTTAGTTATTCATTCATTGAAAAATATAATTACTTGAGTCGACAAAAACATCTAATTTTAATCATAGTTTGGCACAGAATTTTGACATTGATGAAAAACACTTTAGTGGATGAGATGAGTGTGTGATGGGGGGTTGAATGTGTGCACCTTATCTTGGCTGATGAGTTCTTGGTAGGGGATGTGGGCTGGGAGGTACGTGTGGAGCAGAGCACAGAACGCCAGACCATCGCTCCAACTGCTGCTGAAGTTTGTTACATCAATATTCTGTAAAGAAGAGAGAAGAGCGAGAGCGAGAGGGGCAGAGACAGAGAAAGAGATTGTGTCACAAACAAAGGAGTCAATAATATGATCATAATTGTTGTGGCTGTGCTAATAGCATCTCCACTCTCCGCACACGACATGGGACCACTCCACGAGAAGCACATCTGTTCACATCAACTCAATATTACATTTTGTTATAATGTTGTTTCCTCATCACAAACAGACCTGGAGTTGTGTTTTGTTTCATTCACACGTTTAACACACAAATTCCGCATGTTTAGGCTGAGTTCTTCACTCAAACTGGACACACTCTGTTCCACCTTGTGATGTCATGTGGCAATACAGGAAGTGCTCCACTGTGTTTTTAACCTCCATACATCTTCACTCGAATCATTTGGATCATGTCATCCCTGGAATTGCCCATCTCTACTGAACTAAAGATAAAAGGAGCTGTTAACTTGAAAACTACCACTACATGACATCACAAAGTGGAACAGAGCATTTTGAGCATTGGGGATGTAGACCAATAATAAATTAGTCAAACATGTGTGAATGAAATAAAATACAACACCAGGTGTGTTTTTAAAGAGGAAACAACATTATAATAGAAAATAAACAGAAAGTTCTTCTTCTTCTGATGTCGGCGCTCATAGAAGTGAAGAACGTGCACAAACCCATGTCCCGTTTGTAAATCCGAGCTGTGAGAGTATTGTCACCTGACCTGTTTGATAAGCCCACAGAGTTTAAAAAGAAGACTTCCTCAAATCCATTGTGTCCAGGAGCAGCCTCCGCATTTGGACTCAAACATTTCCTGGATGGTCCTCTTTGGTTTCTATAATAAGACACTCAGATCACTGGAATGTGGTGCGTCTGGACTATAGATCTATGGATACCTCTACAAAGGTCAAAGTACATGTTACAAATGAAATGCCAAAAGTGTGATACAGGCCCTATGTGTCTGATATAAAAAAAAAAAAGACCTGTTTTATGATTGTCTGGTATTTGATTTTGATTTATTTCATTCTTGCCTACACTACAAAAAAAGTTCTAAAAATAAATACATAGGGAACAGTTGTACCTTTATTAAACAGCTGGCAAACAGAGCAAAGGAATGTGTAATCTATACTCTGTGGGAAGATAGGACGCAGTACAGACTGCTGTCAACTATAGCTCAGACCAAAACTACAGTTTGTAGTGGGAATGGGTGAAATGAGAAAAAAACATGATCATATTTTTGTCATTCTTGTATTGATCATGATATTCAGTCAGGTTTTTATTCACCCTAAAACAACAAGCCTGTCACAATAACGACATATTGTTCCATTTATGATAACTGGAACAATGTATTTTTGGACACAGTATTTATTGTTTGTACATTTTTCTTTTGCAATTTTTTCGAATAAAGTAAGTGTGAATGCGGCGAACCGACTCACTAGCCTCGGCCTCTGTGTTTCTTGAAGTTTCTTTCCGACGCGTCACGTAACGTAAAAATAAAGAGTCTTGAATCAAAAGTTTGTCTTTTCTTTCTTTACTAAAGTGAAGGTCATACAGAGTTGATAAAAAAGAAGGAATAAAGAAGGAAACGGAAAGAGGAATTTCTGAGGCTTGTGGTTTTCCTATGCGTGTTGTGTAAGGCTCTGTATGTGTTGTGATGTCCTTCTTGGCCTCCTTACGTTCCGTATAGTGGTGAGTTCCTGCCTGTCGGGCTTTCTTGTACTTCTTGGCTCCCGACAGGACTCACCCTATGTTTCGTTGTTGACGATGCTACTTGACGTTCTTCTTTGCTGTCCGTATGTGCCTTGTAGCGGTGCGTATTCCCGTCTGTCACTCGGGAGACCGTGCTTCGTATGCTCCCGACGGGAATCCGTCTTACGTCATGACGTTTACATGACGGTCAAAAGACTGTGTAGCTTCTGTGGTCCAGGATGTCCTAATACCCCGTCATCTCTCGGCTCGAGGTATCTGTGGTCTCGGGGTATCCTCCTGGCCACCAGACCGCGGCTTCTATCTTTACGTAACGTAGTCGTTTTTTCTTGTGTGTGTATATGTGTGTGTCTTGGTGTGGTGTCTTGTCTTGTGGTGGTCTTCTGTCTTTCTGCGTCTTGAGTCTTCTGTGTCTTGAGTCTTCTGCGTTGTGTGTCGTGTGTTCCCTACGTCTGAATATACAGTGGTACCTCACCTTACGAAATTCATTCGTTCCAAGTGGTTTCGTAACGTGAAAAATTCGTAAGTTGAGTAGCTATTTCAATGGAAAAAGCCTGATCCGTTCCAAGTTTTTTTTTATAGTGTAACATTTTTTTTTATAGTGTAACGTTGTGTTCTGCGTCCTGGCGGGCTTAGAGACTAGACCAGGACTAAAAGAACGTGGAATAAACCAGGTCTGGCCAGAACTAAACCTGGATTGGACCTGTTATTATTATAACATGGCAGTGCCGTTGGAGGAGCGCGGTGCTCGTGTCTCCGCGCACCTTGCGGTGCGGGGCGGGCTCTGCTTCTATCTGACCTCCAGAGCCGGGGCGCTGACATTGTGAACCAACAGGCCGAGGAAGGTGCTTTATCGGCGGTGTGGTGAGATGTGTCTATCTTGTGTCTATAGCTCAGTGCAGAAGAGAGAGTCTGCGAGTGTGTGCGCGTGCTGGATGAATGTCTCCGCGGAGTAGAGGAGACAATAAAGCACCACTCTGCAGCAAAACTGCCTTTTTTTTAACTTGCATTCTCCACCACTGTAAGCGCGCGATGTCCACAAGGGAGTTAACCCCGGAGCTATCTCCGGCCCTGGAGAAGACGATCTCCCCTGTGTCTCCCAACCACGGTTAGGAGATGAGAGGAGGAATGGATAACAGCGGGCAAGACCGCGGGGTCTCGCTCGAGTTGGGCGCTGGTTCTATGTGACTTCCAGGTCTAGACCAGAACTAAACCAGGTCTAAACCAGGACCGGAGCAGGAATAAATCACCCTGTGCTCGGCCCGCGCGTGCTCGGCCCCGAGGAGGAGGCACGGCTGCATCCCGCAGCCCCGGTGTAGCGCGGCCTTGCGCAGTGTCGACGTGATCCTTCGATGTCGGCTCTTCCTATCACTGTGAAGCAGAATTCACCAAGTGCTGCATTGTTCACTCACTAAGGGAACGTGAGCTGGGTTTAGACCGTCGTGAGACAGGTGAGTTTCACCATACTGATGATGTGTTGTTGTGTCTCCCCTCGTTTCGGGGCATGCATCTGAGCGCGCATTAATTGAATTTTTGAGATTTTTTGTTTCTAAAGTGCTTTATAAATAAAGTTGGATTGGATTGGATTGGATTGGAGATTTCGCGTTTCGTAACTTGAAATTTCATTCGTATCTAGAGACCAAAATTTGACGTGAAGGCGTTTCGTAACTTGAAATTTTCGTTTGTTGGGTCATTCGTAAGGTGAGGTACCACTGTATATACCAAGCAGAATCAAAGATAAAAGATCAAACAATAAAGGATCAAAGCAAGCCAATCGGAACGCGTTTTTTCCACATCAAAGAGGGCAGACGCCATTTTGAGAACAGAATATAGAAACAAAAACAAAATGGCTCCCACACTTACAGAATGTACGAAACGGCTCTTACAGTAAGGTATTTGAGTTGTAGAGGGTAGAATAAATAACGCCTATATCTAATTATTAGATAATTCTGCTATTTATTTAGTTCCAGCTCATATCATAAATGAAACTGGTTTATTGGGATTATCCTGCTTTTGTAACAGTGGCATAAAGTAGTTTCATTATGATAATTTATTGTAATATTTCTCTGTAGCAATATGTTGTGCTTCAAAATTGGTTTGTTCACTCATTATCAAATGTCTTTTCAGTCTGAACTCTGCTCTAAGCCACAAAGTTTCCTGATTGATTAGAACTGGCTGTAGATCTCTCAATTAAAAGCACCCAAGCTAATCATTTCCTATTAAAAATGACTCCATCTTGATAAAAATGTGATTAATTGCACTAGCTTCTATAGTCTAGCCTCATTTGTCCGTCCAGTATTAAAGACAATAAGAACAGGCTCATATGGCTGTAGCTGATATAAGAAACAGACCCTCCTCCGCAATGAACTCCTAATTCACACCATTAGTCACCTGACATCTTATGCACCTCCTAAACAACATGTTCTCTGTCGCCTTTTCTCACCCCACAGATGCTCAGTCAGCTCTGTCTGTCTTTAAGAGGCATAAGAGGGAACAAGGTGTAGTAGCTTTTGGTAATTGGAAAATGGTGTTATATCCAGATAGTTAAATTCCTATATCACGCAAAACTGAATCTTGTGAACTTTTAGCCATATTATAATGTTATAATCTCATTAAAACATACCTGGAGTTGTGTTTTGTTGTTTTTGTCGTGTTTTATTAGTTTGTCTACATCTTCAAAGCTCAAAATGTTCCACCTTGTGATGTCATGAAGTGGTAGCTTTCAAGGTAACAGCTCCTTTTAACGTTTGCTCAGTAGAGATGGTTAATTCCTGGGCTGAAATCATCCAAATGATTCTAGTGAAGATGTAGAGATATTAAAAACACAATGAAGCCCTTTCTGTATTACAATGTGGTATCACAAGGTGGTTTCCCTTTGAGAGACGAACTCAGTCGAAATACTAGTATGCAGAGTTTGTGTGTTTAACATGTGTGAATGAAACAAAACACAACTCTAGGTATTTTGATGAGGAAACAACATTATAACATCAGAAAATAGCACAATATGCGCACCCTTTAATGACTTTGAGACTAGATATAAAACTACATACTAATTTGTGTTAATAATACTGAAGAAAAAAAAAAAAACTCATAGGATAAAACACATCCTTTCCTGAATAGTTTGGATGTTTTAGGCCGGAATAATCTACAACCACGCGGTATTTAAGATATCTATGGTTGAGGTATACTTCTCCTTGACTACATTAGCTGAAATTAACTATGATTATTTTGTGTTGAAAATTACACTTTATTGAGTCTTTTTGGTTTTTCTTCATTGTGGTATCAAAATCATTTTCAAGTATTAAACCTTTTCCTAATTCCTAATTTCAAGCAAGCTTGGGTTTAGATTTTAGAATGACAATAAGACTAGACATATTTGTGGGAGCAGTGTGTAAGTAACACTCTTTTAGTTTGCAGCACCAAACAAAATGAAAATCCTACTTTGTGTTGGCTGTTGCCTCAGGTTCTATCTAAGCCCTCGTGAGCAGAGACAGTGGGTTTCATTGAATAAATCGAATCAGGGCCTGCTCCATACATGAGACGCCAGGTAAATCTGATTATGCACCTGAGAGGACAGACACATGGACCAGCCTGAGATCCCCGGGACAAGAATTAAAGTCCACAGCCCCAGTTCAGTGCTAATGAATATTCCCTCAGCTCCGAGATGTGCTGACAGATGAAGCACTTCTGATTGGCTCAATCCATCAGTACAGGTTTATTGAATATATCAGATCCAGGCATGAGGTGAAGGCTGTTATGTTTTCGTCTAGTCAAATATGCTTCAAACTATTCGTTTGTGTTTCGGCTTCTCTATCATCACCCACACTTGATACTCAAGGGTAACTTTGTCTTTTTAATTGCCTAGTTGTGAATCTTTGAAAAGCATCTGATTTTTAGCAATTGTATATTTCCGGACCCAGACATGCTCCCAAGTATTGTTTTTATGCCTCTATGCTTTATCGTCACGGTGAACAAATCAAATCGTAGTTATCCTAGAGCAGGGGTGGGCAATTATTTTTCCCCAGGGGCCAAATGAGATGCAGAAAATATTGTGGAGGGCTGGGCCAAAAGTTTGAAGTCTACTCTGGTTTATAATTTCATTTCTACATTGAAATCAGTAAATGGCATTGTTTGCAGAAGCTGGTAAGTTATGTGTTAAGTAATGAGAGTGAGGTTTTACAAAAACTGAATTTATTCAGTAAAATAATTCAAAACATTGGTAAACGTGAAACATTTGTAACTCTTTTTCAGTCACATTAACCCCACAATTATTTCTGAGTTTAACTTTCTTAACTTTGTATTAAGACACCACAATGTCTTTGTTTGCCAAATAATATAATACAAGATATGTCACAACATTTTTTTGTCCAACTGCCAAACTGTGTAGAAAAAAAGTCAAAGTTAGCATGTTTTAGTGTTTTTTTTTTCTTGATCAGTGAGAGAAATCTCGCCTCTGTTGAGCTTTAACAAGTGGATCAAAGTCAGGTTGCATGTTTGAGGTGGAGATGTGAAGCACGTCTGACAGATGATCAATACAAATGCATCAGTACAAATGCATTATGTACAATTTTGAAAGTAGGTTTTATTTTCTTAATTCCAAGCAACCTTTCTCGGGCTGATCAGAGTCGGCTCGCAGGCTGTCTTTGGCCCCCGGGCCTTGAAATGCCCGGGTCTGTCCTAGAGTCTACGTCCTACAAATCAGGCACACTTTATGTCACTGTCCTTCTCTGTTTTCCAAAAAAGTACAAATAAAAACTTTAGCAATGAGAAAACATGAAACATCTCACTGCAGATGATGTTTGTGCGTTTATTTTAAGCCCTCATTCATTTTAAGAATTCTCTTGGGCTTGGAATAAAGTTTATACTATCCCACATTTGAAAGTCCATAATTCCACAAAGTCCATAAAGTCCAAGCCCATAAAAAAACATATCACTCTAGACACTTTAAAACTGCTGCTAAGAGCCACTGTTGCACGTTTATGTTTACCTTATTTTCAATGCACATCCTATTGCACATTTTACTAAATCTGTAAATAGGTATTTATTTTTTGCACTACTTTTTAGATTATGTCTTAGAGAGTTTTTGTATTGTCTTTATATTGTATTTTGTACACTGTCTTTTTGCACTGTTTGGCCAGAGAGAAACGAAATTTCGATTCACTGTATGTCAAACACATATGGCAGAATTGACAATAAAGTTGACTTTGTACTTGAAATTTGAAGTCTAATGTTTTGTAACATCTGATTAAGAAGAATTCATTTCAGACACATTTAAGTCACTTAAAATTTACTTAACTTGAAAATGTGAGGTGAAAAAAACAGGACTGGGGAAGTTAATCAAATTTTAACTGAGGCTGAGATTCAGTCATTTCTAATCATCAATGATCAGCTTAGGTCCACAGCCAATCCTCTATCAGTAAAGGCATGTGGAGTTCAAATTTTAAGGAAGAATGTTTTTATGCACCAATTAAAAGTCTGTATTGTGTATGCTACTGATTGATCAATATGAGGGACCACATCTTCATTATTTGTTTTCCATATTGTCCAACACTAATCGAATCTCCCCTTACTGACAAACCTGGTGTTTTCAAACATGGCATTGCAAGGCAAAGTGAAGCCATTATTTGGTTGTTAATGGTTGCATCACGTCTGGTCCAACATACAAACGCCAACACCCTGTGGTCAGAAGCTTCGGGGAATCAAACCCCAAACCTCTTTTGACTGGCAAATCACTGGTCCAGGTTCACACGTGAGGCAGAAAAGCCAGCTTAGGAATGAACACTTTGTCAATCTTTTCTATAATTAGCCAGAAGGGCAGAACAGCTAAAGAATAAAGCTTCTGTTTGCACCCGCATCACTCACACACTATTTAAACTGTCAGACTGTCAGACATGTGATAAATGGTGTTTATTTGAAAAGTTATCTCTTGAGGACATAATGCGCCTTGTCACTAGTGATGGACTTAAGGCTTTTACATGTAGGTCTGCCACAATTATTATTATATCGATTTATTGTTCAATATATGAGAGCTGGAACAATATATTTGAGTTCAATATTGTTGTAGTTATCATGGGTATATTTTTGTTTGCAAAAGTGGGAAGATTTTTGTTATTTTACTTATAATATGATAAGATTTGTATTGTAAAGGTTTGAATAGATTACTTCTATGGCTAATTATTAGTTCATTCTGCTATTTATTTGTGCAGCTACATTTATTTTACATTTATTCTATTACCTTCATGTGGTATGGCACCCTTACCAATAATATGAGTTAAAGGGTCATTATAATGTTGTTATAATGTCATTTCATCATCACAAACATACCTGGAGTTGTATTTTGTTTCATTCACGCATGTTTAAATCACAAATCCTGCATATTCTCTCAAATGAAAGACACTCTGTTCCACCATGTGACATCATATGGTAATACAGGAAGTGCTTCATTGTGTTTTTAAACTCCATACACCTTCACTCGAATCATTTGGATGATTTCAGCTCTGAAACTGCCAATCTCAACTGAACAAAAAGGTTAAAGGTAGATGTTCCAAAAGGTGGAACAGAGCTTTTTGAGCTTTGGAGATGTAGACAGACTAATAATGTAGGATTACTCAAACATGTGTGAATAAAACAAAGCACAACTCTAGGTGTGTTTTTGAAGAGATAACAGCATTATAACATGGCTTAAAACTCACAAGACTAAATTATGCATAATTTAGGGCCTTTAAATTCTACACTGACATAACGCGCTGTGTGCAGGCTACAGAGTGCAGCTACTGGTGAAGTTTGTTTATGAACACAGCGGGATCAGAGGAACAGCTGCTTTTTCAGAACGAGACCAAACAGGATGCTCTCTGGCCTGTTCACAATCATGAGAAACCAATCAAACAGCAATAACCCTCTTAATACGAAAGACAATGGTCAGGTAATAATGGTGCAGTATTAGAGAGGTGGGGGCATAAATCCGATGGTGCTAATGGCCAGAGTAATGAGTTTGTCTCAGTTTGATGAATGGGGAGAGGCAGTTCTGTGTGTGTGTCTGTGGGGCAAACCTGTGCAGTCATGTCAGACACATTCCACCCATAACTCCTCCTGCTCCAGTTGGGTACATGTGTTATGAGTTTGCACACTGGGAGTGTATGGTGTTAACAAATTACAAATTATAATCAACATGAACATTACTTTTTTTTTTACATTTACTGCTAAGAGAGCACAAGAGTGTGCCGTCAGACATCATCATTTATTTATCTTGATTGCAGCCCAGTGTGAGACGAATACAGATTCAGAATTTTCAGTTAGCCTAATGTTAAACCAATGAACATAATATAAAAATGCAAAAATGTTTAATAACTAAAATGTCCAGTAGTGACCAGAGACTGTATATTGTGACATCACTCACAGCGTTTGCCTCCAGTCAAAATAAGATATGAGGAATTTATTAACTGACAATAGTGAAACAAAAACACCAGGATCAGAAGAAGAAGAAGCAACTTTATTGATCTCACACTCGAGAAATTCTTCTCTGCATTTAACCCATCCTGTTATTAGGAGCAGTGGCCAGCACATTACTGCGCCCGGGGACCATCTCCATGATCTTCTTGCTTCGGTTTGGTCAGGACCTAAGCTGGAGGATTTTACCTATGGCGCATGTTTTGGGTTGGTGGGGGAAACCGGATCATGGATCAGATCATGCAGAGTGGGTTAAAACCAATATTTTAAGGTCAAAATGACAAGGCTCACTGCAGCAGTTGCAGAGAGAGGGGAGATTGGAAAAGTCGATGAAGCCAGAAGCGCCCCCATGAAAACTTCCTCCGCGGTGGCTAGCAGTTATGTTATGTCCATTATTATGTTATGACATATACAGTACAGTCTTTGGTAGTGATCCAGCAGTTTACTGTGGTTTTGGTTACTTCATAACATTGTTTTGTATCTCTATGGACGTTTTACACTACTGCTAGAAAAATGTCGGGGGAAAAAAAATTAAAAATGGAATTTGCTTTTTAAATGCTTTATGAGTAATACCTCTGTAATTACTGGCACTATCCACATGAAAAAACTAGTACAAAGTCTTCTCTGCAACTATAAATAAACAATAGTGAAATTGTGTTTTCACAATAGCATCAAAAAGCAGTGCCATTGTTCAGTCCAGAGACATGATTAGTATAGCAAATTAGTGGAGCCAATCCCTGATAAATGATAAGATTCAATATTTATGGATCATAAGTTTGGATATTTTTGGAAAAATATGAAATCATCAAGTCCTAGAATGTGAACAACTGATTAGTATTTTCCACAATTTCCCTTGTGGATCAATAAAGTTCGTCTAAGTCTAAGGAGAGTGCAGTAAATGTAAGACTGCATTCACCAAATCAGCCTTTTCCTCTGTTGCCGTGAGGCACTGGAATCATTTGGTCACAGAGATTTTAACCTGCACAGGTTTTCAAATGTTTTGGTTTGTCTAGGTTTGCATGTCTAACAAACAAGTGGCTGTTTTCTAAACAAGTTTGTACACATTAGGAATGAATAATTTGAATGATCTGTAGAATGCAGAATGTGTGCACATGTGCAGAGCCTCGATGGAGGGTGGAGGGCTTAAGAGGATAGGGTGTATGGCTGTATGCCGTTTTTTTAAATAGTATTTGAACTATGTGACCCTAGGCAATATTTGTTTAATTTACTTGTGGTCACTGTACATACATATGTACATGTATACCTTGAACCTGTATTTCCAATATTTCTACCACCCTGCCCAGGGACTGCTGGTGTAAATTAGCGTTCATGCTATAACCTGGCACCAGCATCTCCCCTATGACTTTTGTCTTGTTTAATGTATTGTTGTGCACTGCCCCTGTACAAATAAAATCACACCATAAAATAACAACAATAAACTAAAATTAAATATTGTCAACATACTCTTAAACAGACAAATGTCTACAGAAACTGCAGTACTCGGTACATGTTGGGCGTGAGAATGGTAAGGGGAAACTCAGGACAAAAAGTTTGAGAGCTTGTGCTCTAGTCAATGCAAAGTTTCCAATCAAATTGTGTCTATTCACAGTTGGATCAGATGGAGAGGAGGTACACGCGCCTAAACAGGGTCAGTGCTGTAGGTAGCTGTGTCCTAGTTGAGGAAGGGTGCCTCCAGGGGGTGGGAGGGGGAGCAGAGTGGGTGGGAGGGAGTCCGAGCTGCAAATGCTAAAACAGCAGTGGACAACAGCTCTCTGGGAAGCCAGCTCAGAAAAGCAAACACAGCACCAAGCGGCAGGAAGTGTCTCACTCAACACAAAAGCCAGAGCTGTGAGTTTTTAGGATGCACAGAATCAGACTCTATGTGTTTGTGTGTGTGCACTGTATGGTCTCAAGTAGACAGCACAGCAGAACAAAAAGTGTAAAATACAGAGAATCACACCCACAACCTCCCGCTACGAGGCAAAATGTTACAGATGATGTCATGACATTCTATAGGAAAAAAAGGTTTTAATGCAGATGCAGCACAGCAGAGATGCACCAATCCAGCCTTTTCGGTTCTAATACTGATATCGATACCTTAGGCACCTTAGATACCTTAGATACTTATACCTGCTGATACGGTATTTAACCAGTATCAGTGTAAACAGTGGAAATCACTTTTTACCCTCTAAAAATGGTTAGCTTCTTACAAAAAAATTGTGTTATGTAACGGTTATTTATCCTGCAAGAAGCTACTGAGTTGCTTTGTATAAATAAATGTTAAAACATTATTCAAGATTCAAGATTGTTTATTTGTCATATGCAGAATCAACACAGGGTCAACAATGCAATGAAATGCTTATGAGACGTTATGGGTCTTATTACATCCAATTAAATGTCCAGGCCCAACTGTTATCAAGGAACCGATACTGGTTCCAGTAGTCTAGATTGGCAACAATATTTGATACCGTAAAATAATAGAAAAGGTTTCATGATAGAAATGGTTAAGCAACTGTGCATTTGTCTTTTGAATATTTCATGGCCAAATACAGTGTGATCAATAGAAAAAAGTACCTCTTACCCCCCATCCGGGAGTATACAAGATTAACAATAACGTAATCTTGTATTAAAATGTTAACCCACAAGAAAGCTGATAGTAATAATAAATATCAATAGAAATTTAAGGTGTATTTGAAAGAAGTTTAAAGTCAGAGCTAGGCATAGAAAAGAAAAATGAATAAAACACATGTTGGTGATGACAAGCAGTGTCATTACGAGAAAAATGTAAACTGGACGTCACTTGTTCCCAGGAGACTAATTTCCAGTAAGAGCCTCTCAGCCTCTGCGTGTGAATTGGGAAATAATGTATTTACTGTATGTTAAACTATATATAGCAATAACACCACACAATTTACATCTAATTTCCTGTGTCCAAAACCAGCAGCTTTTAAACAGCGTTGTCATGGTTACAGAAGGATGTGTTAGAGCCCTGTTTGTTTACAGTCACACCAAACTTTATCTTTGACCTCTGAATTATTGTTTGTTTGGTCTAAGAGAGGTCAGACATTATCCAAACACAGCAGCAAAAATGTTTTACAGATGTTAAATGACAATTTTAAAGTCGTTATGTCGGGAGGGACTGATGGACATTGGAAAGGGGAATTGTTGGACTCATGTTTGTTTGCTTTTGCCGGGTTGTCTTTGCGTGTTTTTTGTGGTGAATATTGTAGCGGTATTTGTTTGTACGCCCCTGCGAAATGGACCAATCAGACACTCCCCAGGGCGTACCTTAATCAGGACAGACTTTGAAAAATTGGCTGCACCTGTGCTGGACGGGCTGATCACCGGTGAACGTGGGGACCGAAGAGCAGCAGCTCCCGAGACCAGAGACTCCGTGGCCGTGCAGAGTGGAGATGATACGCCCATACGACAGCTAAGTGAAGGGACGCATCCCGATTGTGTGCTGTGGCGCGTGGTGCTTTTGTTGTGTACGTGCGGCTACCGACGCCTCTGTGTTTCCTGCAGCTCCACTGACAGACGCGGCGCCGGCATTCCCGTGACGTCAGAGGGACCGAGGGACGACAGCTCCAGGGGAGAGGAGGCCGCGCATCGCGGAGATTTCTGATACGCCTTGGACTCAGCTAAGTGAAGGGACGAACCATCACTGTGTGTTGTGGCGTGTTTTTTAGAGTGTGTTTGTGTGCCGACCACCGACTGCTCTGATGTGCTCCCTGTAGCTCCGCTGGGCAGAGACGGCGTCGGGAACTCCGTGAAGTTGGCCCCCCTCCATCCAACGTGCAGAGACTGGAATAGCAGAGGACCTGGAGATCGCGGAACAGTGTCTACTAAAGGCTACTGGATTCTACATCTGCTGCTGGTGACATTGCCCCTCTTGCCCTACCAAACAGTCTTCCCCCTGATTTTATTAGTCCTCCGTTTTAAGTTGACTTTTAAATAATTTTTCTATGGACCTTTTAAACCCTTTTAGTAGTAAATAAACCTTTTTAACTTTGGAACTGTGTTTGTGTTGTGTGGCCCGGGCTCTGAACAAATTTATATTTTAAACACTAGCTTGTAACTGTGACATAATTTTGGCGTTGCTGGCAGGGTTCCCTTTCCATACAACACAAACATGGAGGATAATGCAGGAAATGCCCATATAGACAACCCTGCTATTGTTAATACAATGGTTATGCCATGGTTTATGGGGGTGCCCTGGGTGCCAAAATTTTCAGGGGAAGATGATAAAGTTAAATTTGGAGACTGGCTGTGGCAAATGGAGGCCATGTTGAGAGCACAGGGTCTCGGCGAACAACAAAAAGCAGATTTTGTCACTGGTGCACTAGAGGGCAGTGCACGCAGGGAAATTTTATTGCTTGATTCTAATTTGAGAGCTACTGCTACACAAATTTTAAACCATTTGAAAAATTTCTATGGGAAACAAACTTCTTTAGCTCAACTACGAGTACAGTTTTTTAAGTGCCAGCAGCAGGAGGGAGAGACGGTAGGGGCATTCATTTTGCGTCTCCGTGAGCTTTTTAGTAGATGGAAGACTGAAGAACCTGGTGGCAGTGCACAGGATGAAACCACTGCCCGTGACCAACTGATCCTAGGTTTGAGGGCGGGACCTACCCAACAAGAACTACAGAAAATGGTGCGCCGTGACCCCACCCTCACCTTCGCTAAAACTTGTGAGGAAGCCCGCGCGCTTGAGGAAGACCACGTTTCCACAGAACAAGCCTGGACATCAAGAGTAAATGCACCTCTCACACCAAAAAATAAATCCAATGACTTGCAGGACTGGAAGGAAAAATTTAAAGCAGAAATCCGCCAGGATATGCAGGAACAGCTTTCAATTTTAAGCAGAACTTTAGTAGATGAACTCAAACAGCAGTTTCATCCAAACCAAGCTTCTGCCCAGCAAAATGACAGATTCAGAAGAAGACCCCCCTCTGGTTCTAGCCGCCCAACAGACTTTCAGTGGGATGATCAGGGGAGACCCATATGCAAATTGTGTAAACAAGTAGGTCATATTTTAAGATATTGTCCCACCAAACACAACTCTCCGAATACGTTAAACTACAACCCCCAGTAACTGTTGGGCAGGTCGCTGGGGAAAACGTAACAGAAATGTTAAAGGAAAAAATGATTGGCTCATGCCCAGGGGTGGAGGTTATTGCTGCAGGTGTTAAAATTCCTTGTATTTTAGATACTGGTTCCCAAGTGACGTTGTTCTCAGAGACATTTTTCCACAAATGGTTTCACAATGTCCCCGTACAGAGTCCTGGAGGACTGCAATGGTTGACTCTTAAGGCTGCAAATGGACTACAAATCCCATATGTGGGGTATGTTGTACTGGATTTTGAAGTGGCCGGGGTTAAGGTGTGTGAAAAAGGGGCCATTATAGTAAAAGACTCTTGCCTTGGTGCAGACAAGGCCATCCTGGGAATGAATGTTATATTTAGTTGTTGGGAGTCTCTGTTTCAAGGAAACCACCCTGGAGCCACTGCTTTTAGAGTCACTGTGACTCCCTCAGCATATAATCATTGGGAGCGAGCGTTTGCAGTGTGCAATAGTGTGTCCCAGCACAGACAAACTGATGGGAAGATTGGAGTAGCTCGCTTGCCAAGAAACATCACAGTGGAGGTTCCAGCTCAAAGTGAAATGGTAGTGTGGACAAACGTCCAGGGAGCAGCAGCGACACTTCCCCATGGAGATATTCTGGTGGAAGGAGAAATGGGAGTGGCAGAGTGGCAGGTAGCGCGGACACTTTGCAGCTTTAAAGGGGGTAAGATACCGGTTAGAGTTCGAAACCTAAATCCCTACCCTGTCACCATTCCCCCAAGGCAGGCACTTGCCTCTGTTTTTCTGCTTTCAGCTGATCAGATCTCCACTGAACAAGACCTTGTGCTGACTGCTGCCGGTGTAGACACCGTGGAAGTGGACATTAGAACTACATGTGCCTCTCCACCTTCAGACCACCCAGTTTACACTCTACGTGGAGAAGACCTCAGCCCGGAACAACAGCGCAAGATGGATGAACTGCTGCGGCACTGGAGCTCTGTTTTTGCAGCATGTGAGGATGACTTTGGCTGTACCAGTGCAGTCCTGCATCAAATCCCCACAGGAACAGCACCACCAAGCAGAGAAAGGTACCGCCCTGTTCCTCCATCACTTTATCCTGAGCTACGTACTTTACTCCAAAGTATGCTGAAGCAAGGTGTTGTCAGGGAGAGCTCCAGTCCATGGGCTGCTCCTATTGTCCTGGTGAAGAAAAAAATGGGTCATGGCGTTTCTGTGTGGATTACAGAAAATTGAATGCTTTAACCCATAAGGATGCATTCCCTTTGCCTAGGATCGAGGAATCCCTCACTTGTCTAAAACAAGCCTGCTGGTACTCCACACTTGATCTTGCCAGTGGCTATTGGCAGGTAGAGATGGACCCCAAAGACAGGGAGAAAACTGCCTTTACAACTCCATTAGGCTTGTACGAATTTGAAAGAATGCCATTTGGCCTCTGTAATGCACCAGCCACTTTTCAGCGGCTCATGCATAGATGTTTAGGCGGCTTGATAAATGAGTCACTTTTAATATACCTTGATGATGTCATTGTGTTCTCCCCTGACTTTGACTCTCATTTGTCTCATTTAGATCAGGTTTTTCAACGACTGTCCAAACACGGGCTAAAACTCCAACCACATAAATGCCACTTCTTTCAACGAAAAGTGAAATACCTGGGCCATGTCGTCAGCCAGGAGGGAGTATCAACTGACTCGGACAAAACCACAGTGGTCCAACAGTGGAAGCCCCCACAGACTGTTAAAGAGGTTAGATCCTTTTTGGGTTTTGTGGGCTACTATAGACGTTTCATCCCTGCCTTTGCCAAAATAGCTGCTCCACTGCACGCCCTGTTGAGGGGAACTGCCGCACTAAGAAAAAAGATCATAATGTAACTTGGACTACAGAGTGCCAAGCGGCGTTCGAAAAACTAAAAGCTGCTTTGCTAAGTGCGCCCGTGCTTGCGTATGCTGATTTTTCTAAACCTTTTCATCTTTACACAGATGCCAGTCTGGAAGGGCTTGGTGCAGTTTTAGCTCAGGTCCAGGAGGGGCGTGAGAGGGTCATCGCTTATGCCAGCAGGAGTCTGCATCCCACCGAAAAAAATGACCAAAACTACAGTTCATTTAAACTAGAACTTCTGGCATTAAAGTGGGCAATAACAGATAAATTCAAAGACTACCTGATGGGAGCCACATTTACAGCATACACAGACAACAACCCCCTAGTCCACTTAGACACAGCCCAGTTGGGTGCAGTTGAGCAAAGGTGGGTGGCAAAACTGTCAAATTATCAATTCACAATCAAATATAGACCCGGTACAGCAAACAAAAACGCAGACATACTGTCCAGACTTCCGCAGAACTGTAGACCGAGCACTGTTGCCTCCCATAATGTGACTACTGACTTGGATGATATCACAGAATGGCGCGACAACCAGCAGAGGGACGACTCACTTAAACTTGTTGCCCTGTGGCTCCAGCAAGACACAAAACCTTTGAAAGAGGTGACACTTGCAGCGCCACAGTTGGCCCGAAGCCTTCTCAGACACTGGGATAGACTTCAGTTAAACCAGGGCCTTCTGCAGCGTGCCATCAAAGATCCTTTAACTGGTGACATTTTTCATCAGATTGTGGTCCCGCCTTCATGTCAGCGTGTACTGTGGGAACAATACCATTCTTCGTGTGGTCACATGGGAGCAAATAAAATTGAGGCATCATTACGGAGATCATTCTTTTGGCCACACATGGGGGAGGATGTACGAAAGTGGACAATGCAGTGTACTTCATGCTGTGAAAATAAAGCTGGGCCAGAGGTAAGGGCACCCCTTCAGCCTATACAGTCCTCTTACCCCTAGAAACTGTGGCAATTGATTTTCTGTATTTAGGAAATCCCCAGAGTCCATATCCATATGCATTAGTAATGACTGATCTGTTTTCAAGATTTGGATGGGCTGTGCCGACAAAGGACCAAACCGCAGTAACTACAGCCCAAGCCCTTTGGCGAAATTTGATTCAAATATGGGGTTGCCCAGAAAGAATCCTGTCCGACCGAGGTTCTGCATTTGAATCTGCGGTACTTCAACAGCTCTGCAATCTTTATGGTTGTACAAAGGTACGGACCACCCCATACCACCCACAGGGCAATGGGGCCTGTGAACGTTTTAATCAGACCCTGCTAACTTTGTTGGGCTCCCTAAGTGATGAAGAGAAGGCCAAATGGACAGATAGTGTGCCTGCCTTGCTCTTCACCTACAATAACACCACTCACAGTAGTACTGGTCTCACTCCCCATTTTGTCTTGACAGGGCGCCATGCTCGACTCCCAGTGGAGATGGCCACAGGGGCTCCAACGTCGTCACAGGCATATTCCATGAATGACTGGGTTGCTAATCACCACAGGACTCTAGTTAAAGCTTACAAACATGTAATCACTAGAACTGAAGCCCAGCAACGGAAGGATAAAGACCGTTATGACAGGAGAGCTCGGCATGTACCATTACTTCCAGGGGAAAGGGTATTGTTAAGAAACTTTCGCCGCCATGATCAGAACAAGCTCGCCCCCGCTGGCAGCGGTCCCCTTACATTGTTGTGGGTCAACTTCATCCTGACTCTCCCGTGTATGAGATTCGACCAGAAGGACGTGCAGGGCCAATAAAGACAATGCACCGAAATAACCTCAGACCTTGCCCTGTAGAGCCTGGTGATCAGTTGGTCACCGAGCCTGCCCAGATGGCACCCTCAGATCCTCCAAACTTGACACCGCTGTTCCTACCCGTTATGCTACCTGTTACAGAGCCTCGCCCAGCACCAGAGCAAGTGGTAGAAAATGAGCCAGCACTAGGGCCCCCTCCTGAACAGGCGCCCGTGAGGCGATCCCAGCGTAGCACCTTGGGTAACCCACCATTAAGGTACAGAACTTGAGTATTCGTGTAGTCGGGACGACTACTGAAAAACTGGGGGGAGATGTCGGGAGGGACTGATGGACATTGGAAAGGGGAATTGTTGGACTCATGTTTGTTTGCTTTTGCCGGGTTGTCTTTGCGTGTTTTTTGTGGTGAATATTGTAGCGGTATTTGTTTGTACGCCCCTGCGAAATGGACCAATCAGACACTCCCCAGGGCGTACCTTAATCAGGACAGACTTTGAAAAATTGGCTGCACCTGTGCTGGACGGGCTGATCACCGGTGAACGTGGGGACCGAAGAGCAGCAGCTCCCGAGACCAGAGACTCCGTGGCCGTGCAGAGTGGAGATGATACGCCCATACGACAGCTAAGTGAAGGGACGCATCCCGATTGTGTGCTGTGGCGCGTGGTGCTTTTGTTGTGTACGTGCGGCTACCGACGCCTCTGTGTTTCCTGCAGCTCCACTGACAGACGCGGCGCCGGCATTCCCGTGACGTCAGAGGGACCGAGGGACGACAGCTCCAGGGGAGAGGAGGCCGCGCATCGCGGAGATTTCTGATACGCCTTGGACTCAGCTAAGTGAAGGGACGAACCATCACTGTGTGTTGTGGCGTGTTTTTTAAGAGTGTGTTTGTGTGCCGACCACCGACTGCTCTGATGTGCTCCCTGTAGCTCCGCTGGGCAGAGACGGCGTCGGGAACTCCGTGAAGTTGGCCCCCCCTCCATCCAACGTGCAGAGACTGGAATAGCAGAGGACCTGGAGATCGCGGAACAGTGTCTACTAAAGGCTACTGGATTCTACATCTGCTGCTGGTGACATTGCCCCTCTTGCCCTACCAAACAGTCTTCCCCCTGATTTTATTAGTCCTCCGTTTTAAGTTGACTTTTAAATAATTTTTCTATGGACCTTTTAAACCCTTTTAGTAGTAAATAAACCTTTTTAACTTTGGAACTGTGTTTGTGTTGTGTGGCCCGGGCTCTGAACAAATTTATATTTTAAACACTAGCTTGTAACTGTGACAGTTACAACTAGAATTTGTTAAATTGGTGACAAACAGGTAAGCTAAGATTATTTTGCATGTATGATTTCCATTCATGTACATAATAGGGGTGTGCAAAAATATAAAAAAATATATCAACATATCGATATTTCATGATACTAAAATTTGGTGATATAGTATCGTTATCATGGGCTGCTGTATCAATATATTGTCATAGGTATTTTTATATATATTTTAATAAATTATTTTGTGACAGAGCTACAATTTTGTTTAGAGAAAGTAAACTTGTTTACGAACTACACTTGAACACTAATCCACTATTTCAATGTGTGTTTCATATAACATTTGTGCGGCTAGTGGCACTGTTAAATACTGTTGTTAAAATGATTTGGTTCTTTAAAACAATATGATATACTTTATTGCAGAATATGTGAAATATATTGATTATCACATGCATCGCCATACTGTCATATTACACTATGAACCATGAATTGTATTTTGATTTGTGAAGAACCCTGTGATTCCCAGCCCTACAACATCAACTGTACAAAACAATGATTTGATTATTGATTTTACTGAAACTTCACACACCTGCTGTTGTAGCTACATGACACTACTTCTACTACTGAGACTTCCTTTGGCTCAATTTCACCCAATACTCCCACCACTATAATGATTTATCCTCATTTTTCCATGACACAATTACACAGAAAAAACATCATTACCAAAGAATACATTGTGACGTGACTCCCTATAAGTCACCAACACATGCCCTGGTGAAGTTGTCTAGTTGTTAAAAAAAACATCACATCAGCTTCTATTAAGTAAGGCCAGCTATTGTAGTTTTACTCTTTTTTGATACATTTTATTCTTGAATGTCTCAAAATCTTCATCTTGTATATTAAAAGCCTGTAATTCCCGGTCACTGCATGTTCCTTGTGTCTAATGCCCCTGTGCTTTCGTATGAGACGGACAGGACCATTACTGTAAATACATCAGCACTGGGGCTAGAGCACAGATCCACACAGAGTTAAAGAGCCTTCAGGGTGAGAGATGAAGCAGGAGACATTAAGACTGTGATCATGCTGATCTATGGACCAGAGACACTATCTCACCTCTGTCAGGTGTGTCTAAGGGCGTGTTCACACTTACACAAAGACCACATCAAAACTGGGACAAAACCGGCACTTCATTTGGAATTAATTCTGAACTAGGCCCGTCACAATAACATATTTTTGAAGCATGATATATTGCTACAGAGATATATTGCGATAAACAATAACTGAAGCTAATTTATGCCACTGACACAAAACAATACAGCAGGATAATTCCAGTTCACCATTATCAGTATCATTATTCAACCCTCTACAGCTCAAATCATCTTGTATTACTGACTAAAATATAAAAAAAATGTCAACACTAATGCAAAGAAAATGCACACACAATAAATATTTACTGTAGCTTCAGAATGCATTGCTATGTATTGAACGATAAGGATAGTAATTATTATACAGGCCTATTCTAAACTAGACCAGGACTAAACTAGCACTAAAGCAGGACTAGAATAGGACCAAATTAAGTCTGTATCTGAACTAAACTGGACTCAAATCTAGACCCGAAAAAGCCAATTGGTGAACTTTTATTTTTCTTTTGTTATCCTTTATTTATCCATGTAGGGAAATTATTTCTCTGCATTTGACCCATCCTTTCAGGATGGGTGGGCAGCACATGAAAGCGCCCAGGGACCCATCTCCATGATCTTATTGCTAGGCTTGGTCAGAACCTCAACTGGAGGATTTTACCCATGAAGCATGTTTTTGGGTTGGTGGGGGAAACCGGTGTGCCCGGAAGAAACCCAGACACAGGAAGAAAATGCAAACTCCACACAGAAAGGCCCAGGCAACCCGGGGATGGATCCCGGAACCTTCTTGCTGTGAGGCGTGAGTGCTAGCCACTCAGCCACCATGCCACTCATCAACTGCTACACTTTCCCTGAGTTCATCTCTCAGTGTTTAAGATTTCCCATTCTTGGGACAACCACCACCACACCAACAAAGAGATAAACAAAGACTGAGGGATTATATTGACTTATTGACATAAAGACAGCTTTGACAGTGACAAATCAGAAACAAATGAACAGAGACACCAAAACAAAGGATGAATGCACAAACCATAGATGAGGCAGAAAATCTGAGAGAATACTGAAATGAGCCAATGGGCTGTGTAATGATCTGATTTACCAGTATAGAGTGGGGAACGCAGAGCGCAGACCCTTGGACAGATTAACTTTGAATGACCTCAGGTCACAAAGAGGTACACAAGCGAACATAAACAAGTCTGCAAAGAGCAGAGATGAAAGTAAAAAATGTGGCTTGCTGGACTCAGTACAAACCGAATATTTTCACAATTATAATCTGTGTTCTATTAGTGGCTCAAAGCAAGACATTATTTGGTTTCCTTATATTGTGTCCAAATTTAATATTTAGCTACAGAGCCAGTTAAAAATGTCACAGTCAGTACATTTTATACACTGTTTACATCTATACCACATTATTAGGGCTGTAGTCAAATAAAGAAGTAGTAATATTGAGTGACTAAAGACATGTTCTGATGATCGATTAGTCAGCTAAAAAAAAAAAGCGTGTGGCAAATTCTCTCAAAACTATTAACCATCTCTATGTATCTGACCCAGACTGCACTCACAAGACTACTGCAAAAACTGCAAACACATATATTTATGCAGAAAAATTTACAAAGAAACACTGTCTTTTCACATATAAATACCCAAAATCCCCAGATTACTAACTCACTAACTTCTCTTTTCCACTGTTGGCCCATATTAATCCTTCTGATCTGAATAAAATGATTTGTCGACTAATACAAATGTTGATTAAGGCACCGTCAACCAATGAATGGAGTAAAGGCCTACAGCCCTACACATTATATTACATTATTCATAAGCACAGTACTGTACAGATCCACCACTTCTAACATCAGAATAACTGTTTCACATCCAGAGTCTGTCCCACCTGTTTACGTCTGTCTCTGCAGTGTTCCCAGACTGGACAGGATACAGTCTCTTTGTTCTCACTGTTTAACAAGCTGCTCTTTTATTTTGGTTAATTGAGAAAAATACTACAAACATGCCCCGCACAGACATAAATAATGGCTAAATATGAGTAGATCAGAGACATTATATGGAGTATTTGAAATCACAACAAACATAATCCTTTTAAAATTTTTCAAAAGTTATCTTAAGAGAAACATATACTTACAAATGCTTAAAGGAGGATGGTACATATGGTACCATCCTCCTTTAAGCATTTGTAACCACTTTAATTATCCTTAATAAATATGAACAAAGACTTAATTCATAATGAATATTAGTTTATTATTAGTTATTCAGACTTAGTAACTTAATTAAGGTGTTGGAGTTAAGAGTAAGGATTAGAGTTATAATTAAGTAGTTGCCTGGAGCAAATGTGGCAAGTAAATTTCTCCTGTGTGAGATCAATAAAGTCTTATCTTATCTTATCTTAGTTATTAAGCCTGAATCATTCTTTGTCCAAACATTTGTCCATTTTTAATTAAGTCTTTATTTATGCTTCATTAAAGGCAAATTAAAGTGTAGTTATTTATAATATAGTGTTACCGAAAAGACAAGGAAACCACAAATTTGAGTGTTGCTAAGCGTTTTAAATGAGCCCCAGCACGTGTCTCTGGACATGCTTCCACAGTTTGGCGTTTCATCTGTGTGACGTTCGCAGACCCCTGGTGAATACTAACTTCCTGTGAGTCCCCCTCCCGTTACCCCCCCAGGGCTAATGCGCTGGACAGTCTCCACACACTGATCTCTTAACACAGTGCTTAACATGCTAGGTGTGGCTCATTCACGCGAGCTGGTCACAGGCATGTTCTATGTTGTTTAAACCCTGATCCCTGATGGCCTCTTCTCCATGGTGACAGCACGGCCATCTTTGCCGCACCAGCGTATTGCAGTGTCTGTTGATTTAAAGTACATCTCATATTGTGGTGGACCCCGGGGAGGCTGATTAATTTTCAAACATCCCTTTAACTACACAAGTGTCAGGCCCCACATGCACCTGAGCTAAAGGACAGAAGCTACGTGTATTTGTGCACGTAGCTCAGGGCAACACTGGAGAGGAAAGGCTCTACTGAAGCATCGATTTAACAAGGGACACTGAACTGAACAATGATATTTTAATAAGGCTGTGTGATATTAATTAATCCATATCAATTGAGCTATTGCTACTGAAAAGATATTATCAAAGAGAAGCAGGGGTGAGTGTCTAATTTTACAATAAAAATTCAGACTTGTTTAGAGGACATGTTGGAGTGTGTTATTAACAAGATAATAATGATATTATGATGTAGTGTGTTCAACATTATTCATTCACTCCACACTTGGTGATGGTAAGCTACTTCTGTAGCTATAGCTGCCCTAGGGCACAGTGAAAAAAGCATGGGAGCCAATCTGCACCCTACCACCTACCACCAATCACTCATGTACGCATCTCATTTATTTAGGCAAGATGGGTTAAGTGTCTTGCCTAAGGACATAACAGTAGACCTTGGTCTGAGTGTGAATTGAACCTCCAGTCTTATGTTGGCTCCAGCCACAGAGCCACTGTTTTACAATAGGCCTCACCTCAATGTAGTGACCCAGATTCCCTGAACATCAGAGTGCAATTTACTGCTGCGGATCAGCTCCCGTCTCACATCGTCTGCATTAGCTGCAGTTTATTCTGTGACCCAACTGTGTTGGGTCACATCAGCAACGACGATGAGATGCACCATAGGAGCGAGGTGAGCTGCCTGGTCAAGTGGTGCAGTATCAACAACCTCTCCCTGAACGTGGAGAAGACAAAGGAGATTGTCATAGACTTCAGGAGAACACTGCATCACTGGCCAGTGAAGCCCAACAGTGACTCTACTTCCTCTGCAAGCTGAAGAGACTCAGAACCCCAGCTCCCATCATGCGCACCTTCTACAGAGGCATCATAGAGCGCATCCTCACCAGCTGCATCACTGTGTGGTATGGCACCTGCCCCATGTCCTGCCAGAAAAAGCTACATCAAGTAGTGAGAGCAACTGAGAGAATCATGGGTGTCTCTCTCCCCTCCCTGCAGGACATCTACCGCACCCGCCTCACCCGGTAAGCCCTATGCATTGTGGGTGATCCCACCCACCCATCCAACTGCCTCTTCAGTCTGCTGCCATCTCGAAGGAGACTGAGGAGCCTCAGGGCCGTCAGGATGCTGAACTCTCTCCCTGCCCTGCCTCCCCAATGACACTGCTACTTAAATGACACTCAAATGACACTGACACTGCTGCTTAAATGACACCCTTTGAGCTTTATTATGCCACACATTGTGTTTTACCTATTTGTATTATATAGAAGTTTACTGTACGTTTGCTCCGGGGTATATGTGATGTTTTAGTCATTGTGTTTGTCTTGTTTATAAGATGTTTAATGTGCACTGTGGGCCTGGGGAGCGCTGCAATTTCAAATCCAGTGTGTGCAACCTGTATATGTGGTTTTGACAATAAAGCTGACTTTGAACTTTGAACACTTTAATTAGGCCACTATTGGACCACAACAGTGGAGCCTCTAATAGGCATCTGTGTCGTGGTTTCTCGCGACTGCTTTTGTGACAGCAGTGGAGGAGAATGATACAAGAGCCAAGTCCACCCGCCATTTGAGAAACAAGGGAGTCTACAACAAAGTGACCATCAATTATACAGTATACATGTGAAGGGAAAATTACAAGAAGGGAGCCCACAGTAAAGAGGCAATTAGGCTTCTTGACCTTAAAGTTGCAATCTAAAATGCATGCGGTCTTGTCCACAGTATTTAACCTTTGAGATAAAAGAACAAAAGTGTGGCAGAAGAATTCAGCATCTGATCGGTCTTTACAGAAGAGACAGATTGGACATTAGGCAGTAATTAGTGCACTGGGATGACCTTTCACTAGACACTCCAGGGCAAAAATAGACAGCACCTTCCCAGAGCTTCCCATGATTAAAAAAATAAATAAAAAAAATAAAAAAATATATATATATAGTGTATGCACAGGGACTAGTCTTACTGTAACATGTGTTTATACGTATTCAGTGTATCCTCAAATTTCTCAAGAAATATGAGGGAATAGGAAATGATCAAATCCCAAAAGTGTGATTAATTCAAAGAAGAACTCCCTCGTTTATTTAACAAATCATCTGTGAGGTTTTTCAAATGGGTGTTCTACTTTAGCCAAATAGCTGATGTTTAAACAAACTCCACAGAAAAAATATTTCATTCATCTCACACACTAACAAAATGCTCTAGTTTACAGTCTTTTTTTTTTTTTTTTACACAACAGCTTCTTGCTTTTGCATGTTACATGTCATAACTGTAGATTGCAATGCATCGTGGGACAGAAAATAAGAGTAGAACCTTTTCTACAACAGCCTGTTGTAAATTATAATTATTTTGTGCTTTACTGTAGATGGGAGGATATTACATGTATACTGAGCTTCCAAAATAGCTCAGTATACATGCATTTTATATGCAGTAAAAATTAATATACTAATTTGTAAACAGTTTCATTAAAAAGTGGCATTATCAAATTGTTATCTTAATATTGATGCCCACCCCAACCAACCAGTTTCGTTAGCAATGACCTTTTGTGTCTTATCTTCCTTGTGGAGCGAGTCAGTGACTGTCTCCTGGACATGTGTCCAGACAGCAGCCTTCCCCACGATTGTGCTGCCAATTGACCCAGACTGAGATCCACACCATTTAAAGGCTCAGGAAACATTTTCAGGTGTTTTCAGTTTATTAGCTGAGTGGTGGTGATAGGCGTGACACTGTGACTTCCCAACATTGAACTTTTCAACGCTATTCAAATTTTCTGAGACACAGAATTTTCTGATTTCATCATCTGTAAGCCATAATCATCAAAATGTCAAGAAACAAGAAATTGACAGCTTTATGTGCAATATATACAATATATGGGTTTGACTTTCTGAAATAAAGTCAAACCCATATATTGTATGGCTGCACATATCAATTCTGTAGATCCAAACATCATATTCACTTGTGAAGATCCCAAGGATTGAACATTGTGTTGTGTTTGTCACTTTCACAACATACATAATACACAGGACGCCGAAGTAAAGTAAACGCTGCCTTTACTGGGTACTTGGAAAAACATTGCGATGCACAGTCATTGCTTGACACATCACTAGGTAACCTGTAGGGTAAATATCAATGCGCCTAATATAAAGTAGTCCCTAATATAACTAAAAGTGGTTTCCATATCTAATGTGAACATAACATTTCCTCCCTTTCAGCATTGATGTCTATCTGATATATTAAGAAATAAATTCAATACCTTACCCCTACAGGCAATTATAGTCAAAGGTAATCACATAGGTCTTAACACCCTAACTTTAGCCTTAGGACTAAACTTAACTCTTAACATCTAACACACATTAAACATAACAAAAACAATGTATTATTTTGTTAGGCTATAAATCCAATCTTTGAGGAGGACGATGAGCTCTTTCAGGATAGCGTCTCTCTCGAGAGTCAGAACTCTGACCAGGAACCTCGGGGTCTGCATTATCAGGTAGAGCATTTTCATCTTCAACTTGAGGTGGGGGCTCTGAGGCTGGTGAGGCTGTGCACATGAGTTCATTGGAATCCTCAGAGGCATGAGCATAATCCTTGGTGCTGTTGTTGGTTGCATGGCGAGCTGTTGCATCTAGCAGCTGGTCAACATGTCTGTGCCACACGTGATGCCCAGTCCTCACTGTGTAGGTCAGGGGCCCCGTCTTGGACAAGATTTCACCGCTCTGCCATTTCTGCTTTGACTGACGATAGTCTCTGGCTAGAACTTGTTGTCCGATCACAAAGTTTCTCACATGACCAGTCTTTACTCTGCTGGTCTGTTTTTGCATGACATCTCTACGCAGGTCAGGCTTTAGCAGATCAAGACGTGACCTCAGTAGTCTTCCCATGAACAATACAGCTGGAGCTTGGCCTGTCGTAGCATGGTCAGCATTTCTGTAGGCATGCAGGAACTTTGCCATCTTTTCTTGCAGAGACTGTTTAAATGGCTGGACAAAGCGCTCAGCAAGACCATTTGTAGCAGGATGGTAAGGTACGGCTGTGGTGTGCGTGATGCCATTTCTCCGGATGAATAATTGAAACTCTTCAGAGGTGAATTGACTGCCATTGTCACTGACAAGTCGTTCGGGCAATCCTGTTCTGGCAAATAGTGTGCGGAGGATTTCTACTGTTTTTGTGCTTGTGGCATATTTCACAATGAAGACCTCTGGCCACTTTGAATATGCGTCAACCACAACAAGGAACATACGATCGAGGAAAGGCCCAGCCACTCCCAGCTGTGGACAGGAGCAGGTGGAGGCTGCTTTTGTGTCTGCTGACATCCAGAGCACGACTTGGCCATCTCCTCCATCTGCCGATCAATGCCTGGCCACCATATGTAGCTCCTCGCGAGGCTCTTCATCTTTACAACCCCCATGTGTCCCTCATGGAGTGCTTCTAGGACGTTGGAGCGCAGCTTGGGCGGCACTACGATTCTGGTCCCCCATAGGATGCACCCATGACACACGGATAGCTGCTCACGTCGACTGAAGTACTCAGGTAAGCTCACTGTATTTTTGGCAGGCCACCCCTTCACCGTTAGCTCAAAGACCTTTGCCTTGGTTGGGTCTCGGCTGGTTTCCTGTTTGATCTGTGCGCTTGTGACAGGCAAGTTCTCGACATGGGCTAGATGGAACATTTCAGCTGGGTCTGCAGACATACTGTCCCCAGGTTCATATGGCAAGCGCGACAAGCCATCAGAATTTCCATGCTGTTTTGTGCCTTTGTACTCAATCACGTAGTCATGTCCACCTAAGAACAAAGCCCACCTTTGCAAGCGTGCTGCAGTCATCGTTGGAATTGACTTCCTAGGGTTGAAAATGGCCACTAAGGGTTGGTGGTCTGTAATTAATGTGAAGCGTTTTCCATACAAGTACTGGTTAAATTTCTTCACACCCCACTAGAGGCTAAGCCCTTCCCTGTCAATTTGTGCGTAGTTCTTTTCAGCAGCACATAAAGAACGAGACACAAAGGCAATGGGACGTTCAGAGCCGTCTGGCATTTTGTACAAAAGGACGGCACCGATGCCATATGGTGAGGCATCACAAGCCAGGCAAAGGGGCAAGTCTGGGTTATAGTGAGTCAGTACTCTTTCTGATGTGAGTTGTTTCGCACTCTCGAACGCCATGTCACAGCTTTTTGTCCACCTCCATGTCACCTTTGTTTGCAGGAGGTTGTTCAAGGGGTGAAGCACTGTTGCAAGATTCGGCAGGAATTTGTGATAGTAATTCACTAATCCTAAGAATGAGCGAAGCTGCGAGACATTTGTGGGCTTTGGCGCTTTCAGGACAGCATCAATTTTGTCTTGAGACTTGTGGAGACCATCTCGGTCGATTCTGTGCCTACAATACTCAATGGAGTCTTTAAAGAACTCACATTTGTCCTTATTGGCCCTAAGTCCACACTCACCTAGCCTACTCAGGACTGCTTCCAGATTGGCCAAATGAGAGCTGTCATCTTGACCTGTGACTATGATGTCATCTAAGTAGCACTGCGTGCCTGGGATGCCCTGTAGCACCTGGTCGATAGCACGCTGCCACATTGCAGGGGCGGATGCGATACCAAACACTAGCCTATTATACTGAAAAAGGCCTTTGTGGGTGTTAATGGTGAGGTACTTTTTCTACTCAGCATCCATTTCCATTTGTAAATAAGCCTGGGCCAAATCAATCTTTGAAAAATGTTTCCCTCCGGCTAGTGAAGCAAAAATGTCTTCTATGCGGGGCAATGGGTATTGATCTGCATGAAGAACTGGGTTGACCGCTACCTTGAAGTCACCGCATAGCCTTATCACACCAGTTTTCTTCACAACTGGTACAACTGGTGTTGCCCAGTCTGACCATTCAACTTTGGACAGAATGCCCTGGTCCTCTAGCCGTTGTAACTCTGTCTCCACTCTTGGGTGTAGCGCATAGGGGACAGGACGAGCTTTCAGGAACTTGGGCACTGTGACACGTGCTTTCATCTGCTTGAGAGTTCCTATGCCCTCTTCAAACACTGGTGCTGCGCATTGGAGTAACAGGTTCAGCTTTTCCTGTGTAGCTTTACTGTTTCCATTCTCACTGAGCTGCATAGCCTTAATAGACTGCCAATTGAGCTGGGTCATTTGCAGCCAATCACGCCCGAATAATGGCACTTCTCCACGTTGCAGCACGTACAAGTCAAGTATTTTCCTTTTGTTTTCATATTTCACTTTGACTTTAATTTTTCCCACTGGTGCCACTTTTTCTCCAGTGTATGTTTTCAGTAAGATTGGTGTCTGTTTCAATTTCACATCTGCAAAATTCTCTTTGTAATCTTTCAGTGATATGAGTGAGAGTGCTGATCCTGTATCAAGCTCCATGTTTAATTTCTTGCCATTAATCTCTGGGGTCACCCATATAATTTTCTTATCACTCTCTGTCATTGAATGCAATTCTATGTGGCTCAATCCATTGTCTGACTCATTTGAGGCTGATCCACTAGCATCTGTGTTGTTCATTTCTTTTTATCCTTTCTCCAGCTTCTCTGTTTTTCCTCATTTCGTTTTGATTTACACATTCTCTGTATGTGCCCTTTTCGATTGCATTTCATGCAGTTTTTGTCACGGAACCAGCAGTCTGCCTGGTCGTGCGATCCCCTTCCACACCTAAAACATGCATTTCCTTTTGCCGATTTGGCTGTGAATTTGTTAACACTATGAGCTTCAGTAGTCACTTTCTTCTGTTATTCCATTGCATCTTTGGAGGCAGTTTCCATTGCTATTGCGAGCTCTAAAGCCTTTTGTAACGTCAATTCTTTTTCAGTAAGAAGGCGTCTCTGTATGCTTTCATTGTGCATGCCGCAAACAAGCCTGTCTCGGAGTGCGTCAGACAATCCCGCGCCAAACTGACAACGCTCAGCCATTTTCCTAATCTCTGCAATGTAGTTGGAGATAGATTCATTCCTCTGCTGATTTCTACTATGAAACCGAAATCTCTCTGCAATTACAAGTGGCTTCGGATTAAAGTGGTCTTGAAGCAGTTTGGTTATGTCTGTAAACGACTTTGTTGATGGTTTTTGTGGTGTGCATAAACTCCGTAGCAGATTGTACGTCTTCGCCCCCATAACACTTATCAAGACTGCTACCTTCCTATCATTTCCAATGTCATTGGCAATACAATATTGCTCCAGTCTCTCAATATAAGTGTCCCATTCCTCCACGCTATTGTCAAAAGCCTCAATATTTCCAATTGCAACAGCCATGGTTTGTTTACAATTTCAGTCTCTTTTCCTCCCGTCTCAGTTGCTCACTGTACCGTCGTTCCGTTCCCACTCGTGCGGCAGTAGAGGGAGTTAGCTTCCTAGCCTCCGTCAAGGCAGCAACTTGCAGACAGTAGGAAACTTCAATAAAAACTTTTATACATGCGAGTACATCCAGATTGTCCTCGTCGCCAATTCTGTTGTGTTTGTCACTTTCACAACATACATAATCCACAGGACACCGAAGTAAAGTAAACGTTGCCTTTACTGGGTACTTGGAAAAACATTGCGATGCACAGTCATTGCTTGACACATCACTACTACTAAAGGTGTTACTCTAGGTAACCTGTAGGGTAAATATCAATGCGCCTAATATAAAATAGTCCCTAATATAACTAAAAGTGGTTTCCATATCTAATGTGAACATAACACATTGGCTTTCTTAGATTGTGCCGTAACAATAGGAGAAGACGGCGACTCCAAGTAGAGGTCTTCAGGAAGCCCACACACACAGACCAATACCTGCTTTTTGATTCACACCACCCACTGCAGCACAAACTGGGGGTTATTCAGACATTACGACACAGGGCCAAAGTGGTTCCTACAAGCACAGAGGGAAAGGAGAAAGAAGAAGAATATGTGCAGAAAGCCCTCTCTGTTTGTGGACATCCTAAATGGGCTTTCAACAAAACTAAGAGAGACAAGAAACAAGACAACAGAGAATCAGAACCCAGGAGAAAGGGTGTAATTATTACTTACCTGGCCGGCGTTTCTGAAAAACTACAGAGGATTTTCAGACAACATGAAATCCCAGTCTATTTCAAACCCACAAACACTTTAAGACAAAAACTGGTCCACCCAAAGGACAAAACACCAAGCCACAAACAAAGCAATGTGGTCTACTCCATTCAGTGTAGTGAAGACTGCAGTGAGCGCTACACTGGAGAAACAAAACAACCACTTCACAAGAGGATGTACCAACACAGAGAGAGCCAGAGTGAACCTTCATCTGCCGTACATCTCCACCTTGAAACCACGGGCCACTCCTTTGAGGACAGTGAGGTACAGATCTTGGCCAGAGAAAAGAACTGGTTTGAGAGGGGAGTTTAAAGAGGCTTTAAGAAAGAGAATCCTTCCTTGAACTCTACATTTTTTTTTTAGATGGTCTGGATACCATGAACTGAAAAGAGAAGACCAAGTACAGTATAGGCCTTAAAAATCCACTGTGCACTGGATTAAAGTAAAGGCAGTCATGAGATTAAATTAAAGAACTTGCCAAAGATGTCACATAACATGGAACACAATGTCTTGTGTCTCGTGATTACAGGTGTAATAATGAACACTGTGTTCAATGAAAATATGTATTCATTTGTTTAGGTGTCACCACACTAGGTGGACATTGGAGATTGAAGACCAAACATCACCTCTGTAGCTGTAGCTTCTTTACTCAGACTACTGTACTCTGGGTTTCAGTTAGGTGAGCGTGTCATTAATGTAAAAGTTTACTGATGTCAACTTTCTGTAATTAGAATAGCATGGACAGCTATTGTTTTCTGTGATTGTAGGTGCATTAAAGGCAAAAGTATCATTTTCATCTATAATAATAATAAAATCTGTTCAGGTGAAGTCACAGCTTACTGTGATACTGGAGACTGAAGTACCCACCACTGTATGTGAGCGGGCTTCTTCACTAAAAGCCTACTACACATTTGGTATGTCATTAATGTACAAATATAATGGTGGGATGTTGAGGTCATTATAATAACATTGAACAAAATTGTTTATGCGAATATTAAAAGTGTATTAGGTGTATTTCTAATAATAAAATGTGATCGTTTTTGTTCAGGTCACCAGGTGGATACTGAGCACTGTTCCGCAAAGACCAGGTCGCATTCCACAATTGTGTCCAAGCTGAACTCACTTCTTTGCATCTTTTGCATTTAATTTCATGTAAGGTTGGTGATAGACAGTTAAACCTCATGACAGTAGAAAATCTACCTCCTTTAATTCCTATGTTTGTGATCACAGATGTTTCATGAGGTGAACACAGCACAGGACTACAGATTTAGAAGGAGCCTAAAGGACTTTAGTGAAGCTCACACAAAGGTGAATGATCCTCACGTCTCTTCTCTTCAGGCTTTTTATGGACTTTATACATCAGCTCAGGTCCAACTGTGAGTTAGTTACATGTGTCTTTAACTTTCTTAAATTGTTTCTTTATGTATATTTGTGTTAGCTGTTTTTAAATAAATGTCTGAATCCATTTTAACTCTGAGTCTCTAATGCCAGTACATAGGCTGTATTTTAAATTACAGGAAATTATTGGCAACAAAATTGACAGGTAATACATGTAAATTTAATGTACAAGGGTTTTGCTGTAAGCTGCAAAGTCATTATTTACTTTATATTTCAAACCAGTGACTAACTAAAAAATATCCCAGCAAAAAGCTGTAAAGTGTTCCCAGCTCCCACCTATGATTTACAGAAATTTGCTGAAATATTACAGCATTTACAAAAAAATTGGAACAAAATTGCCAGGTGTTTACTGTAAAATTTACAGGAGATTTGCAGCCTGTAGAAAGTCACTGTATTACTCAGTGTTTGGCATGAAAATAAAATACAACAGCACTGTAATAGGATGGAACTACTAAAAGGTGGTCATTTGGGTTTTTGTAGGACTGTTTTGAAATAAACACACAAATAATAAGCTTCTTAAAAAGGGTGAGAGCGAAAGTCAAGAACTGCTTGTGCCATAGACTCAAACATTAGCAGCCAAATCTACTTAGCGCATTCCTCCTGAAACATGCAAATAAGAGCACAGTGAGTCCAAGCCTTTGTGAAAGGATCACAGGTCTCAGTGTAAATCCTGCCTTCATTTGGGCTCATTGCAACGTGGCCCAACATGAACTCAAACCCAGGCTCATGTTGGTCAATGTTTACATCATGAATGGTGTTATGACATAATGAAACATCCAGCTTCCAGCGCAATGTACTGTTAAATCAAAGTTGCCAAACTCTGGTACAACAAATGTCTTCTTTTGCATGTTACAAATGCTTTGGTGCCCACCTGAGAATTTACCCCTGAACTAGAGCATGTCCAGGTCCTGACTTGAACTGGGGACAAAGTTTTTGTGTTGATCAGAAGCAGAAGAATCTAATCTGATCAGCTGTTTGCATCACAAAGGATGCGTGTGTTTCATCAACAGTAGTCAGGAATCTGCGTCAAGAGTCAAAGGTGTGACGTAAAGTTCAGTAACCTTCAAATGTGAAAATATTATTGATCTGGCAATTCAACACTGCACAGACTGACAGCTAAACTGTATAAGTGCTGTGTTCATTTTCTTTATTCACACTTCATCAGCGGTGCATCGGCCCTGAGCAGAAGTCATAGCCAGGTTAAGTGTTGCTCACAGTCCATTAAATCCTCAAGACAGATTTCAGATAGTCTACAGTTCATCTGAGCATTTTCAGCGCATCTGCTTGGACAGGCAGCGCCTGATGTGCAGAGGTGGGTAGGAGTTATGTTTTTCATAAAGTTGTACATTAACCATATGTTTAATCCTACTTTAGTTATATATTTCACATTGTAACAGAACCCTTGTTTGAGTCAAAAGTTTGTTTACTCTTCACACAGTAAGGATACAATTGACAAAAAGAACATTTATGTTTTATTCTCCATCAGATATAATTTTGTTTTTAGCATAACCTTTGAATGCACATTTTGTTTATTATTGATATTTTGTCCATCTAATCACATTGAATTCAAATTATAAATTAGATGTTACATTCAGACAAGCACTCTTATCTGAGCAATAGTTTTGCCAAATAAGTTTTTACTCTAATTTGAGTAATTCTGTGGACTTACTACTTACTTAATACCTACTTTTCCCTTACTTTGGTACATTTTTTGCCATTCTACCCACCTCTGCTGCATGGAACTGATGGTTTTCAGGCTGTAGAATGGAATAATATAGTCATACTCCCAGATGTGGGGCAAGAGCCAGTTTGTTCCAGTTGTTAAGAATATAAATTATGTATTAAGAATTATTCGTCTATAAAATGTCTGGTGAGTGTCCCAGAGGTCAGAGGTCAGTGTGCTGTGGTGTGTACCGAATAGCCTTGTGTTTTCTTCTGGCACCACTTCAGTAGTGCGTTCCTCTTAGATCCTCCATACTCCCGCGCCAGTGCAGCCAAAGGGTCCTTTCTTTCCACACTGCCACCAGGGACCCACAACATGCAGACACAAGAAGGGAAAACAAGGGAAAAAACACAGTCGTCAAGGAATGCAATGTAAAAAGGAAATGTCTAGTATTTGTATGAGTCTCTGGTTGAAAAACTTTTCTCATCACCAAAACATTTTCCAAAAAGGGCACTGACTGTAGATCTGATTTTTGTGTGTGTTTACATGCACAAAAGATACTCAAAAACATAAACAAAAAAGATTCATGAATAGATTTTAGAGTGAATGAGTACAATTAATTTTAAAACAACAATTTCAATCTTTTCTTTCAACATTTTTACATACAATCCTGCCCAGCAGTATTGGCACCCATGAAGTTTAAGTACATAATGTTAAACATCTTCTGAACAACAGTGATCTAGTGACACAGCATTTTACTACAGAGAGCTTGTGTTTAATACAAAAGAGCAAAGTATCAACAACAGTAAAAAAATAAAAATAAACAATGAGTGTGAAAAAATAAAAAAGGTACAGTTTGCTGTATCACTAGTATTGGCACCCTTTGCTGTTAGTATGGAAACCTAATTTGAATCACCTATGGTAAATCACAAATGGAAATCACCTGTGACTAATTGTCTGTGCCCATGTGACATGAAATGGCCAATGAATGATGAGATTTGTGTTTTTGAAAGCCAACTGTTTCACTCTGTCCCTTTTTCACAATGGTGAAGACAGAAGAGCTGCCTGAAGAAACGAGGAATGCAATTATTTCCAAACACAAGAGCTCCAAAGGATATAAAACCATATCCAAAGACCTTGGTATCCCTGTGTCAACAGTGTGTAATGCTATTAAGAAATATCTGAAGCATGGAACTGTCAAGAACCTCTCTGGGCGTGGGGGTAAGAGAAAAATCAATGATAGAAGTCTTCAAAGGTTGGTGCGATTGGTAGAAAAAAGTCACCTCATCTAACATCTACGGACCTGCAGGCCAACCTGGAACAGTCTGGGGTAACCGTTTCAAGAAGCACCATACGGCGCACACTCAAAACAGCAGGGCTACTTGGGCGGAGGCCAAGGAAGACCCCATTTTTGAAACAAAGGCACAAAAGGGACTGAATTTTGTGAAAGAGAACCTGGACTAGCCACAATCCTTCTGGAAAAATGTGTTGTGGACAGATGAAACAAAAGTGGAACTTTTTGGCAATTCTCACCAACAGTATGTTTACAGGCGCTGGAATGAAGCTTTCAAGGAAAAGAACACCCTACCAACAGTTAAGCATGGTGGAGGATCCATAATGCTGTGTGGCTGCTGTGCTCCATCTGGGACTGGAGGCCTTACCCGTGTCACAGGTATAAAGAAATCTGAAGATTATCAGCAGATTTTAGAGGAAAATGTCTTGCCCAGTGTAAGAAAGCTCGGTTTGAGGTGAAGATCTTGGGTACTCCAGCAAGACAGAGACCCCAAACACACATCCAAAAGCACACAGGAATGGTTAGAAAAGAAAAAATGGGACTGTTTTAAAATGGCCGGCAATGAGTCCTGATCTCAATCCAATTGAGAATCTTTGGGGGGAGTTGAAATCTGCCATTGGGAGAAGTAATCCTCCAAATGTCCAGGAGCTGGAATGTATAGCAAAGGAGTGGGAGAAAATACCACCTGAGAAATGCAAGAGGCTTATTGATGGCTACAGGAAACATTTGGAGGCTGTCATTGCTGCCAAAGAGTGTGCAACTAAATACTAAGGAGGGGTGCCAATATTCTTTCACATGCTGTTTTTCTGCTTTTTGTTTTCTTTGAAATTACAATGCATATTTTGGGGAAAAACAACTTTTCAGTTACTTCGGACCTGCAATTAAAAGATGTTGGTGATGTAAATTGTGTCCATTTCTTTCATGAGATATTATACAGGTTGTGAATAAAATTAAGGGGTGCCAATACTGCTGGGCAGGACTGTAGATTTGTCTTTGTCCCATTGGTTTGCTCTTCTTTGCATCATTATCACATCAGACCTAACTGTTTGACTCAAGAAATCAGATAATTATAGCAGATTTAACCTAATATTTGCAAATGCCATTTCCATATTAATATTTAAATACAAATATATCGTAAGTAATAAAATAAATGTTGAATAAGACCCATTTATTAGGTATATACTGTATTTATTAGTTAATACACAGTTTGAGATTCCTGTAAGTCAAAACGTATGCATTTTATCAGAGATAACACAACTGGGTCATAAGCCCTAAACATACCAAACAAGGTAACAGGAGCGGTGTCTGTGTACAGTCTGCGATGGTCTGTGTTTAGTGACATTTAGCTTATTGATGTAAAGAGGGCAGTATATGGGCAGAATGTATGGATCACCTGTTTGCTGTTACCATGGTGATAACCGAAGGAAGAAGTGCGATTGCACAGAGTGGCTTTAGTTTTGATCAGCCCTAAACATACCAAACAAGGTAACGGGAGAAGTGCATAAGGCATGCACCGATCCAGCTTTTTCAGATTCATTCATTTGATACTATGGTTTTAAGAATCTGTCAATACCTGACACCAATGCAGAGACAAAAAAATAAGACTGTATTTAAAGGTGCATTGTGTAACTTTTCTGGTGGAGGGACTGTCAAGTGCTTTTCTCCATGGACATGTTATTGCTTTGTCTGTAATGGTTCACAGTATGGTATTAAACCTTCCCATCTTCATCGAGACCAAACCAGGCAAAGTTATTGGTCAGATCTGTGGAAAGACAATCCCGCTCACATTCAGAATGCCTGTGTTTGTAGGTATTTTTGAGCTATAAAACCACATGTAAGTGAATAAATGTAAAGTAGAGCTGTTTAATGTCATACTATGGCACATTCCAGGCAGAGCAATGATATATCCATAGAAACAAGCAGGTGACGGACCCCCAACCAAAAAGTTACATAGTGCACCTTTAACTAAAAACAAGACAATGTGTCATTTAGTTGATATTTATCTCTCATGTAACTACAAAACTACTTTGTATTAAAAGCTCAAATATTATGAGACATTCTGGACCAAGTATGTACCAGTAGACTAAATTTATATGTCCACCCCTTGGCAGAACGGGCGTTTTGGAGCCAATACCTGATCCAGCCAATTTTCATGGATTGGTGCCTGGTTTAAAGAGGTGGTATATGGGCAGAATGTATGGATCACCTGAGTTTGCTGTTGCCACGGTGATAGCTGAAGGAGGAAGTGCGACTGCTCAGAGTGGCTGGAGTTTTGATCACAGATTCCAGAGAGGGGCTTTTTCTCATCAGACTTCCAGGCTTCAAGTCTTCACAACTGGACAGCTTATCTCCTGCAAAAGGGACGCAGATTGAGTTAAAAGTGTGTGCGTTTTTGAGTGTTGTTAATCAAAAAATATTCATGGTTTCAGCTTCCTGAAAATTTTAACCATTCAAAATATATAATTTTTTTGAAATATAATGATTTGACAAAAAAATGACTACGTAAATGAATGAAATGAAAAAAATGATTTATACCAATTTACTTTAATTATGATTCTAATGCATTGATATAAGAATTGCAAAGTAATCATTTGAATTAACGTGCGTAAGCCCTTTATAACCATAGTAGAAAGACGCTGTGCATTGTCTAAGTTTTTAATTAGCAACAGTATAAGCAACAGTATATACCAGGGCCTGTAAGGGCAGACAAGAAATTACAAAAAAAAAGTAAAAACGCAACTGCCAAAAGTCCACTGTTGCGTGTTCACAGACTTCTCCTTCTGAGTAACCTGATCTCAGCTGACGGGGCTCCATTTACTCAAATCCAAAAGCTGAATCATTTAATTGTGCTCCTTCTTAGGCCTTTTATATCCCCATTATCACAACACTGCCTCAGAAGAACATACCATGGTGATGAGAAAATTCCCCAAGGTTGATCCGCTTTTCCAAGTTTTTTGACAGTGGTTTTATGTATGAATGCCTCTAAAAAAGGACAGAAATTCACGTTTAGAATTGATCAAGTTTTGGATTTTTTAAATTTTGATTTGGGTCATGGATGATGATGATGTTTCATACCTGCATTGGGGAGATGGCAGCCGCAGGAGCAGAGCGGACAGGGATTGCACTCAGAGGACTTCTTTGTGATGAGGGCATCTGTAATAAGTGACTGGGACCATCTAAAAACAGTGGATTATTTTAGTGATTATAGAAACAACTGTAAGAACCAACCTACTAAAATATAAAACATATAAATGTAAAAAGCTAAATACCTCAGGAATGTAGTGATTTATTTTCAATTCATGGAGCAAAGTGACTTATCAGTAAAACAGTTGAGTGCATGAGAAGATGGATTATTTTTGAAATGCTGTAGTAAAAGGAGGAGGGAGTTAATAAGTTTTTGCTTTTTCCCCACTTCAATTCAAAATTTTATATTTGAAGTACTGTATATTTTTCATATGATAAGAATTATCATATAGAATTGCCATTAATTTTTTTTTTTTAAGTTGGAACTTGAAGCAGTTACCTAAATATCAAATTAAATATTAGCTATTCCTTCATTAAAGGGTCCATATAACGCCATTTGCTGATATTTGTTATATTGTTTCCTTATTAAAACATACCTAGAGTGGTGTTTTGTTTCATTTTATATATTTAACACACAAACTCTGCATATTTAGTTCTTCTCTCAAATGGAAAATGCTCTGTTCCACCTTGTGATGCCATGTGGTAATAAGGAAGTGTACCACTGCTTTTAATCCCCATACACCTTCACTAAACTCATTCGGATAAGTTCAAAAGACAAAAGGTAGCTGTTAATTTGAAAACTACTGCTACATGACATCACAAGGAGGAACAGAGCATTTTGAGCACTGGATATGTAGACAGGCTAATAATAAAGGATTACTCAATGTGAATAAAACAAAAAAAACTCGTATTTTTCGGATTATAACATTCGGATTATAACAAGGCTAATAGCTCATATGAATCCATTTTGCTTAATATAGGACCTTTAAAAATCTATAAATTCGATGGAGCAACATAGGGTTTATTCAGTAATAACATTGTAACTGTTTAGTAATACCACTTAATCATAGTATAAAATATACAAAACTAGAATAGTGCATATTTGTGGGCAAAAGGTAGAAGTGAAAACCTTATACTATTACAAAAAAACAAAGAATTACATAGTGGATCTGCTTTTTTATCATTATTATTCATTTTAATATTTCCCAACCTACCATTAAATGCTCTTATAGCTGTTAAGTAAACAAGATCCAAAATGGTAAACAAAAATACCCCTCTATTCTCACCCTGGCTTACATGTGGAGTTGACATTTAACCGTATATCAAAATGTCAAGTGAACTATTGGATTTTGGCCACTTGTTTATTTTGAATACAAAACAACAGCTTATTCTCATAAAGTAGAGCTAAAAAAAAATCAAATAGTAATTTTTCTAACATGTATTGCAAATGTGACTGGATTAGCAATATGTGTTAAAAGTAGGATTCTGTCCATTCTGAGTGCATAACGTAAACAACCACAGCATTAATTATGGGAAAAATGTAAATATGAAGTGATACACTAAAACAATTACAAATATAGCTGCAAGCAGCAATGTGGGGGCCAAGCACCGTTTGACAGGATCTAACAGAGTCTGACAGGGTCAGGGTCTAACCCTGTCAGAACAGACACATCAAAGACAGATCAAAGGTTGCTAGGTGCGTTGCTAGGCAATTGACAAATTTCTGCAACTTTGACCTGCTGGTGCCACTAGACGGTTGGGGCTGGGGACCTATAAATTGCTGTGGGTAATGAGGAGACTGGCTGGAATGTGCATGCCAAATTTCACAACTTTTTACCAGACAGTTCTAGGGGCTGCCATAGACTTCCTAATAGAGAATAATAATAAGACCAGAACATCAAAGGAAAGATCAAAGGGTTACTAGGCAACTTGCCTAGGCAACGCAAAGCAATTCCTATAGGGTGCCTAGCACCTTCGGTGCTTGGCCCCCTAAAAATCCCATACATTTCAGAACATGTTTGTAGAGGTCCAAAGTACAGACACAGGATTACATTATATTATTGAAATAATTGCAGCCTTTCTGATTTGATAACTATGCCAAGTCAAATTGTGATTTTGATTTGACTACGTTATATTGTGCAGCTATATATTAAAGGTCCTGTATTGCACAAAATTGACTCTTGACAGCTTCAAGCCATGTTAGAATGTCGTTACCTCACCGTTAACATACCTGGAGTTGTATTTTACTTCATTCACACATGTTTGAGTAACCCTTTATTATTAGTCTGTCTACATCTCTAAAGCTCACAATGTTCTGTTCCAACCTTCTGATGTCATGCAGTGGTAGTTTTTAAGTTAACAGGTACCTTTTACCTTTGGTTCCAAGGTTGAAATGATCTAAATGCCTCTAGTGAAGGTGTATGAAGTTTGAAAACACAGAGGAGCACTTCCTCCATTACCACATAACATCACAAGGTGGAACAGTGTGTTTAATGTTTGAGAGAAGAACTCAGGCTAAATATGCAGGATTTGTGTGTTAAACGTGTGAATGAAACAAAACACAGCTCAGGCATGTTTTTAATGAGGAAACATTATAAAATAGATCAGAAAATTGCATAAAATATACCTTTTAAAGCCTACCTACATGCAGCCACCAGTATATGTCTATTGTTTTAGTGTGTTTGAGTTCAGCTGGGCATCACAAGCACACACAGAAATGACATACAACCATGCAGGACATGTGACCAGCTGTTGCCCTCCCCGTTTGCCCCGTGATGTTGTTTCTACATGCATTTGTGTGTATTTCTGTGCTCACTTTGTCCCACTGTGTCAAAGGATTTAATGAGGGATTTGACAGTAGCTCCGGGCTCAGAGTCAGCGGGGGCCTCCCGGTTGGAGTCGCCAGTTGTGGGTGTGGCCTGCATCACCGAAATGCCACACCAGTGATGCTTGTTGTCCGACTCGGGTGCTCCGGCCTCGTCGCCCTGGTCCCTGCTGGATAGATGAGACAATGTGGACATGCTCACATAGAAGGTTATCTCTACACTCAAGTCAATACACAAAATGCAAGATACAAGACAGAAGAGAAGGAGACGTGCTGGTCAACATGTAATCATTGCAGAATCCTCATTAGAATTCTCCAGGCGACTGTTGGACCACAGGCGATTGAACAAGGATTACGTTTGTCTTTATCAATATTTAACAAGGAAGACATGACAACTAACACATGTCTCTGTTCCACTTACTGAGGAGAGCCGTCTGGAGATACACTGCACAAGCAGAGCTGAAGTGGTAAACTCATTTATTCAATCACAAGCATGAATATCATTACCACACAAAAGGCTGGAGGACCACACCATTTTCCAGGGATAATAAATAAACATCCCATTCACTCTACCATTCGTTACATGATTTAAACATGAGATACAGGCTTCCTGTGAACTCTGGTCAAACAATATGGCTTCAGTTTACTACAGAAGTCTTGAGAAATTCTGTCTCTTCTAAAAAATCAAATTTAAAAAAGCACATTATAAATAAGAACACAACAACAGAGCACCTGAAATGATGATAAACAGTATTTCAGACTCCAACGTGTGTACACTGTATGTACAAATATATAGTATATCCTGCAGAGACGTTCTCTTTGTTTTAAACAAACATAACAGAATGACACAGATCAGTATCTCTCTGAGGCTGATTCACATTTTACATATTTGTGATTTTAAGAAGAGTTCAGTTCTGATCCACAGTCTTCAGGTCTTTGCACAAGTCCAACATCACTCGTCAAACTGATGTTTACATGAAACATTTACAACCGCTAGAGCAGAGTATTTATAAAAAGTTCATTATCACTGAAAACAGATTAATTAAATGTATGAATCTTCAGGACTAATCCTCAAGATATAATGTCCATATCAGATTCCTATGAAATTCCTGTCAAATATTATACCAGAGTGCCACCTAGTGGTGAACAACGACTTTGACTTTACGAATAGTAATTATTAATTTTTCATTAAGTTTTATATGCACCCAGAGATTCATATTACGATCATGGGTATATCTGTTAAGAGTTTCACTAGTCACTATAGCTTGTCACATTTTCTATTTTTACTTCCATTTGGTGGCTGTGAACACCTTTCCCCAAGGCACAACAGCAGATTTACAATAAAATGTTTTCATGTAAAAGAAAATTACATTCAGTAAAACGTGTTTCCAAAAGAACGGGGTTCAATGAAGTTTAATGGCACCCGTTTAGCACATGGCAGAAACAAGTGCAAACGTAAAACTGTCCTTTTAAAAGTACCCGCTGAGTCTAATGGCCCTCCACTGCAGTCTTGGTTTCAAAAGTAGCTCCAGTGCTCATCCTGCAAAGACAAGAGCAGTAGATGAGCTACTGTATACACCTCCAGGTGTACAAAAGCATGTTCATATATTTATTTCTTTTTAACAAACACAGCAAACTAATGCCTGAAATAACATGTGTATGTTATTTTCCTTAGCAGACCTCAGAGCACTCCTGTTACTGCTGCTACTTCATGCAGACGTCATTGGTCAGACTGACTAACTCTCACTGGACACAGAAGGAAATGTATCTGAAGCAGATGATGCAGAGCATGAGTTTGTCCAGTCATGCCGTGCACGCACCGTCCTGGTATCACCAAAAGGAGAGGTTATTCTTTTAAAGAACAGCAGGTGGCGCCAGATACATTTACTGAGACAGCAGCTTGGAGAGACCAGGCAAGGCAAACCAAAGAGGAGGAAAAAGAGGCCTACAGGTGCAGACAGCCAGAGAGCACAAACAGCAGAGGTCAAAGGACAAAGGTCAAAGCAGAAAGCCAGAGTAGAGTCAGTGAGCAGCAGCACATAGGGTCAGCCTGGGCAGGAGGGGACTCACCTGGACTGGACAGGCACAGGCCATTCATAGGACATCTGGGACAGAGGCACCACAGCTGGACCAGGGAACTGGGCAGGCACACTCAGAGCCTCAGGGCACTTCAACTATTATGTAATTTATTTTTAGACTTCATGGTTCTTCCATGATCATTTACATCTGTATAAATTATGTTTGGTTTCGTTTATTATAACTCAAAAATAAGAGTGTGCTACATATAGTCCCATATTTCATCTGACGAGAAAAGGACAACAGTCAAATACACTATGGCACCAGTACATAGATATATTATCACTAGGGATGCACAATATATCGGCATTAACATCGGTATCGGCCGATATTGCAAATTTTTAACATATCGTATCGGCCCGATGTGTAAAAGTGGGCCGATATTAACAACCGATATTTGACAGTACAGTAATCCCTCGAATTAACGTTTTCTCACATTTCTCTCTCGTTTAAACACTCAAAGTTTCGTAGATTTTCTACAAAATGTATTAATAGTGAAGCGTGGTGGGGGCGGAGAAGTGTGCGCGTGGACACGTGCGCTCATTGTGTTCAAATCCGTGATAGCGCAGCATGACTGGTGCGAGACTGCATGTCCCAGCCGGGGCTGCGAGCACGAGACCCGTGCCCAAACCATGCCTCCTCTAGACCAGGTCTAAACCAGGATTAAACCACCTCTTTGCCTTTGCTCTTTTCGGACTGCGTGAGTCCCGAGGTGGTGGCACGCAGTCCGAAAAGAGCAAAGGCAAAGAACCGCACGCAGTGGTTTAATCCTGGTTTAGACCTGGTCTAGTCCTGGTTTGTCCAGGTTTAGTCCTGGTCCAGTCCAGGTTTAGACCTTGTTTAGACCTGGTCTAGACCTGGTTTAGTCCGCGTTTAGTCCTGGTCTAGTCCCAGTCTGATCCTGGTCTGGTCCTGTTTTAGTTCCAGTTTGGTCCTGCCCCCCCGCGTCCCCCATTTATAACATCAATCGGCAAAGGTCTCTTAGCCAATCAGGACGCAGAACACAATGTTACACTATAAAAAAATATGTTACACTATAGAAAAAAAAAAAGAAATAATAAATCAAAACACAAGACATTAAAAAATTAATTTTGCATGATTTTCAGTCTGCGTAAAATGTTATCTCAGAATTAAAAAGAAATAAATATCGGTATCGGCTAATATCGGCATCGACCGATATCAGCAACATTAATATCGGATATCGGTATCGGCTAAAATTTTCACATCGGTGCATCCCTAATTATCACACATACAAAGTGCTGCATCACATTCACCACAGGATCAGCCACCACTCCGACAGTGAACAGTTAAAGAGGGGAACAGGGGAGCAGTGGTCAGTGAAAAGGACAGAATTGCAGGCGGCAGCTTGAAATGTGGGATACACAGAAGGAGCTACTGCAACAGATTTATATATATTTTAGTGCTGTCAGGCGATTAAAAAATAATAATCTAATTAATAACAGGATTTGTAAATAATTAGAGAAAGAGAGAGAGAGAAAGAGAGAGAGAGAGAGAGAGAGAGAGAGAGAGAGAGAGAGAGAGAGAGAGAGAAAGAGTGAGAGAAAGAGAGAGAGAAAGAGAGAGAGAGAGAGAGAGAGAGAGAGAGTGAGAGAGACCAAAAGCCCAAATTCTGAGTACTTGGTTTGGTGAAGTGCGCTCACGCTTGCACTATCACCGGTAACAATGGAACTTGTCCGGGCGTGTTTAGCGTTCAAATGATCTGTCAGGCTGGAGCAGCTTCAGTGATAGGAAAAATATTTTTTACAAAAGCTACAAATCACCGCGTTCTTGTTGACAATCCCCTCTTCGTTCTTTTTATAAATAAAGTCGAGTCCATGTCAGTTTCCTCCAGGCTTTTTTTTTTTTTTTGCAACACAGGTGGAAGTGACGTGCCGCTGCTAAGTCGCCTACAGGTCATTCAGTGGGCCAAATTTAAAATGCACGAGCATTGAATTGCCACTCATAATTAATTGCATTAATTTTTATAATGCATTAATTTGCAGTGTAATTAATTAAACTGACAGCCCTAATATATTTATAAGTACACCAACGAAACCCCATTCACTGAAAATAAAAATAAAACCAGTTGAATCTGGTGAAAACCTCAGAACCTTTATATGATAATAAGACTTTGGGTGTGACATGGGACCTATTGCTTTTCTTATCCATCTCTGTGTGTTATAATTGTTAAAAACTGAAAATCATGTGGCGTTATTGTTGTTATTATCTAGGCTTAAATTCTCGTTAGACAGATCAAATCATGCGCTGCAATGACGAGCAGACGACAAGCAGATCAACTAATGTACTACATTAATTGTGATGTTGAGAATATTTTAAACAATTTTACTATCTAATTATACTGTTTTTATGCTGCTAATAACCTGACCTGAGTACAGTATTTCGTTTGTGTGCATTTTTATACTGAAATGACAAATAAATTAAGATGCTCATTTAGAAGAAGTAAATCCAAGATGGTAGCGCACCTGACCCCCTGCAGCGCCTCCAGGTCCTCTGTGAGTTTGGTGTTGCGTTCCTGCTCCTCCTGCAGCTGTCGCCTCAGAGCCCTCAGCTCCTGTTGGGCCTCCACTTTAATGTCATTGGCCACAACCACCGCAGTCTGGAGGTCTGCCTGGAAACGACGCCACTCCTCCTTCTCGTCCTAAAACAGAAGAACAGGATTTAGGAGCTGCTGTTGTAAAATAGTTTAAATCAAACATTTCAGACTTTTAAATACTATGAGATAATGTAGATGACAATATCTTCTATTGGGTGCTGATCCAATATATTGATATCAGAACTTCTCTCACTTCCTGGTGGGATTACTAGTCATCTGAATCTTAATTGTGGATTGTGAGAATTGTGTAGTAATAGCAAAAAAGATATGCATCTCCCACCAACTGATAAAGTAAAAAAAGATAAAGCAAAACCCTGACAAGGAAATAGACAGAAGGCTGTTTGTGAACACGTAACTGTATTAGCTTCAATCCAACAGAAGGGGGCACTGCACTATATGTGGCTACAGAGGACACATAAATCTTTGTTAGATTTTATTTTTTTCATTAATTCTAATTGCCTAATGTGCAGAGGTGTTCTATAAATTTAATAGTAATTTAATATGGCATACATATACAGCTCTGGAAAAAAAAAAAAGAGACCACTGCATTACATTACATGTATTACAGCCATTCCATTCCAGCGTCTGTTGAATTCCAACACAAACACAAAGCGGAGCTACAGTTCGTGCACCAGGAGTGGAATAAAGTCACCCAAGAACGATGTGAAAGACTTGTGGAGAGCATGCCAAGACGCATGAAAGCTGTGATTAAAAATAAGGGTTATTGCACCAAATATTATTTCATTTTCTGCAAATAAATACTCTAAACGACAATATTTTTATTTGGAATTTGGAGAAAATGTTGTCAGTAGTTTATAGACTCAAAAAAAAAAAAGCCAAATTTTCCTTTTGCCCAAACATATACCCATACGTTTACCTGGCCAGCCAAATGATATCTCTCTGTATTTCCTATACACCGCGATACCATTTGGACACTCTCCATCCACTCTCGCTCCTCCGGTTCCAAACCGACTCCGCGATTCTGATTCGTTCAAAGATGGTGACGTCAGTGCACCCGCCTTTGCCCGCAAAGTCACTCTTAGGCAGCGGAAGTTCCGCCTCAGTTTTGAATCAAGATGGCGCAATCTCTGATTGGTTCACTTAGCTGTCTGTCTACGCGCAACCGCAGCGCATTCTGTGGATCAAACGTTACCAGACTCACTCGCTGGTACAGCGATGAGTCATGGATTCTTCCAGGCAACCCATACGTAGTAAAATCAGAAAAACTGATAATTTTGCAGTGATCTCTTTTTTTTTTTTCCAGAGCTGTAGGTCCCCAAAATATTGAGAAAGCTTATATGGTATTGGTGTCAGGTATGAAAAAACCCAGATTGGTCAATACTAAACTAAAAACCAAAAAACTCCATACCAAAGTCAGTGTAAGATAAATTACTGTTTACGAGGCGACTGCGTGATAACACTGTCTGGTTCTGTTGATGATGTCAGTCTTAAATAAGCAAATAAGCATTCAGATGTCCATGGAGCAAAGGCATGGAGAAAGTGACTCTGCCAAAGAACACACACTGCACAAGAGCTTATCTGAACTTTCACCTCACTGTGAGACAATGGTGCTGGACCAATGGTCAGAGAGGAGACGATGAATAAAAAGAAAATTAAATAGAGGTGCTGTAATATCTAGTACGGCTGTAGTAAAATTGTCTTTCAGTATTGATTTTATGAACATACACAGTATTGTATATTGCTATTGTATATTTATGTAGGCTTGTAGGCCGAACCTTGTACAGGATGTGGTGGCTCCTACTCTTAACAGTAAGGAGGGACTGAATAGTTCCTGAGAGAATTCTAAGAAAGATTTCAAACACGCATAGATGACATACACAGCCACTTCAGGCCATCCTTTTTGATGAGGGAACTATAACATATATAACTCCAAAAAGTAAATTTTACATAATATCCCCTCTTTAAATACAAAATTATACTAAATGCTGTTGTGTCCTTGTTACCTCAAAACTATAGCAGTTCTCACCTTGATCTGTCGAGATAAAGCCTTCATCTGTCGCTCTGAATCAGCCTTTTGTTCCTCCAGCTTCTTGACAAGATCTGTGAAACCGTATTCAAGGTTTAAAACATTCATAAAGTTATGAGAAAAACTGTGCAATAAGTCAAGAAGTACACAGTTCTCATTCACTGTGCAGGATCGTGAGAGTGACTCTACAGTAGTAAATTATCAGACAAGGATTCATATATCTCATGTATTTCCCCATAATGCATTGCACACATGTTGTTACACAATGTAATAGTTGTGTTCATGTGACACAACATTCAGAATGCCCATATTTTATAACTGAGCTGAAGGACACGTCAGGATCCTGTGATAGTATTTGCTGTTTAACTTGAGATTGTAGATGTTTTGACATGGTTTATAGCCAATATCTCTGTAATTACTGGGCCTAATCACATAAATCAAAAACTGGGACACCATTTAATATCTTCTTTGTCAGCGTAAAGACCCTAAAGTCAAATAATCTTTCCTAAATCTTTCCAAAGTAGTGTCATTGTTCAACCTTAAAGACATGATTGTTCTCAGTTGCAAGGACTTTAAACCATAACATTAATATGGCAAGGAGCCAATCCCTGACAATGTCAAGCTTCAACATTATGTGGAGCTTAAGTCTGAATATCTCCCATAGAGTTACAGGCCCCAAACCTCTTTCTAAAATTATGAAAAAAAAGAAAAGAAATCCAAGAACATGAACACAGCCTAAACAAGAGTGCATACAGAAAATAAAAGGCTCTGTACATACTCTCCATATCCAGCACAGTCTGGTTGGTGTGCAGTCCCACAGCTCTTTGCTGCTCCACCTGGTCCTCGAGCTCAAAGATGGTCTCCTTCAGCTCCTTCACCTGGTTCTCCGCCTGGAGCCCAGTCTCCTCCAGAACAGCCACTCGGCTCAGGAGCTCCTGCTCCCTCTGATCCGCCTGCTCCTGGATGTGTTGGCACTTGGACTCCACCTATGGAAAAGGAGATCAAGATGAGGTCATCTTTTACTTTATTCATTTTAATACAAACATGATGCTGCCTTCTTGACTGGCTCATTTTCACTCAGCCTCATATTCATTATTTTAATGGGCAGGCATTTGTTACTTTATGGGGACAAAAATCTATACACACACTCACATTATAGGAACCTGCCTCCTTTATGGGGGACAAAAATCAGGTCTCCAGGACATAAATAATTTATTAGGTTAGGCTATGTATGTGTGTGTGAGAATGTGCATGTGACTGTGGGTGGTATGGGGTAAGGCACTTTTGGGGGCGGGGGGTTGGGTTTTAATGGACTGTAAAGCACTTTTGTTACATATTTTTTAGTATGAAGCCTTTTATAAATAAAATTGACTGATAGATCATTTTAAACCGGTTAAAAACAAATGAAATAACAAACATATTTGAAGTTTGTCATTAGGACCAAGATAACGTGTGGTGAAGCACATCTTTTACATTCACATGCTTTAATTCACTGATTTTAAAAAGAGGTGACAATTTTAAATGCTTTGTGCCCATATGGTTTGGATTATGGCTGATGGATTATTCTGAGATAAAGGTCAGTGTTAATCCAGGATTACCTCTAACTCAAATTGTCTATTTATTTTTCATCTTTCTGACCAAACAATAGATGGATGAATTCCTCTGGTAAACATTGTGAATAAAAATAAAGTGGATATTTAAACAATATCCGTTTCATTTCCTCTGAGTCACTGAGGTATCTGTGCTACTCCCCTGTCATGACAGTGGGCAGTGGACAGTGAGTCAGAGGGTGAAATATTGGTGAATGACCCAACTGTTGGCATTCCGACTGCAATCCGGAGATCATGACATAAGGACATAAGGCTAAAAAGAGACACACCCATTTAAGAGCAAAACCACCAACACCAACCCAAACCAGGGAAAACATGTCTGATGTCATGTCATGACTGGCATGTGAAAGTAATTATTAACCTTCATATTCTGTGGTACAAAAATACTAAATACCATTTGTAAAGATCTGAATCTTAATATTTCAGTTTTTGTTGTATTTTGTATTAATTTTACCCGTTCCTAACATGAGCGAAATTACTTCTCAGTGAGTGAAGAGTCCCTCAGTCGTCCAGGTAGAATCCATGATAAAAGGAGAAATTCAATTTGTCAACTGGACAAAGTTTGTTTGGTCGAAAACATTTCGCCGCTCATCAGAGAGGCTTCGTCAGTTCTGGTTCTATTGCTGGTTAGACCCTGTTTATATCTAGCTGCAGGGAGGAGCTCACTACACTGAAATAGTTCTGAAACTATCTAATTTGTTTCTTTTGTTTTTCGAATTTCTCTGGCATCTAGTATTAGCATATCTATTCAGCCCTAGGAGGAGCTCACTACACTGAAATAGTTCTGAAACTATCTCAACTAATTTGTTTCTTTTATCCAGTTGACAAACTGAATTTCTCCTTTTATCATACTTCTCAGTGAGTAGAACTGAACACAAATGATAAAGTGCTTCCAAATACGACTTGGTTTAGGGTAAATATGAACGACAGGAACCTTTGGCAAACAAACCTGAGCTGCTCACCAAGAAAAGCACAATAAAACAGCAAGATTGTTTGACATGCCACATTGCAAAAGAATTTCTCAAACTTAAGAACTAAAAATAATAGTCATAGTGTGTCCATATAAAGTCTAAAATAGTATTTATAGTAGGTAGTACCACTATAACACCTCAGTATTTCATTTATAATGGTCTTTAAGACATGCCCACCTTTAGCGAAACATTGTAGGTCCTTTATTTGGATATTGTACTTGGAATGTTGATTAGATTTCCATTCATAGTACAGTCATATTTAGTTTGAACACACTGACTGGTTCACAGACAAATACTAAAACTTTATGTAAAACATAGCTCCAAGTATGGCGTGGTTTAAATGTAACTACATAGCACCAAATGCCAATTCCTGTGCCAGGCATTTCCCTACAAAGTATATTTAATTGGTTTCCATTTTAAACCCTGACAGTACTATGTAGTACTGGAGTAGTAAGGAGACAAGTGGTACCTTGGCGAGAGCGGCCTGTGCGTGCTCGGCTTCTGCCTGGGCCTGCAGTAGTTGCTGTCTTCTCTCACTCATCTCGTGCTCCAGCTGCTCTCGCTCACAGTGGGCTGTCTTCAGGAGACTCTGGAGCTCGCTGCTGTCACTGGTGCCCTGCAGAGCTTTGAGCTCTGTTACCTTCTGCCTCTCGATGTCGACCTGGGCCTTTAGTCTGCTGTTGTCCAGTCTCAGAGCCTCTGCTGTGGCTCTGTGCTCCTCTGCTGCTTGTACAGCCTGCTCCGCCGCCTGCAGCTCTCTCTGTGTGTGTGCCTGAACTCGCTCCAGCTCCTCTCTGAGACAGAAGGCCTGAGCCTGGGCCTCCTGGTGCTCCTGCTCCAGAGCACGCAGACTGCCCGTGAGCTGTTGCTGAATGTCTACCAGCTTCTCCCTCTCAAACCTGGAGCTCTCCACCAGCTCCTTGTACCTTTGCTCCAGCTCAGACAACCGCGTGCCCTGACTTCCATCCTCTCTCAGCGCCTGGACCAGAGCTTCATTCTTCTGCACCAGGAGCTCCACGCGCTCCCTCTGCTGCTGCAGGGAGGTCTGGAGCAGCCTCTTCTCCTCACTCAGGCGCTCATTCTCCGCTGTCAGCTCCTGGACCATCTGCTGCTGATCCGACAGCTCCTGCAGAGTGGCCTGAAGCTCCTCAGCCGTGCTGTGGTGGCTCTCCTCCATCTTGTGGATCTGCTCTGTGAGGCTCTGTAAGGACCTGTCCTGCTGCACTGTGCTGGGCACTGAACTGACTGCATCTGTACTCACTCCACTGCTCATGGACTCGGAACGTGATGGGATCTTCTCAAACTCCGAGGAGTCCGGTGAGGGAGAGGTTTTGACTGGGCTGTGAGAAGACAGAGTGGAAACAGAGGAGTCTGAGGGAAGCCCGTTCACCAGGACTTTAGTGGGACTACTGGAGTTTGTTGTGGGTGATATAGAGCTCTCCAAACATATGAGTTTTTCTTTGAGTAACTGGTTCTCTTCTCGGAGTGCCGCCAGCTCTCTCTGAAATCGGGAGTTCTTCTCCCTCAGCTCCGCGACAAGCACCAGTGCTTCAGTCACCTGTTCCTGCTCCCTGACGGCCGGTGCCTCCTGTCGCTCTGTGTTATAGGAGGTAGGAGAGGAGGGGGAGGAGGAGGCCACTTTGATCTTGCAGTGCTGCAGCTCTGCTCTCAGATTACTGATCTCCAAGTCTTTCGCTTTGGCCTCAGCCAGCAGCTCTTTCACCTGGTTCTCTAACAATCCTTTATCTGGGCCCTCTGTGTCTCCGCGGGACTTAGTGCTGTGCCGAGTTTGCTTTGCCAGAGTGGACAGGCTGGATGTGCTGGCGCTGGACACCATCCTCTTGTTAGTGGAGCTCCTGGGCTGGTCTTTAGACACACGGTCCCGGGATACTGAGGACGAGATCTCTTTAGGGCCTGGGATCCCTGACTTCTTTGTTTGAGAACCTGCAAAACACATTGATCCACAAGATTAGGTTATAGATCAGAAATCCTTTTTCAGTTCAAAAGTCTTGAGTAAGAGTTAACTGAATAAATGCTGACTGACTCACAATGAGCTGATCTGTTGTTGGTCTGTTGTGTGTAAACTTCATAGCTGTTGAATGTTAATTGTTTAACCGTATAGATGGCACAATAATCACTGAGTGGAGTCCTCCAAATGAATAGACACATTTGGATCTATGCTTTATTCAGCACTTTTATCGGGCACCACTGTGCTCCATTCACTTATTGTTTGTCCAACAGAGCAACTGCCTGGCACTGTATGTGTTTCTCTACTATGGCCATTCAATTCAGTGTAATTTTAGTCAGGCTTTTCTAGACCATTCTGAATGAAAGCCTAACTTAAAGAAACAATGAAACCTTGCATGATGTGAGCAACACCGAGAGCATTGTTTATTTTGGGGTGATATCCAATCATAAAAGAGGACGTATTGTGCTTTTTGCAGATGTTTAGTTAAACTGTAGAAAAAGGTCCACTGACTTTATGTTCAAAACTGTTAAGTGATAAGCCTGGCCTCTTCATAACGGTATTTCACCAAAGCAAGTAGTGAATATCAGTAATATCAGTTGCATGATTTTAATGTTGAAAAATGGCCATGTGACATTTCTGAACCCTACACATATAAGCACAAACAGAGCAGTGGGTGGAGGTATGGGTTAATGGCACTCAAGACAATGGCACTCAAATGCAAGACAGGATTACTGAAACATGCATGAATCGATTACTCAATCGAACTCAAGTCTGAGTAAACTAATGAAGGAACAGTAAGAAAATTATGATAAAACTAGATTTTCTACAAAATGTCCCCTTTAAAGACAACAGTAAGAGCAGCGTAGACCTCATCACAGTCAAACATCTTATGCAGAGCCCCTCTCCCTGTGGGTGCCTTAAGCAGTGTGCCCTGACAGGAGACCCTGTTGAACCCAAACCACCAGGAGCTGAGGCTCCATCTCTGGTACAAAGACGTTTAAGATTGCTTCAGTGTGCAGCTGCGCAATCTAAATAGGCTTTGAATGAAGAGGAGCCCAGGAGACAAAATAAAGCAGCATTTTCCAAAAGAATATTTTTCTTTAAAAATGACAAATGTTAAGTATAAAAATTGTTTTGGAGATTAAAAACATTTGTACCACTGGACTAGATTAATGACATCAACCATCACGTTTGCACTTCATACAAAATGAATTTGTGAGTGACAGAATGAGAACAGCATGCACAACTAAATGATGCTCCATCACATGGAAGACGTTAATATGAAATCAGTGCTTTATGCTATAAATGGATATTTACTATTCATCGTATGAAGCAATTATGCTTTTTTAAATGAACTATAAACTCCTACGACCACCATAAACATGAGGACAATATGTCATTGTAAGAAAGTGGAGATGTGTTTAGGATCAATCCATTTCCTTAAAGCTGACTGATGCCAGCAGAGGGACTTTGGGAGTACTTCCATTAGCTGTTCCTTCATATTCCTTGTCCTTCTGCTCAGTCAATAGAAGCCAGATGGAACACATGAAGTCACTCATCTTTAGATCTCCCACCTCTAAACCATGACTTCACCACAGCTGCCTAAAGCACACACAAATGACATTGGTACCAACGCCAAACGACAGCACAGGGCCTAAAGGCAAACTGTGGACTGCATTTACCAAAACAGGGACCTAGAACAGACTATTATATAGATATATATTAGATTTATCATGAATATCATGATCAATTTTTCATTAACTTGATAACAATATTCAAAATATATATATATATAAAATAAATAAATATATATATATATATATTTTTTTTTTTTTTTACAATGCATCGAGAATGTGCTAAAATATATCTGTAAATGTCTTGATTAAGGTTCAAGAATTGCACAAAACAGGGACATAAAAAAACAAAAGTGCAGAAATATCACTTTATATTCAAGGTGAGATTTTGAAAGATTTGTAATAAATTGTCCAATCCAGTTCACAATTTTGGCCTAACTTTGGCCTAACTTTTATTTATTCCATTTAACACTATTGTTGTAATTACAGCATTCAGCTCTTACTGCAATTCTGCCTCACAAGAACTTGTGGTACATGATTTTGTCCCAATCTTACTTATTTGGAAGACTACATCACTTTTTTTTTTTTGCATATTTATCTCCAAAACAACAACAATTGCAATATTATAAGTTTTCCAATTTCCATACATCTTGGGCTGGGTCTTACCACACCAGATAGCTTATACAAAGCCTGTAATAAAAATGACAATGTAACTATAATGAAAGGTTTCCAGCTGTGAACACGTTCAGATTTTATTTAGTGTGATACTCATAGTCCCCCTCAGGTGCAGCAGCATTTATGGCCGTGTCTAAGAAGCACTAAATCTTTGTAAAAAGAGAAGAATGGGCAGTTAAACTCTCCCCGAGGAGCACCAAGGTGGGGAATAAATCCATAGCTACAGAAGAGAGGCCGTTAGTGACAGTTAAAAGCAAATAATGTCAGTCTACCTTTAAACAATGGGGACTTTGGCATCATTATTGTATGCTCTATTATATTTAAAGTAAGTTAAAAGGCTCATATTACATACCTGGAGTTGTGTTTTGTTTCATTCACACATGTTTAACACACAAGCCCTGCATATTTGAGATGAGTTTTTCTCTCACACAGAAAACGCTGTTCCACCTTGTGATGCCATGTGGTCATACATGAAGCCCTCCAATGTGGTTTTAAAATCCAAAGTTCAAAGCTCAAAGTCAGCTTTATTGTGAAAAACAGGTTGCACACACAGGATTTGAAATTGCAGCGCTCCCTAGGCCCACAGTGAACATAAAACATCTGATAAACACGCCAATAAACACAGTGACTAAAACATCACATATACCCGTAGCAAAACTTGTATATAATACAAATAGGTAAAACACACAATGTGTAGCTTAATAAAGCTCAAATGGTGTCATTTAAGCACCATACACCTTCACTAGAATCATGTAGATGATTTCAGCACTGAAATTGGCAATCTCAACTGAAAAACAGTAAATGGTAGCTCTTAACTTGAAAACTACAGCTTCATAACATCACAAGGTGGAACAGAGCATTTTGCCCTTTTGAGATGTGGACAGACTAATAACGAAGTGCTACTCAAACATGTATGAATGAAACAAAACAACTCTGGGTATGTTTTTGTGGAGGTAGCAACATTGTAGCATGGCTTAAAGCTCACAAGATTCAATTTGGTGTAATATAGGACCTTCAAATGATACAAGATTAACTAGAAAGGTTTAGTAAAATAATTAAGCAACTTTTTAAATATTTCTTAAGTGCATTTCCTCTAGATTAAATTGACTGAATGGGTGAGTCTGTCTGTAAATACTTTTTGACCTATCAACAAAGAAAGCACTTCAGTATTCATTACACTTAGTATTTAAAACTTTGGTTATACAAGTTATACTTCCACCATGTATATTTCAAAACAATACTTAAATATGTTTTCTACTGTTGTGCAACTACTTGGCATAGGAATAAAGATTAATGTGGTATTTGCATTAACTAATTAGCTAAATACAAACCTTCTACATTTGCCTGCCTGATCATAGTAATGCACAGTGCTCATTCTGCTTAATGAGTCAGTCTGAAACACGACTGAGCCTGGCGAGGGTCCAACAAAAGCCCCTAGGCTCTGTGGTCAGCCTGGAGGTGAGAGAATGCACTTAAAGGTCAAGGGTACAGAATCCGATGTTTAAAACCTGTAATGACGCACTACCTGCAAAACACACGCAAATGGAACTGTCATCAACTGATACAGGAAACATCCACTTCTGTGTCCAGTGGAAGTGTAGAGTCTGTCATACAGAAAAGTATGATATCTTCTTCCTGTTTTCTATGAGAGTCATGAAATAGGTCAACAAGAACCCATCATCCAGACAGACGTTTGGTGCTCTGAGCGTTAGGAGATAGTGATAGAGGGATCTGTGCTGCTTCAGTTACTCCCTATAAGTGGCTGCCAAACTTTTCACACCACGTACCACCAAAGAAAAGAGTAGAGAGAGTAGAAAAAAGTTTTATACCAAGTATTACTACTCCAGGTCTAATCTAGAGGTAAACTAGAGCTAAAAGTGCCTAACCTAATCTATTAGTTCCAAAAAAAAAAAAAATTATCCAAAGGAGGACAAAAAAGTGGATAGAATGAACTAAATTAGGTAAGTCCACATATTGAAGGAGCTCACTTACCTCACTGCCCTATAGCCCTATTGCCCTATGTGAACAACTCAAAAAATAAAAATATAATTTCTAGCATAAAAAAATTGTTTCAGTTCAATTATTCTAGTATAGTTTATTATGTTAACAGGCCTAATTTAAATTCAGTTAAATTCAGTTACTATTGGTAAACTGAATCTTTAAATCATCTTGTAATAACTTGTTTAGTGCCCTGCGACCCCCTGGTGTGTCCTGGCCCCCACTTTGGAAACCTATGCCCTATATTTGTAGAATAAAGATGTAAGATAGACAGATGACAGAATAATCTTAGCTATCTTCCAAGAGTTAATTTTGAGTAGAATCATTGTGCATTGTATGCACCACCATATTAATGTGGTATTTGCACTCTTGGCAAATATCAAAACCATCAAACAATTTAAAGGGACAAAAATCTGTTGTAGTTCTTGTGGTGTGATTTGCTGTTGCAGTGGCCCAAAGCTCCTTGTCCAAGGTTATCTGCATAACGTCATGTTTTATGTCCTCCCTGTGCCTCATGATATCATATTCAGACACACACAGGAAGTTTTCTATTACAGATATGAAAACAGACGAGATATTCAATGCAATAAAACTGTTATCCATTAAAAACCACTACAGAACCATGTACTCACACTGGAGAAGGACACAAATGCCCCACACACATAGCTCACACTTTTAAATTGCGTTGGACGTTTCTGTTTGTCTGTATTCTTTCAAAATGTATCATCAATGGAAGTTTGCACATATCACTTTGAAGTACCTTGAATGGTTTAGGTTCAGTTTTAAGTCCGTAAAGTAATCACTTGAATTTAATTACAAAACATTGCCCCCACTGTATTCCATAAGCCAACAATCTGTCAACAGTTTAATATTAAGTTTATATTCCATTCCAGTGTGGATACTTCCTGTGGGATGCTTCCCTTACATCACGGAGCACAGGCAGGGCTCAGACTCAGGGCCTGACGTTATGGTCCCTTTAATCATTCTCAATGAATCATATGAACCTGAGCTGGACTCCCAACACTGGTGAGACTATAAGCATTCAACAGCAAAGGCTTATAGTGAGTGTACTGTATATTCATGAGTTCAGCTTCCCCATTTTGAGGGCATTTTACCATGCAAAAGATATGAATACAATTTTGAATTTAAAAGGTGCAATATGTAACTTTGTAATATGTAGGAGTAGAGGATGCCGTCATCTACTTGCTGCAGCAGGCACCCCCCCACCTAGAGACCGCCGGGAGTGCTGTGAGAGTCATGTTCTTTGACTTCTCCAGCGCCTTCAACACCATCAGGCCGGCGCTGCTGCGGGGGAAGCTGGAGGACGCAGGAGTTGATGAACATCTCGCTGCCTGGACCATCGACTACCTCACTGACCGTCCACAGTACGTGCGGCTGCGCAGCTGTGAGTAAGAAGTGGTAGTCTGCAGCATTGTGCCCCCCAGGGAACTGTCCTCTCACCCTTCCTCTTCACCATCTACACCTCGGACTTCACATACAACACGGACAGCTGCCATCGCCAGAAGTTCTCTGACGACTCGGCCATTGTGGGCTGTGTGTCTGAGGGGAACGAGCTGGAGTACCGCTCGGTCATCAGTGACTTTGCGGACTGGTGTGGGCGCAACCACCTGAGCCTTAACATCAGTAAGACAAAGGAGCTGGTGATCGACTTCAGGAGGAGACCACTACCACACTCACCGGTGAACATCCAGGGGCAGGACATAGAGACTGTGGACAGTTTCAAGTACCTGGGTGTTCACCTCAACAATAAACTGGACTGGTCCCACAACACCAACGCCCTGTACAAGAAGGGCCAAAGTCGCCTCCACCTCCTGAGGAGACTGAGGTCCTTTGGAGTGTGCAGGCCTCTGCTCAAGACTTTTTATGACTCTGTGATGGCCTCTGCTCTCCTCTACGCTGTCATCTGCTGGGCCCCGAGCAGCACAGAGCGGGTCAGGAAGACACTTAATAAGCTGGTCAGGAGGGCCAGCTCTGTCCTGGGCTGTCCTCTGGACTCTGTACAGTAGAGGAGGTGGCTGAGAGGAGAGTGCTGGCCAAATCCACATCCATCATGGATGACACCTCCCACCCTCTGCACCGGACTGTAGAGGAGCTGAGCAGCTCCTTCAGCAGCTGACTGAGGTACCTCCAGTGCAAGAAGGAGCACTACCGCAGATCCTTCATCCCCACCACCATCAGACTATACAACTCCACTATATAGTCCAAATGTGCAATATCCTTTTTCCACACTCTCCTAGTTACTGTTTTTATCATTATTACTTATTTCATCAGACTGTATAACTCCACTATATAGTCCAAACTAGTTACTGTTTTGTATTATTATTTTATCAGACTGTATAACTCCACTATATAGTCCAAATGTGTGATATCTTTTTTTTTTCTCCACACTCTCCACACTCTGTTCTTCTTATTTTTATTACTTATTTTATTATTACTTATTTTATCCCATTCTTGCCTGCATGCACTTTTTCTTTCTTGTTCAAACTGTCCCTGCCTGGAGCTACTTTGGCAAGTAAATTTCTCCTGTGTGAGATCAATAAAGTCTTATCTTTTTCTTTGGGGGATCCATCACCTGCTTGTTTCTATGGATATGCTATTGCTCTGGCTGGAATTTTCCACAGTATGAAATTAAACAGCCTGTGAACTGTGAAACATTCCAGATGAAGCAATAACATCTTCATAGAGAAAATCATTTGACGGACCCTCCACCAGAAAGGTCACAGAATGCACCTTTAAATTGTAAATTACCATAAACTTTTCACAATTAAGAAAGCCATAGATAGTCATCCAAATCCACTTGCATGATGATTTATAATGTGTATCAGTGAAACCTATACATGACATTTTTTTTTAACACAAAAGAATATGGAACATATCTGCAGACTATGAACATAAGTCCAATCCTCCAACCACTGTCAACACAGCAATGCTGTCCTATTCCACACCAAAAGGGAATAATTTGACGGATTGATGGGATTGTTGGGATTGATGTTTAGGATACAGCACATCCAAAATACAGCCAACTTCAGGCTTGTGTGGTTTAGAAAGCACTGTGTCACCAATACCATACTGCCAAAATCACTCACATTGAAAATATGAGTAAGGTGAATTATTGACCCCGTCTTTGTATTCTTGTACAATTGATAGCAGATAGCAGCGACACAAAGCTCCAATGTGCAAACAAGGCCAACCAGCTGACGACAGACAGACCACATCAGGACAATACTCACCAATAACTACTTACTGCAGTTCATCTGTATTCACATGGTGTTACTTCCATAGTGAGTTGCTCCACTATAAAGGCATATTTTACAAGCTCAGAGCCGCACTCTGTAAAATTGTGTGAAGGTTATTGTATTGAATTACAAGAAGAGGACATTTAAAGAGTATATGACAGATTTTCATGTTCCAAATGATAACTTGGTTTGGTGGGATTGTACTTGTGGTCAGTATAACTAGTTTTAGTAGTGTTTAGTGTTAATTTGTGGGAAAATATTGAAAAGTAAAGCACAAGAAAACTGAGTAGGCCTACCTCTATCTATCTCATCAATACAGAAAATTCCATCCAAAATGCAGAGACAATTTATGCACAAGGAAGGTAATTTTGTGACAGTTTAAACTTTCATTTAACAAAATAAAGGGATTGCAAATATGCCATGTTAACATTATGGTTGCTATTGACCCATCCCACGTGACGTCACAAAATTGTGGCCACCATTTTGGACATGAAGTGGGATACCACAGCCAACAACACAGCAGAGATCAACGGAACGTTAAAGGACACAGATATCGAATATAGCCATTGCGTTAAGTTACTTCTTATTTCGCAATCATGCCGTTGTATTGTTGCGCACCCGGGTGTAGTAATCACCAGCACAGTAGGCATGATATGTCGTTTTATCGTATCCCAAAGGATCCGGACAGAAGGAGAAGATGCGGCTAATCGCCTACATACACAACACAGACACTGAGCCTAATAACACAGTTCTTGTTCATTGCCTGGTAGCAGCAAATTTATAACAGCCATGAACAACAGACTAAAAAGTTATGTCAGTGACATTTAATGACATTTAGTTTGTCCAGAGGACCGATATTAAATTAAAAATGTGAACAAACCTTGGCGGTAATGAGATGACGACCACCAGCTCCAGGGACAACCCACTGATAGAGACATGTAACCCAGCCAGATACGAAATATTTGTAGGCATCCAAACTCTTGTATGCCTTCAGGTCACATCCTGTGTATGGCGATGGGTTACTTGTGACATACGTACATGTACAAATCATGACGACCGAAGTCTGGTAACGACGAGGTCTTGGTGTACTTTCTCACGTGCGTAAACAATCTGGGCGGAAGCAGGTAGACATCACTATCTAAACCAGCTATTTTCAGCTTTTCAAAATATCTCTCCCTCTGCTCACCCTGTAAATGTGCTGTCTCGCTGGATAGTGGAGATGTCATCTCGTTCACTTCGTTTAATCCAAATCTCGAGTGTCCGACTCGTCTTCATCGCATTCAAACACGTTCATACCGCGGTGATGTTCATGTCCAAAATGGCGCTTGCTTTTACGAAGGTCATGTGTTTGGGAAGCATCAATAGTTAACAATCAGGAAGTAAAATGATATATTGACAAGAAAAAATAAGAAAAAACTATACAAGACTTTTAGTAAAATCTTAAATATAATCAATAATAAATAAGGTAGCAATAAAGGTACACTGTGTAACTTTTCTGGAAGGGGTTCTCAACCTGTTTGTCTCCATGGAGATGTCATTTCTTTGGTTTAAATTGTCTACAATATGGCATTTAACTAATCTGTCTTGCATTTATTCAACTACAGGCGTTTTTATCACTCAAAAACATTTTCAAAAACATCCATTCTTAATTGTGAAAGGAGTCGCCTCTCCACAGATCTAAAGAAGCAGGTGATGGACCCTCCAGCAGACAAGTTACACAGTGCACCTGAAATATGTTTCAGTGAAATGAGTCGTCTAACCTAATCATCTGTCCTTTAAATAGGACATGCCTCCCTTTATAAACAAGTACGATAGCGGTTCGGTTATGTGGTGGACCAAGTGTTAACTGCCATGGAAAGTCTGAGAGCTGCCACTTCCTCACTGTATCAGACATATCAAAACTGGACACACTCACTTCCTCACATCATGTCCCTGTTTTGTTTCTTTCGGCTTGGTGATAGTTGAGTAGTGCATGGACCCTATTTCCAAATTACACAAGTGAATCACATAAAAATCTAACTTGGTTGTTTTTGGCACATACGTACATGTAGCTGCTTTAAAAGTAACAGTTGTTTTAAGTAGTCGACTGCATATTTTCCCTAAATATAATGTTTATTCTGTTATTAGTAGCCACACAAGCATCCCATTCAAACATCACCATTTTTGTCCATTTGAAAGTCAAGTTCTAGTACGAGGCAGCACAAATATTTTTGGACTTTTTTTTTTTGAGCCTCTAAACTGGTGTAACTGAATACATTGAATACAGCCCTGTTATTCACTGTTTGACTGACAATTCATCTATGTCTGACACATGCTGACCAGAGGCTCTGGGCTGGCTCCACTCAGGAAATGGAAGCTGCATGATTTTGGGGGAAAAATATTCCAAATGTGATTAGATTTGCGATTCATTTTTAAAAATAGGATTCTGTTCAGAGTGCACATTGTAAATAACATTAACATTTGAGAGAGAATTGAAATATGAACTGATGAACTAATACAAGAATCCCATGTATTTGGAACAAGTTTGTAGAGGTACTAATACTGGTTTACGACAGTTTTTGTTTCTACAAAAAAAACAGGGCGATTTGATTATTGCTCTACCCAAAATGATGTTTTCGATTTCGTAGTGTTTGATTATGTAATATTGTGTAGCCCTAACTGAAGTAGGCAGGAGCAGTTGTTGTAGCAGTGGAGATTTAAGAGGAGTCTGGTCCTGATAATGTCTATATCACCACAAGCGACAGCTCAGTCCTCTGGCCCTCAGTTCTCAGATAACATCCACAATGCCCGGTCTGCTGCCTGTGTTCTCATATCTAATACTGGACATGCTTCACAAGTCAAAGTCACAGTCACAGTGTAGGAAGTGCCATGTAGGGCAGCGCATTCAGTCATTGTATACCGCCACTATAGCCATTTCCAATCCATATGACATATTAGGTAACACTTTATAAACATTTAATTAGTCTTAATAAAGCATGGACAAAGACTATGTAATACACTAGATTCAAGATTCAAAGCTTTTATTGACATATGCACAGTAAAGAAACACATTTCCCTGTACAATGAAATTCTTACTTTGCTGCCCACCCTAGATGCCAAGAGTATGCAAAAAATTAAAATAAATAAGATAAAGAGAACCATGTAAAAATATCTAATCAAATAGAAACAATCTGAAACAGAATATACACTATGAAACTAACTAACTCTAACTCCTAACGTAACGTCCTAACTAACGTTCACCCTTTAGTTACGGGTCCTATATTATGCAAAATGGACTCTTGCGAGCTATTAGTCAAATTATAATGCCGTTACATCCTCAAAAACATACCTGGAGTTGTGTTTTGTTTCATTCACACATGTTTGAGTAACCATTTAGTATTATTATGATTATCAAAATGCTCTGTTCCCCCTTGTGATGTCATGAAGTGGTAGTTTGAGTTAACAGTTCCTTTTTACCTTTAGTTCAATAGAGATAGGAAATTCCAGGGCTGAAATCATCCAAATGATTCTAGTGAAGGTGTATGGAGTATTAAAAAATGCAGTGAAGCACTTCCTGTATTACCACATGACATCACACGTTGGAACAGAGTGTCCTCCGTCTGACAAAAGAACTCAGCCTAAATATGCAGGGTTTGTGTGTTAAACATGCGTGAATGAAACAAAACACAACTCTGGGTATGTTCGTGATGAGAAAAAAACATTATAACATAGATCAGAAAATAGCATTAGGTGGGCCCTTTAAGTAAGCCTTTACAAACTATGTGTCCATTATGAATTGTCATTGTCCATGCTTTACTGAGGCTAATTAAGGTGTAGTCTCCCTTACTTCCGTTATAAGACACTACTCCTTAAGTCTCCTGACCAAGACAGCGTCACACTGCATAGCTAAAATATGGAAGTTGCAACTCTAACAATGGGCTTTTTTTCTCAGCAAAAAACAGAGCACATACTATTATAGCAAGCGTGTTTAAAACTGGCCCAATAGTAGCAGAAGAAGCTTCTTAAGTTAACAAATTGGTCCATTTTCACTGGTTAAAATTGCAGGTGCTCAATACTGTGAATCGCAGTTCTCCAAGCCGCTTTATGAGATAATCATCTGGCAATACTCAACTCATGTCATTAAGTCATCACAATAAAACTATTAATGACATCCATGACTCCCAAACATTTTAGTGCTTCAGTCAAGTCCAAGCCATGATTTCTAGTTTTAATTTGTCTTGATTTGTACAGAGCTCTAGACAATCAATGTGTATTCACCATAATAAATGAGACTGAATTCATCACCAGAATAAGAAGTCAATGAAAGAGCTAAACCACTGCTGACTTCATCTCATAATGGAGGCCTATGCGGTACAGTTGATGGATCTTTTCTCTACAGTACAGCTCTGCAGTGCATATGCCCCATTGAACCCCCAGTGTATAATAGTTCTCTTATAATTATTCTGAACCAAGATAGTGAATAAAAACAGCACTTTTGGTTGTCTTGGTAACCGCATGTTTGTGCGCAGACTGAAAACAAGCTGCTGGGGTTTAATCTGGTTGTGCATGCATTGGCTTACTCACATTGACTTACAATCTCAACCTCCTCTGCACTATCTTCAAACAACACTGCACCAGGAAGATGCTGAACACCCACAGATGACAAAATACATGTAAGGGAGATGAGGGGTTGCCATAGAGATTATGGAGGAAAGCTTCCATGAGTCAAAGTTCATAGTCAAAACAAGTATACAAACAGTGGTGTAACAGAGCTGACTACAGGTGAACAGCCCTACCAAGAACAACATATTTGAGTTTCAAAATCATATAAATAGTAAAGGAGAGTAAAGTCTATCTATCACTGATATAATCTTTGATCTTCCAGTAATAATCTATGAGTCCATTCTCTGCACTATAATAATGGATTATTGCTATCTGACTAAATAATATTCTGAACTATAATGAACTATAATATTTTTTGGCTGAATTTGCTGGTGAGTGCAGTTTAGTTTGACTTTAAAATGGAAATCTTCTAGAGGCAGAGCTGGAGAGATGTGATGATAGCAGCTCCTCTGGCAGAGTCATTGCTGATTACTGTCTCACTAATCCCACTCAACCCTCAGACAACTCTTACAGGTACACGGCAAATGAAATACAGAGGGCATAGGGCTTTGCAACTCATTGAATTTGAACTTGAGACTGATATTCAAGATGAGTTCATACTGTGGCATCAAAATCACGCCAAACACCTGCAGTTGGACGCCTTTGCAATTGAGGGCAGATGTTTGAAATTTGTTGATACTCGGCAAATTTCACAGAAAGTTCACATTTTTGAACTCTCTTGGTGCTCAAACATGCTGCGTGAATGCTAAAATGCAACGAACCGCATGAAAGCTTGAAACATGCCATGGAAACGCTGGACGAGTCTAGCTGTACGTTCCCCTATAGACTTTGTATGTAAACCTGACGCCCCTAACACTGTGGTCTGAACGCTGCATTAGTCTAGGGATGGGACAGTAATCAATATCGCTAATCACACTAGAAAAAAAACAATAACCAACTGTGGAAAAGTTTATGTATTCATGGTAGATTATACCACCACCACATAGTGAAAAGATTTTGATCTTTGTTGTTTTCACGTATAGCAAAGTACAATTAAAATAGTAATAACCTCTTCATAATAAAAAAACTATCAATGTCTTTTTAACTTGAGTACAAAATACTACTTAGTCATTTGAGTACATTTATTTTAAAACCAGCAATTGTAATAATTATTGAGAGATTACTGTTAATTTAGCAATGATAATTATAATACAAAATTTAAATATTGTCTAATTGTGTCATGTTAAATTGTCAATATGCTTTTATGTTTTTAATAGAGAGGTCTACAGCCAAATCTCTGTCAGTAAAAAATGTGGTTTGGAGCAGAGTTCAGACTTTGGAGGAAGAAGTCAGACTATTATTTGCGCTGAATCGTACTGATCAGTTCGTCAGGCTTCGCAGTCTTGTTTGTGTTCATGAAATCAATACTGAAAGACATTTTATTTAGTTTTGAATCAACAAATCAAAATCCATTATTTTTTGCCTTATTACCCAGCCATAACTGGACCACAAAAGAACAGGAGTGCATAAGACAGGATAAAATAAACTCATCAGTAAACCGTCAAAAACTCCTCAGAAATATTTCATGACAGAGTTACTGAAGTGGACTCAGCTGGTGAGCATCTCAGTCAGAACTCATTAGTCACACATGTTGTCTGACTGGAGATTAGTCTATTGTATTTGGCAAACTCATGTCCGTCTGGTTCACCATTAACAGAGAGACAAGCGCAGTTATAGTACCAGGTATAGACTAAATCTCGTGCTATAAGATTATTACATTATTATAATTTATGTCAACTTTGTCTTGTCTTATTCTCGTGGGACAATTCTCATGTATAGTCTTGCGGGAATTGTATCCCATCTCACCCCTAGTAGGGCGGTGAGATTAATTGAAAGCAAATTAAAAATCGCAGTTTGAAGGGATGCAATTGGCATATATCACTTTTATCATGTACATTTCTCCATAAACAACTAAATATCCTAAATTATTTACAATAAAAACTGCTAACCCTGTAGTTCAGAACTGTACAAACATGTTATATCATAAATTGCAAATCTAACAGCAATCACAAAAATCCCACATGGTTCAGCCCTAAGCCCCAAACCCTTAGTAAGTGATGCTGAGGCAGACCTGTAGACTCCTCCTGCCTCCCTGTCTGGTTGCCCATGTTGGTCCACTCCGGTCCCGTTACTTCTCCTTGGACTAGTCCCAGAATCCTGCAGTCCCATACAACTCCTGAATCAATACAGGCATATAATCCTGTTCTCTTCTCTCTTAACTGCCTCCAGGGAAGATGTGAGCGTGCACGAGTTGAAATTGTCCGGTAAACATGAAATATTCCGGTGTTGTCCTCTATCTCCGTGACAATGTTGGAATGTCAGACTGGCGGCCGACGTCGTGTGCACCTCATTATCGCTGTGATGACTGGAATCGGCACAAAAAGGAGGAGTGGCTTCCCATGGCACAGTGCATTCACACACACTGTTCACTCTCGCCAGAAAACAGCTGAACAATGGTGAAGTCCGCTCCTGAAAAGACCAGTGAGAGAGGGAGAGACAGAGAGAGAGAGGGAGGGGCGGGGATTGATTAAGATTAATCTTAGGCTTAAGCCTTTATTGGTCTCACACACAATGACACACAGTGACACATGGGAGAAATTTGACTTCTGCCTTTGACCCATCCTTTTCAGGAGCAGTGAGCAGCCATCTTTTTTTTCGGCGCCCGGGGGGCAGTACCATGAAGGGTCTTGCCCAAGGACCCACACTGGTTAGCTCATTGCCCGGGGGGGGTTTGAACCCACAACCCCCAGGGGGAAAGTCCATGACTTACCAGTTGAGCTAACCAGCCGGTCCAGTTGAGCTAACCAGCCGGTAGGAAGAAGAAGAGGAGGAGGAGGAAGAAGAGGAAGAAGAGGAGGAGGAGGGGGGATTTTTGGCAGAAAGTGACAGTGCAGGCGTTTTACACACAGACTCCGCCAAACACAGAATAGGAGAGTGGGGAGAGGAGATGCTACACGAGGGATTAAGGACCACCCCTGGCTCCGTGGACTGTTTCCTCACTGATCACGCAGCAGGGAACTGATGAAAATGTGTGCAACTGTGCAATCAAAGAGCTTCATTTTATTTCCTCTTTCTAATTAAAATGAACAATCATACATTTTATTATGGCAACAAGCTTGTGGTGAAAACAGATTTTCAAATGTAGAAAAAGTATGGCTTATTCTGGCAACTTGGAAATCTCAACATACACAAAGCTTATGTAAATGTGTGGATTTGGCTAAGATATAAGCAGAAAATAAGCAGTTGTTTTTATTGGGAGACATTTTTTCCCTTGTAAATGCTGCAACGTTTTGTTTATGTGCTTTTTGTAAATTTTTGTGTAGAACAAGCATCTTTGTAAACAACCTATGTCTCAGCGTTAACTTTATATATTGTCTTGGGGGACTGGAGATTGGCCAAATAAAACCAAAAATCCAAAAACTGACAAATATACATGTGGTTCCTAGTCAAGCTAATTACTTTGAGTCAATAATTGTTCCAGTTACTCAAAGCAATCAGATAAAATACTGTTTACAGTTAACACTACACACAAAAAACTATTGCTTCATGACATCGCAAAGTGGAAACAGGCATTTTGAGCTTTGTAGATATATACATACTAATAATAAAGGGTTACTCAAACAACTCCAGGTATGCAGTATGCATTCTAACAAGGCTTAAAACTCAGAAGAATCTATTGTGTGCAATCAATGACCTCTCAGTCTATTCACTCCCTCTTCCCTTCATTTTACTTCCGTTACAGTAATCTGCAGCATCAGCAAAACTGCCACCTCAGTTAGATTCTCCATCTACTAGTACTTCCCTAACTGCATAACAGGTAGGTTTTTCCATTCACTGAACTCACTCTTACTATTGACATTCTCTTCAGACAATGTAGTAGGGGACAATTCATAAACCGGAAAAATGTATTCTCAAATTGTAGCTTTACTGAGAATAAAAGATTAATTAATGTGAGTCATAACATGCTCAAGGTCCACAGCTCTCCACCATACTTGACGTAGACACACAAATACACAGAGCCCACTGGGACAATAGACCCAAACACTGGTATGTTAGTCACGCTCACCTTGGCTTTTCTCCGCATAACTCATCCATAGGCCTGTCATGATAATTACTATACAGATTCACATTCAAATGATAGATAGAACAATCATTTTTTCAGTATTCCAGTATTTATCGTGGGTACATTTTCTTTGTACTAGTGGGAAGTTAGAAAAGGTGGTAGTCATCTTTCAACTCCCATCCATTTTCAGTTTGATGGTGCTGAAAGAGAGACTAGGATTTATAATGCATTGAGCTAAAAAGGTCCTGTCCTCAAGGAAGCCAGTGGAACATTTTTTTATTCTGTTGTACAACGTGATTTGAGCTGTAGATGGTTGAATAAATAACTCCTATGACTTATTATACATACAAACTAACAACTTTCATTTTGCCATTTATTTATTCATTGCAACATTGCGACTTAGGACTGTTTTCTTTTGGGAATTATTACTTCCAATACTGTCATGTTTGTGTTATTGTGACTGCTTACTAACCCATGCATAATTCTTTCTCTAGTGTGAAGTTTATCATTACCGGACAGTGACCTTCCAAAGCATTGAAGGCTGAAGGTGACTCCAAAACAGCAGTGTGTCTCTGCAGATGCACTGCAGAGAATGACACAGCCACACTCAAAACGAAAGGGAAAGCTACAGAGGTGGTAAGTATCAAGCTTGAATTGTTAAAGGGCTCATATTACGCTATTTTCTGATCTATGTTATAATGTTGTTTCCTCATCAAAAACATACCTGGAATTTTGTTTTGTTTCATTCACAAATGTTTAACACACAAAACCTGCATATTTAGGCTGAGTTCTTCTCTGAAACAGAAAACACAGTGTTCCACCTTGTGATGTCATGATGTACGTTTAAACTCCATACACCTTCACTAGAATATTTGGATAATTTCAGCCCTGGAATTGCCCATTTCTAACTGTTAACTTGAAAACTATTCATGACATCACACGGTGAGACAGAGCATTTTGAGTTTTGGAGAGACAGACAGACTAATAATGCAGGATTATTCAAACGTGTGAATGAACAACAAACATCTGTTTTGACGAGGTTACAAGATTATAATGTGGCTTAAAGCTCACACAAGTTAAGTTTGCACAATTTAGGACCTTTAAAATACAGCACCGTTCCCTGTAAAGAAAAGGGGAAGTGAAGTTTATAGACTGTTAGGTGCTGTCGGTGAGGGTGCAGAAGAGCAGATGGTGGAGGTGAAAAGACATCATGGTTCAAGGCACATTTGGGTGATCTTTATGAGGACACTGTCACTAAAAGAGAAATGCCGCCCTGAGTCAGGCAAAATATACTGCATGCTTCAGAAGGACATGGACAAGAGTTACAACAATGACAATTATATTTTCAAGGTCAAGATGGATATGAAAGATTACCTTGTGTACATCTACCATTCTCCCAAGTGAAAAATTATGACTATTGCCATAAGGAGTGATAATTTACAACAAAATATTACATCTTTTGATTGGTGAAGAGTCCTCAAAATGTTGCCTATAACAAGATGCTGAAACCAATAAATTGTCATGCATGGTGAGCTCACTTGAACCCATAACACAGCAAGCAATATACAAAGATATAGGTTAAAATGAAATGTGTTAGATTCATGATAAAATACCAACACATAATCAGCAGCTTAGCCACTTTACATTGACCAAACAAGTAGGCCTACAAGGCTAATCCTTAAAATCTGTGAAAGTGGCATACATATAGAACCATGGTAGAAAAAAATAACTAACATAAGTGAGAAATAAACTCCAAACAAATTCATATGTACTGAAGCCAGGGGCAAATCCACAAAAAGTTGAAAATGTCTACCAATTAAGTGCATAGCCTCCCCAAACTGCCAGTGCCAGATTCAGTTGTTATTTATAGAGTCTGATCTGCCCCGAGTTCCTCCTGCCCCCTGGGACCCCTCGATTAGTGAAAGCCTTACTGCATTATTGATGAGGGCTACTTAAATAAGTCATCTGAATGGGGAGGCTTTAGCCCGCTGTCTGACAGTGTGGAGAGTCTGGTAAAGTGCCAAATGGGACAGCCTTCCATTAGCTAAAATAACACTCCATGAGTGGATCAGGCTGAGGGGTGCTAGGGGGCGGAGCAGGTAGAGTGTCACGTGACCTGGATGATGCATAAGCACCTACAGATTTATGTTATATATAACAGAGTGGATTTAACATGGGGTCAATGCACAAATTTGACCCATATAATTGAAATGTTAGCACTTTAACTTGTATTTTTTAAAACATCATGAGGAGACAATACTGTAATATAGATATTAATATCCTTTGTTTATGGTGATGATGGGTGTGGGAGTAAAAATATTAAAATGTTAAGGTACACTGTGTAATTTTTCTGTTGGTGGGCACACCTGCTTGTCTCCAGAGAGATGCTTTGTCTGGAATGTTCCGCAGCGAGACATTACTGGTAATCTATCTTGTATTTAATTTATTACTGAGTTGTTTTTTTTTTTTTATTAAGAAACAAACACCTGGCACTTTCTTTGTTTGCCTGCTTACACATTTTCCCATCAAAAGAACAAAGCCACATCTGACCTAGTTTTGGCAAAGACATAAAAAATACATGAAGCATCGCACTGCAGTACCCCTTCCTCTTGTCGTTAACAGCGATTAGCCCAAACTAGATTTTGGGTCAATATGAGACACTGTCATACCATTAGCCAGACTGCAACATTTGTCATTCATGAATTATTTTTACATCCCACTGAGGATTCTGTCAGACACTCACAGCTTAGAGCACAACACTGTCACAGCTGCTGATAAAGGAGTCAATAGGTCCATTTCACAGTTTGACTTGAGGGGCTAGATTCATCCATATAAAAATCTCAGAGAATTGTCTGTTTGGAATAAAGCTGGTCCTTTATGGATTTTTGAGCCAATATTCCAACAAAAAATCTTGCTGCTAGAGCTGATAACGGATGGCTAGCCACTTTTTTAGTGTATTTGCTCGTCTTTGTCAATTTTTGCGCATTACTCTGCTCAAAAAAAAAAATTCTATCACACAGTATAATGGTGCCAAATGGTGCTACATTTCCAATATTGGACCGATAATGATATCAGTAATACTTTGCATCATGCTGGGGGTATTTTTTTTTTTTTTAATGAATGAATGAATGAATGAATGAATGAATGAATGAATGAATGAATAATTAATACTTTGCATCATGCTGGGGGTATTATTAAAAAAAAAAAAAAAAAAGCTTTCATGGTTTATGTTTAGGTGTTTGATGCCTAAATGAAAAACTGTTGACAAAATCTAGCTAGTTTGTGACTGTAATTTTATGTGTGAGGAGCTTGTTTAACAGCACAAATCATCTTACATGTTGCAATTCCATCTGAGTCAATACCTTCTGGTCAGATTGTATTATACAGCTCAGATTAAAGTTTGACAAGCCTCAGACTGAGCAGTGCTTACAGCTAGCATCACACCCCCAGGGAATACCAGTACTGGAATTGATATATACAGTAGACCATGCTTACTGACCTATCACCAGCCATCATTGTCAACTCAAATTAAATTCAACTCAGCTCATTTGCTGTTCAGGTGTCCCAAAGGAAGCAGGCTGAGACTCTAATGCTCTGGCTGTGTGCACAGCTCATCACAAATTATTTGACATTGTACGTGATTTGGGCACAGTTCAAAAGCATTTGACACCCGAGCAGAAAAATATAGTACAGTGAACCCTCGCTGTATCGCGGTTCACTGTTCGCGGCCTCGCGGATTTTTTTTTCCAATTTTTTTTTTTTTTTTTTTCAATTTTTTTTATAGTGTAACTTTTTTTTTACAGTGTAACATTCTGTCCTGCGCCTTGATTAGCTAAGAGACTAGACCAGGACTAAACCAGGTCTAAAGCAGGTCTAAACCAGGACTAAACCAGGTCTAAACCAGGACTAAACCAGGTCTAGACCAGGGATGGTAGGGACAGAGTCTCTGATTTCCTTCACGAGAGCGCCTGGGTGACAGGAGGTGTGGCCTTTGTTTACTTGCACGAGCCATGGAAGAGAGTGCGAGCCGGACCATGGAAGAGCCAAGAATCAACATGGACGGGCCGGGGGAGCCGCAGCGGGGAGAGCCGCATTCGAGGGAGCCCGCAGCGGGGACAGGACACTCGCGCGCACAGAGGAGACAGTGGGTCTTTTCCCCTCACGAACCCGACCCCGTCCTAGAGAGCTGTGGAGTATTGGCGACGCATTGATAGCGGTCTGATTTTGGAGCCGGGGTGAAATGCAACCAACTCTTGTGAGCGCAGGTTAGTCTTACCTGGTCTTGTGGTGAGGACTGGTGCTCAGAGGCGTCTGTTAGCGGTTTGGCACTGTTAGCATTGGCTTGAGTCTTGCCCAAAATGATATCCAGGTCGCTTTCCACTCGACTTTCGCACATGGCATGGATATGTGGTACCAAAACAAACACACGTGTCCGCGCGCACGTGTGTCCGCGCGCACGTGTGTCCGCGCGCACGTGTGTCCGCGCGCACGTGTGTCCCCCCGCGTCACTATTAATATATTTTAATGAAAATCTACAAAAGTTTGAGTGTTTAAACAAGAGAAAAATGTGAGAAAATGTTAATACCAGTCTCAGAAAGGTGTATAATGTGTCTGGTGAAGCGTTTTCAGCCTTAAAACATGTAGAATAATTGTAAAATATAAAATTGTCCTACTTCGCGGATTTCACTGATTGCGGGCTATTTCTGGAACCTAACCCCCGCGATAAACGAGGGTTCACTGTACATCAAGAAGGAAACTATTGATTATGCAAACTGAACTCTAACTTACCCTGCTGGAAAATGGATACCAATAAAAGGTTAGGTTAGTTTATTGGACATTTGTAATTACAAACACATTGGAAAATGTGTAAAAAGCTCAAAGTGTGCTATGAGACATTAAAAACAACAACTACATAAACAAATCAAATAGCATATGAATAAAAACACATCTAAGGACTTAAATGGATCAAATAGGAAATCTACGGGTTTGACTGATGAAAAATTACCAAAGTTACCATAGAAATTTAAAATTCAAAACCAAATATTAGGGGTCAAGAATACTCAAAATGTCAACTATAAACAAGAAGCAGAAACCCATAAATATAGAAGGTTTATATGCCTGAGTCATCATCTAGCCATGTTTTTGTATTCATTATAGACAAAGCAAGCGGCCTAACTGTGTTATCCTTACAGACACAAAAATCTTTAAAAGGGCTTTAGTATTACTTAGTGGGAGCATATTTTTCTTTGTCTTTTGAAGAATGAAATGCACAATAAATTAGCATATCAATATTTAAATGCGTGACTACTATATAAGGCACAAATATTGGGTCATTCAAACAGGAGGCCCAAATCGTATGTCGTCATATTTGTGAATATATGTACATATGTATACCATCTTCCTTTCATTTAGTTGAAATAAAGTATAAATTAAATACAAGATTATACTATTGCCTGTAGTTCAAATAGTAATCAGTACAAATAGTACTAATAAACTCTCTACCCCCACGACAAAACAACAGAGACATTAAGGAAGGTGATCTTTAAGCACTAACTGAAGTCACAGTGAGCCTGGTGCTTAAGAACCGCCTGTTTTAGTTATGCACTGAGGCCCTCTAGTGGCTGGTGATAGCAATGACTATTGTTAAACATGTAATAGACTCCTGTGTTATTGCGGTTACCTGCAGAGCCGCGCGGTCGTGCTTCAGGCAGGTCTGAGATGGCTCCAGTCGTCACAGTCTTTTTCATTCGAGACCCTGACACAGTGAGGGCGGGCTTGGTCAGGGCATCGTCACTGTTGGCTCTTTTTAGCTACAAACACAGACCAATGTTAGCAAATTATCGTTATGTAATTTGTAATTTAAAGTGAGTATTATTCCTCTCTATTCTTAATATCCTGTATCTATGTGCAGTTAGAAGGGTTAAAAATTCACAGTATTTAAAGGAGAACCAGTAATTAGTGAAAAAAATGCATTCCAATAAATAAATAAAATACTGGTGCTGGGTTATAGGAATGTATGCCTCACCCTGCTAAGACGGTGGTCTGGTGCCAGCAGGTTGGACCTGTGGGTCTTGTTGGTGGAGGAGGTGGGGGAGGTCACAGAGGTAGTCCTGGTCCGCTCGTGCCCGGGTTTGGGCAGACCCACTTTTGTAGCGCCCGCTTTCATCATGGCTGGGCGTCAGCTGACAGGGCCAGCACAGGAGAAAGAAAACGAGATCTGAGAAAGACATTTTCCCAAACAGAGTGTTACTGTTGAAGAGGTTTAACAGCCCCCTGGAGCTGAGCACAGTCTGAAACACAGATGCTGAGTCCTGCCTCATTTAAAACTGTGTCTACAGCCAATGGATCACTGACTCTACCAGCTCAGGAAGTCTGGTCTCCTGCAGAGGCATAATAGAAACAACACATGATAGGTTTTGGACATTTAAGCATTATATAAGTTTAAAGATTCTATGAAACCACAAAAATAGGATGAAGCCCATAAACTGTATTTTTTTTAAGTAAAGTGGGCTCTTATTGTTGATGATGAGTGGTTAACATCTGCTGTGAAAAGATAAAAACAAAACATAAAATGCCGCAGTAACCAAAATCTGCTAACCCCACTGCACTGATCTGTTTTTTTAAAAAGTGAGAGAACAGCGAGTTATAAAATAAGTGCATCTGCAGTAAATTTTGAAACAATAGAATATAAACTCCATATTCAAGGGTTACTAAGGTAAAAGGAAAATAGAAAAGCACTTATATTTAAAGTGGCCGCCCTCAGCACTAGCTCAACACTTTGCGTAACATGAGGTATGCAGCATCACCACAGAGCTGCGAGGGCATGAGGCTCAGACAGGATGTTGACAGAGACACTGTGAGCCCATATGGAGAGGTGCTCATCTGGACACTAGCATTGTAGTGCACTTAAACAGGAGTGTGTGGGCTGTGAGGGGCCCAGAGGAGAGAGAGGGCTATTGATCAGGGAGTAAGATGATCTGGAGGGAATTAGAGGGATCATAATAACAATTCAAGAGCATCCTCTGGAAATGAGATCAGCATAACCCTAGACTTTTTCAACACTTACCATTTAGGTTTTAAGGGGGTTTTATGGTGTATGTATGCATTATTTATTGTGTCAAAATTATTGAAATCTCTCAATAATATCAATATTACAGTATTTAACTGTCACATCGCCATGATGTCATCTTTATATCATGCAGTTCTAGTATGTAATAAACAAGTTAAAAGATTCACTTTGTGGCCAGCCCTCCTTGTCAAAGTCTGAACGTCTTGGAATCTAAGCAGGACAGACCTGGTAAATACTTGGATGGGAGACTGCCTGGGAATACCAGGTGCCACAGTGGGATGCCAGTGGTAAAAACTGTTGTTATGTCCTTAAGACATTTCACCCACATCACCTAGTATGTGATGTGTGTGAGTGTTGGTGGTGTTTAGAGGGGCCGATGACACAGATTGGCAACCACACTTCCATCAGTCTGCCCCAGGGCAACTGTGGCTACAAAAGTTAACCTTACCACCACCAAGTGTGAAGTGAATGAATAATGTTCTGTAATGCGCGTTGGGTGTCTTTAAAAGGGTCATGTAAGTCCAATTCATTATTATTATTATATTTTGTGAATGGTGAACAGATGGTGGCACTATTGCTGCATAATGTGCCCCTCAGAAGATCATTATCAACATTAGTTCCATATGGAGTAACAAGTAAACAGTTTTTCTCCGATAACACTGTACTTATCATTAAAGGGTGATGATCCACTGAGTGTGTTTGCCTGAGTTAGTGCTGCAGGATATTAGCAGTATGTGCCTGCACTTACAGTTATCTGATCAGCGTCTCTCACAGTTCGTGTCTCTGCTGCACTGTCATGGGACTCGCAGCTCTTAAGGCACTGTCCTGTGACTACCTCCTGTGACTACCTCCTGTCTGATCGTCTCACACCTTCTTCATACTCCTGAAAATAAAGCTGAACTATTTGGAAAAATGCTATTGAGTTTAGATTTTGCTAGTTCAAACTAGTTCAAAACATCCAGAAGAATTGACAAAAAGACTAAAATATGAACTGACAAACTAATACAAGAATCATACAATCAATCAATCATACAAACATGAACAAACATGTTTGTACAGATCTAAAGTACAGGATTAGCAGTCTTCTGTGCACAATAATACAGGAGATTTTGTTGTTTGTGGGGAAAATTGTTACTGCAAAAACTGCAACCTTTGCGATTTACAAATACAAATAAATGCACACTTTATATTCACCACATATTACTCTTCATGTTGCCATGTACAATTTGGAGGCTGATTTCTGTTGAGACAAAGTTGTCCTATTTTACACTGGCCTAGTTGCATGGGACCCACATGCAAGTTATAGTCAGACATAGAAAGGTAAAGGGCAACGTAGATTGGTACATAAAAAGTTCAATCTACAGAGACTTTCACATCACAGCAGCTGGGGAAACTTAACAAAACAGAGACCTTGTGGTTAGTAGTAACAGGTTAAATATGGGCATGGCTCAAAAATAGCAAATTAAAAGCCCAATATAAAGTATAGTAAACCACAGCTATAAGCTTAGTGCTGGGCTGTAATTGCCTTAAATTATATTGTTAAAAAGTAGAGCATATAATCCAAAACGGAATATGGGACACTGCAGTGAGCCTCTGCTGCTGAACCCAGATAAAAGAAAAGTATGAAAAGGAAACAGACAAGAAACTGTTACTTGAAGCAGCTTGCAAAAAGGAAACCAACATTTGATCTATGAAGACATGACACACAATCTATAAACAAAGACCGGTGACTAGAAAACTGAAACAGCAATAAGTATTTGATAAGTGATTTGATTAAAAAAAAAAAAAAGTTATATATTTTGTGTGCCATGTGAGACAATGAAACCACTGGCCAATACATCAGCCTATATCTGTGCCAATTCTTTCACTTAAATATCCAACATATCTGCCAAAACATATTCTCAGAGTTTACTGGGAAGCATCTGTTGCTCTGGTCGCTAAACAAATGGCATCACCAGGCCTGTAAAACCCACATTGGTCTCGAAATTATAATGTGTCTCAAGATCAGTGGTGTTTGAAAAACAACAGATCTTGATTAAAAACTCAGTGATGAGATGAGGTATTTGATGTGGCTGCCCCGAAACTGGGCAGCTGCAATGCCATTCGACTACAGTAATTTAAAAGTCATTGAAATATTATCTCAAAATATATTAATTTGCTTTGGCTGTTAATACAAATTGAACTGTACTTATGACATGATGTGACAGTTTTAGAATTCTACTTATCTTAATGTAGGCTATTATAATGTTGAACAAACAGCCTTTTACTGTGCATATAAAATATTTTGAGTAGCTGGTGTTGCTGTAAAATTGGCATTAAGCACTTGCACTTTTCTATATTGCATGACATTTAGATTCAGACCTCTTGATTGCAAACAAAACAAACAGATCTTGGTACTTTCCATTTCTTGTATAATCCTCTAAATGTACAGTATGTTTATTTGCATTCACTGCATTTCTGTTTTACCACAACCGCTAATCGCTTCAATAGGAAACTGAAGCTCTCCATCATTGACCGTTCTCTGACCTTAGATGCTCTGTTTAAAACACTAGCAGGCTGATCACTACACTGATTTCAGCCATGACTGTAAACGTATTATGAGGAAATGTACTATTACAGAGAAGCTGGTTAACTTCATGTGTTAGGTCATTAGGCAACTGTCAGGTGCACTGTGAAAACAACATGGCAACACAATTAAACTCAATTCTATTCATTTAACCACAGTAAATCACTCAAAAAACAGACTAAATGACTAAATAAATACTAATGACTTTTGTCATTCTGTATGTTTTTTGCACTGAAGAAAATCTAAAAATGTGCCCTTAATGGAAGCGGGCTTGCATCTCCACAAACCTGACTTGTGCAGTGTTACATTTTGTGTGGAATTTAACTCTCAACAGCATCTTAAGATCTATTCTACAGTTTTAGTTCTCAGCAGCTTAAAAAGGAGACAGGCCAAGAACGCCCACATTCAAATTTCCCTTTGAGAAAAAACACTATAAAAATACAGAAATTATGGAAAAAGTCTGCTCCACACATGTTTATCATCACTATTTTGAACATTCCTTCTCCAAAACAGCATGAATCACTCCAAACCCAACCTTTACCAAAAGGTCAACATAAACGCCAATAAAATCAAATAAAAGTTGGCCAGTTTTACTCACATGTGACAAAGCCTTGAGTCCACTCCTAAAGGTAGTACAGAATCCAGCTACTAGAAATAATAGAGTTTCATACAGTGTGAGGAAGTGGTGGTTGCCTCCTCCTCCTCCTCTGACAGAAAGAGGAAGAGAGTCACCAGTCCCAGAGGTGGGCACGCTCTCTCTACGTGTTTTCCACATGTGAGGCAGAGAATAAACACAACACACTTTCCCATATGCACTCATAATAGTTTATGTACAGTTTGTCTGGTTTAAGCAGAATACTGTGGTTTGTGGGGAAGTACAAGTATTCCACAACATTTTATTGGTGTTGCTCAGTGAAAATTCCAATAAAAACAAAGAGTCCTCACTTTAGTTTCAAGCTGTTTAAAACAGGGTTAATGCAACTGCAATTTATAAGAAGCCCTGTGTATCTTTTTGGATAGGGTGTCTAATGGCTTTGCTTGGAATGCTTCATAATAATCTTTTAAAATTATCATTTCGGTGTTTTCACTGCTTACAAATTTATACTTTGCAGGGACATCACGGGGGGGTGTTCTACATGTGTCTTTATCTGATGGAATGTTCAGCAGTTACCATGGTGACACAATGCACACATTAGCAAACACTGCCAAAAAGTTTTCAGATTATCTGAAAACACACATTTTCAACACATTTTCAAGAGCCTGTGACCAATATGAGCGTTCATGGCGCTTCTTTAGGTGTTTGACTTTCAAGAAAAAAGGTGAGATGGAAACTGAAGGATAATGCTAGCTAGCATGTGACAGTAATTATATTTGTGAGAGACTCAGCTCAACTGTTGTAGTTCGAACTAACTCAGTTCTTTCTGGTCAGATTGTGTTAAAATAAAGCACAGATTGAAGCCTAACAAGCCTCTGATAGAGCAGTGCCTACAGTTAGTGTCACACCCCCGAGATTGTTGAGGACATCAGCTGCAAAATATCAATACATATACAAAATATACAAACTTTCAAGTTTTCACATGCAATATAATATAACTGAAATAAAAATTTAAAAAAATCAATTTTGTGCTTGTCTTTAGCATGTCTCTGGACCTTTCACCTGACCCTCTTCTTTTGAGATTGACCATTTAAAACCTCTTAAACTGTTTATTTCCATCTTTATTAAGAGGAGATCAAGATCAATATCAAGTTTAAACAAGCAGCAGACAAGCAGAGCAATGAACACGAGCCAAAGATGTAGTTAATAATAAAACACTGACTGACATCCCAGTGAATTAGAGCTGTTTGTTACATAACTCATTCATATAAAATATACTTTTTTATGCTGCGCTACAGTCATGTGGAGTCTAGGGTCAAAAGAAGCTCAGAGAGTCTCTCAGATTTATGACACCATCACAAATTCTTCACAAACAAACAATCTTGTGCCTCTGAAGGTTGCAGGGTTCAAAGGTCAGCGGCGCACACAGCTCCTCTTTGTGCCAGGCTCACATCTCCATGTCCACACTATAAAGGTCTGTGTAGTGGGGATGGGAGGTTTGTGCTGCCGGGGCCTGGAGCGTGTGGGCAGAGCAGTGAAGCAGAGCCAGACTGTGGTCCGTGGAGCTGTGGAACGTGACCACACCCTTCCAACATCACTAAACTGCATTTTTAAGAGCTGCTGGACAGAATCAAAAAAATACTTGAGAAACAGTTTGAGCTGCACATGCTGTTTCACACCCCGCTGCATGCTGGGATTTTCATGCTGATCTTACAAAAGCAGGCTCTCCTCTCGTTCTAAACTGCCACTAAATGTACTTATAAAATACTCTTCTGACTGCGCTCCAGCTATAGCCAGTTTCACATGTCCATGGATTCGTTCAGTGGGATTTAAGATCAGCAGACAGACATTTAAGATAAGATCAAAAACCTTTTATTAATAATTGCTAATATGGTAACAAGGGTGAAAAACAGTAGATGCGATGCTATACTTTTATTCCGCTTATCCAGGGCCAGATTGCCGGGAAAGCAGTCTAAGCAGGGACTCCCAAACTTCCCTCACCCCAGACACTTCCTCCAGCTCCTCTGCTGGGACCCCAAGGCATTCCCAGACCAGCCAAGAGACATAGACTGATAATAGAGCCAACAATGATTAGTACTGCAAATACCGTATTTTTCGGACTATAAGTCGCTGTTTTTTTCATAGTTTGGCCATGGGTGCGACTTATACTCAGGAGCGACTTATGTGTGAAAAATTACATGTGAAATTATATTATTATATCATTTCACATGTTATTTTCACACCAAACGGCAAGATGGCGCGCTAGGCCTGTGTTGATAATTTCAACACTGCCGTTCTAAATACAACTGAGAAGGGCTAAACAAAAATGGCACTGAAAAGAAAGTCATATTCTGATAGTTTGGTAAACTTGTTAGCATGTTCTTTATGCTAGAGTTATCTGAATAACTCTTAATATGTTACGTCGTTACTGACATTACCAGGCATGTCTGTCATGTAACGTTAGTATTCCATACACTTATTCAGCCTGTTGTTCTCCATTTTATTTTTATTTTAAAATAAATAAATAAAGATGACATGTATGTTTTCGGTGTTGGATTTTATCAAATAAATTTCCCCCAAAATGCGACTTATACTCCAGTGCGACTTATATATGTTTTTTTTCTTCTTAATTATGCATTTTTTGGCTGGTGCGACTTATACTCCGGAGCGACTTATAGTCCGAAAAATACGGTAGTTAAGATTAAGAGGGATATCACATGTAATCCAACCATCAGAGATCAATTTACACAAGTACAAGTACTTTTCATGCTTTTACTATACAATACAAAATGTAAATGGATCATAAAAGTTAACCACAAGGGGGCATAAATTAAATATCATGTTATACTCTTGTTTGGAAGATTACATTTCACAAGGATGCCTATCCTTAGAGTCACTTTTAGTACAGTTTTAACTACAGACAATATACACAATATGACACTATTCTACATGTTTCAATATATATTTTTTCTCCACTTGTAAACATCTGTGTCAAAGAATTGCCCCAAAGATCAAACCCAGCACAGGTGCATAAGCAGAGACATGTCAGACAACTATACAAGACTTCAGTCAATACAGTGTGGTCATACAAGCCCTGTACATGCAGCCAACCACAGAACAACGGCCAGCCAGCTATTCTTTAATAAATAATGAGTGAACATACCAGACACTAGACAGGGGACTCTACGGGGATTCCCGTCATTAAGGGAAACAGGAGCTGGCTACTGCAAATCAATATGGACAGTACAGCTCAAGTCTAACTGTAGAAACAATCTTTCTCTTTCCCTCTTCAAACAGGAAATGCACCGAGTCAGAAGCCTGCATACATTTAACAGAGGGATATGACTGTGCATAGCAAGAGGGACAGTGATGACTAAGTGCAACTAAAAATACAACATTTCCAATAGGCCCTAATTACAAATGTGCTTAAAACGAGTCCCGGTCCAGTCCAGGTCCAGTCCAGGTCCAGACCTGGTTCAGACCTGGTCCAGTCCACGTTCAGTCCTGGTCTAGTCTCTTAGCCAATCAGGACAGAACACAATGTTACACTATAAAAAAATGTTACACTATAAAAAAAAAAAATTGGATAGAGCGAGGGATTACTGTATTTAGTCTAACATGCATAGATCAATCATTAGCAATCTGTCTTATAATGCAATGTCGATCTAAAACATTTTAATATAGACAATAGGTCCTTCCTGTTCAGAGTCACAGAACTGACAGGCCTCTTGATAATCCCATTTCACTGTGACACTGTTTTTGTGTCACATTTTTGAACGCTACATGTATGACCTGAAGTCTGTTTTTGGAATAATGTAAGTAAATACAGAGCAGTAATAATTTGCATAATACACCCCTTTTAAATTAAACTGGTCAAATGAATGAACTTTTCTAATGGTAAAATCAACCTTGAAGACAAATTCTTGTATTGTTTGAGGTTTAGGACACTGATGTATTGCTATTGCTGAAAGTGCACCAAGATCAAATTACAAAGTCCATTTCTGTCCATTATACAGTCTCTAATCTACTTTGTTGTACTTTACTGTGAAGGTCTCTGCGTGTTCTTCTAGACTGGGAGGATGTGAAAGTCATACTAATGCTTTCCAAAAACAAATAAGGAACCAGTAGCTTGCTTATACAAACGAAAATGTGACTAAGAAATATAAAGATGTGACAGCAAAGGTCAGTCGCCGTACAACTTAAGTACCTTGAGTAAATTTAATCAAGTTTATGGCGTTTACCTGTAAACTGAGCTAAGCAAGGTTGTGGGTTGAACTGCCAGCTATTTATTTAGATCCTCCCCTTCATCCAAATAGAGACTCAAAATGGTCCACCCTCTGTGAATATGAGATTTAAAGAGCCAACAGGGGCAGAGGGAACAATTGTTCTAATCTGTGGCAAATGGTGAATTTCAAGAGGATGTACCAATACAGACTAGACGTGCGCGATTTATCGATTAAATCGATTAATTTACAGTTCAGGACGATGTGTTTTTATGAAAATCGATTTTTAAATTATTTTTTACATGCGAGCGGAACTAATGTGCTGCCACGCTCTACACGGGTAAGTTAGCGGGGCGCACCCAAACATTGTACAAGCTAGCATGGCAGCAACTGGGGGAAAGCCGGAGCTTGTACCAGAGGTGTTGCTACATCTGTTAAATGGAACTGTTTCGGTTTTCTTGCGTCGGACTTAGAACAAACGAGTGCTCGCTGTAAGGGCTGTTCAAAAGCTGTTGCAACCAAAGGAAGCAGCGTGACAAATGTATTCTAGCACCTAAAGCAGAGGCATGCAAATTTGAGATTTTATTTTTAGGCCATATCACCCAGCTCTAACACAGACAAGAGAGCCATAGTGGATCTCAATCTGCTGTACATCTCCACCTAAAAGTGACGGGCCACTCCTTTTGAGGACAGTGAGGTACAGATGTTGGCCAGAGAAAAGAACTGGTTTGAGGGGGGAGTTAAAGAGGCTATTTTCATCAAGAAAGAGAACCCTTCCTTGAACAGAAATTGAGGTCTCAGACATCATTTGTCTCGCATCTATAACTCTATCCTCAAACCTAAATCAAAACAAAGAAAACAATAGGGCTAGCCAGGTCAGGTCCAGAGGTGTGAAAAGACCCATTATGGCCCTGAATGGTTCTGCTAACAAGACCCCCCACTCAGTGCATATTTAATAAGCCTAGCTAACTAACAGAAACAAATAGGAGTGTTAGTCTCAGAGTAATTTCATTTTAGTTAGCTCCTCCCTTCAATTATCAATAAGAAAAACTCACATTCACAGGACAGAAATGAACCTTTCCTGAATAGCTTTAGAATAATCTTGAGCTGTATCAGACGTTTAAGACCACATAGACCAGTATCCGCCCATGGACCAATATGGAACGAATCTGGACGACTGAGGCATTACAGAGATGGCAATATAAAAGAAAGTACTACGATTTAATGTTGAAAATCACATTCTATGCTCTAAATAAAGAGTGATTTTTATTATCATTGTGGTATTGGAATTCTTCTTTTGTCTCTTCTTTTGTATTGAAATCAAGTTTGAAATTTTAGTATCGTGACAACAGTAATCTGTTATCCTTCGAGGGTATAATGTAAGGTATTGGGGCTACACAATATATTTTAAGATCTCTAGCGCAAACACAGTAAACTACAGCAGAATTCATTAAAGTAGTAGAAGATGATGACCGTTGCTTGGAACAGTATTCTATTTATGAAGAAAAAGCTGAGTCTTTTGAAAAAGCGCTTTGCTGAAGATTTGTATTGATCTGGTGTTGATCAATAAACAAGTTCAGGCGCTCAAAGCGGTGATGCACAATTATAAGCTGCTGAGTATATGTTTTAACTGTCCTTTGTTAATCTTTTTTTTTTTTTTACTTGAGTCATTGTGAAGTTTTTTGCGTGATTTACATAACATTACAGCACATTTGTCCTCCAAGCATCTCTCCTCTCCGTCCCAAATTTCCAGAGCACAGTGGGAGCAGATATAGCCAGTGGTCATGTATATTTTATCGACTTCATCCTGTTACATGGATCCTCGAGCTACACTCCCTCAGGGCCCTAACTTCCTGCTCCAGTGTCAAAAGTTCTTGTCCTTTACTGGCCCCATGTTAAAGCTACTAGTGCTTTCCTGTCTGCTATGTATTCTGAGAGGGAGGGCTATACGAAGAAAAAAAATGAAATTGTAAAAAATAAAATAAAATAAAAAATCTACTTTTAACAAATAAAATAGCAAAAAATGTTTACATTTGCGAAATGTTTAAAAAGTAGAATTCTGATCTGTTCAGGGTGCACCATAGAGCCACCAGGGGCCGTGTTCCAAATAGGTAATGAGCCTCATCATTTGGTCTTAAAATGTTAGTATTAGCCTGTTGATCCTGGTGTTTTTATTTTACCATTTTGTCTATTCCTATTCCCAATTCATTCCTATAACTGCTATCCTCGTGAGCTTCATTTGACTGGAGCCAAACGCTATGGCGTGACGTCACACTCCCTTAATCCCCTTCTTTCTACAGTCATTCTAAACAACTCCAGTAGCATTAACATTTAAGAGAACGTGTGAAAACAAACTGAAACTACTATATGAATCTCATGAATTTCAGAACATGTTTGTAGTGATCTAAACCACCAGTACAAGAAGATAGTTCTATAAAAAGACAGGATGTTGTGTTCTTTGCAGAGCACATTCTATTATCTAAATAACTACGCCCATTATGATTTGATAATGCCAACACAAACAGCAATTTCAATTCTCTTGCAATATATTGTGCAGCTCTAGTGAGTGGACTCCATAGAAAACCACTTGTACCATCTATGACAACTGTTTAGAAATGAAAAAACAAACAAACAGACCAGCCAACCACAACAGAGCCTTTTCTCACAATGGGATTTTATAGTATTAGACTCACAGCACTAACCCGCTTTTATGCCTTCTAAATATGAGGCCAATGGGTGTGACCACGTTTTGTGAATATAAATTACAATGGCATCTTTAAGCAAACATTTTAATGACACATACCATGCTCAAACTAGCCGGTCCTGTTTCACTGTTTGAGTATTCGTGTGGTAGTATTGGTACCCTGATACAAATGAGCAGTGGAGATTTGTATTTGTACCACGGGACTGGCCTGGATGAAGCATTTATAGAAGCATTCCTCTGAGCCAGTGAAAGAGACTGCGATGGTTGTCAAGTATGCGGCAGCTTCCTGAAAACTGCTCTGCTCAAACTGAGAGGAAACAAGAGCAACAATCATCCATCACGGTCAGAAACACACATTAGGCAAAACAGTATGACCACCTTATTATATTGTTCTGTACCATGGTCATTGACATTAGGCTAAATATTAGACAATACACTATAATCAACTAAAAATGATTCAGCTAAAGACTTGCCCTGTGCTATGATTAGAGTGGGACTAAACACCACCTACAAACACATTTAAAAAAAAAGGGGGACTAAAGGAGGAGGGGCAGGGTCTGGTCACTTCAAACTCCGTCCCTGCAGTCAGGTGTTTGAAATCAGAAATATCTGCTGTAAGTAGAGCAGTCCTGTGTGATGTCACCAACTACTAGAAATAGCAGAGGCCACTGAAGGCAATTTTGACCAGCCCACACCCAAGTGGCAAAAAAATGACTAAGAGCAGTAGATGATGCTATTAAAACACCATACAGACCCTCCAGGAATTTGCGATGTTGCGATTTGCAACTTCAACGCAACTTCAGCCAATCCCCGTGAATTCAGGGCGGTGTTGCAATTTTGACCAATCACAGCAACTTTCCCGCAATTTTTACTAATTTTGACCAATCATCGGCAACGTATTGAACGCCGACCAACTTCCTTCTGCCTTACTTCCGTGTGACAAAACGAAACTGCGGCCGTGTCCCCAGTTCCCAGAGCGCACAGTTCGGAGCGCGGCCCGAAGGGGGCTCAGACTGCAGTCAAGGCGGTGCACACTTGCTCAGCCCCGACTGCAGTCCGCGGACCGCTTAACAACTGCGGTCTTCGGACCGCGTGTTAACTCCGCATGGGACAAAAAAGAAGTGGGACAGCCGGTGTACTGTCGAAAAGTGTGACGCACATGCCCTTTGGGCCACGCTCCAAGCCATGTGCTCTGGGAATTGGGACACAGCTTCTAATGGCAAAGAAATATGTCTGCGGCCAGCCATTTGCCCACAAAAATAACAGCAAAAGACCAGGCGAAACAGTTCCCCTCCTAGTAGCAATTTATTTTCGATGTTGGTAAGGTTGTTTTAGGACCATATCTGTGATCTCTGTGTCTTTGTATTATTCTTTGTCAGTAATAACTCAGTATTCAAAATATTACTCAATTTTAATTACAAAAAGGGAAAATCGCAACTATTTATCGCAACTTTCACTTCTTCCCGCAGCAAAAACCTTAAAGGGATATGCCACCCCCAGGTCAAATTTGGGCATCTCCCCACAGTCCAGAGACTAAAATAAGTGGTGGAAAGCGTTTTCCTGGTCACCCAGCCATTGTCCGAGTCTGTCAGCACTGACCGCCGCGGTATCTGCTGCTCCTCCTCCTGTTGATTTGCACATTTATTTGCACTCAATATGAATGCGCACTACACAGAAAGTAATTGGGAAAAGCATCGAGCAAATTAATTCCTTTTGGCCGAAATCTTTCTCTGGCGCCGTTAGACTCCAGTCTAACGCGGAGGAGCAGCAGATACAGCGGCGGTCAGTGCTGACAGACTCGGACAATGGCTGGGTGATCAGGAAAACGCTTTCCACCACTTATTTTAGTCTCTGGACTGTGGGGAGATGCCCAAATTTGACCTGGGGGTGGCATATCCCTTTAAAAGCACCGCAACTTTCATCGCAACTTTTTGGAAAAGCTCCCGCAAATTCAGGCATTTTAGCCCGCAACAATCACAAAAAATGCCCGCGAAATCCTGGGGAGTCTGACCATATACACATTTAGAAGGGAAAAAAATAAATTAAATACTGTTTAGTTCCACTTTAAAGATACACTGCGTAACATTTCTAGTGGAGGGCCCGTCACCTGCTTGTCTCCATGGAAATGTTCCTGCTTTGTCTAGAATGTTCCACAGTACAGATTAAACCTATCACAAGGGAGACAAGCAGGTTACAGCACTAGGCTACATTACAATTCAGATCTGTGGAGTCGCCACTTTTCATACAAGGAATGTTTGTATTCTTGAGCAACAGAAAGACAAATAGTGAATAAATGCTAGATGGAAATATTTAAAATCATAGCATGGAACATTCCACTAACTTTAAATTGACACTTTGAAATCAAAATCAGCTTGAGCTTTGTCATGCTGACAAAATCCAACTAGATCAAAGTCCTTCAATGATTCATCAGATATTGTAAATAATATTGACTAGGAATTTATGTGGCTACAACTTTAGAGATGCCACAACCATAAACCGGTGTTGTGATAAAATACCATAGATTGTGTTATCAGTATTGTGCCAAGTTGGTGCATTTCTGTTACACAAGATTTTGGCCCTCACAACTTGGGCAAAATTTCAGTTGTAGGAGGCTCGGTGCCATCTGTGCGCAGAAGTAGTCAGTTAAATTATCACCTACACAGTCTTAGAAGTGGCGAGTGCTGCTACTTATTTACCACACTCAAGTCCAGTCCTGCTGCAATCTGCACATCTCCTCTTATCTGCTCAATTACTCTCCTCCAGCAGAGAAAGGACATACCATAAGCCCCTCAGGATGCACAATATCCCTTTATTGCAGGCATTGCATTTTTACTAGAAAGTGTGGTCATGTTCATTATAATACAGGATGTGCATTGTATAATTAAGCACTTTACTAATATTGAACTACAAGCCACTTAGATATGCACTTTAATTTCTTACTTTATCTACAGGCAGTGACTTCCTGCTAACATAAAAAAAATACTAACCTTCAACTGCTTTCAAGAGCGTTTTGTTAGGTATGCCACTCCCTAAATATAATAAAGTACATGGCAAAAGGAGAAATTCAATTTGTCAACTGGACAAAAGTTTATTTGGTCGAATACGTTTCGCAGCTGATCCAAGCTGCTTCTTCAGTTCTGGTCAGACGCTGGTTGACACTGCCTTTTATCTGCCTGAAGGGAGGAGCTAACTACAATGACATGACTCTGAAACCACTACACCTACTTGTGTACAGTTTCTGTTAGTTAGGTGAGCCTATTAAATATGCAATGGGAGTGGAGTGTGGGGGTCTTGTTAGCATAGCCATTCAGGGCCATAATGGGTGTTTTCACACCTCTGGACCTGACCTGGCTAGTCCTATTGTTTTCTTTGTTTGTTTTGATTTAGGTTTGAGAATAGACCGAGACATTTCTGTTCAAGGAAGGATTCTCTTTCTTGACAAAAATAGCCTCTTTAACTCCCCTCTCAAACCAGTTCTTTTCTCTGGCCAAGATCTGTACCTCACTGTCCTCAAAGGAGTGGCCCGTGGCTTCTAGGTGGAGATGTACAGCAGACTGAGGTGCACTCTTGCTCTCCCATCTGTGTTGGTACATCCTCTTGTGAAGTGGATGTTTTGTTTTTCCAATGCAGCACTCACTGATTGTACCTGGACGACTGAAGGATTCTACACACATAATAAAGTACAGGTAACTATAGGGATTTTTGATTAAAGGGATATTCCAGGATTTTTGACATGGGGGCTCATTTCCGAGTTAGCCAGAGTGTTGCAGAGATGTGGAGACACTTTTTAGCGATTTTCATGCAGTCCTTCCAGCTGCAGAGTTTTCAGTTGCTAGGCTAGCGCAAGTCAATGGTAAATGGTAGCCTGATTTTAATCAGGCTTACCCACACCAAAGGACACTCGAGGCCAGTCAACTATAACTCCAGACTGTTGATGTAAATGTCTGTGTTGATGGAACAATTTTAGAAATATAATCAACCTTGTACTTTAAAGGATTCATGTCCTTATGCAACTGCACGTTTTTTTTTCCTGATCAAGCTAGGCATGGGCGGAGTGATATCACCTTGCAGCTAGGTTTCCAGCTGTTTTTTGTTTACTCTGCAGCTGGAAAGACTGCATGAAATTCACTAAAAAGTGTCTCCACATCTCTGCAACACTCTGGCTAACTCGGAAATGAGCCCCCATGTCAAAAATCCTGGAATATCCCTTTAAGAAATATTTCTCTGCATCATAATTAAGGCCAGACTACAGCAAAATGACTTTCTATAGCTGGACAACAACAATTTAAAGGTGCATTATGTAACGTTACTGATAGAAAGTACACCCCCTACTTGTCTGCATTGTGATGTTATTGCTTTAAATCTTCCTCATAATTCCTCGTAATTAAACATAATGATCTTGAATTTATTGAATTGCAAGTGAAGATAGAAAAATACCTTTGAAAAACTTTTGATTCTGACTGTGAGCCGCATCGCCCATCCACAGATATGACTTGTAACTTGGCCTGATGGCGCTACATGCTTGTCTCCATAAAGATATGTTTAATGTCATACCGTGGAATATTCCAGACAAAGCAGCACCATTGCCATCGAGACAAGCAGGTGGCGTATCTTTTATCAGAAAAGTTACAGAGGTCCTCTTTAATTACAGCCCCTTACAACAATAATATGTGTCCGACTGGCCATAAATAACTGATTAAAAACACAGACTCAAAACATGACTGAGACAGACTGCTTACAATGTTAAGTTCACAGGTCACACCAAGCATGCAAAACTGATTTTTTGGTAATTGTCACGTCACTTTAGGTCAGTCCAAGATAAGAAGACTTATTTTGGATAACTGGAATGACAACAGAGATATAAAATGAAAAAATACCCAATGTTTGTATCACTACAGCATAAGATATGATCTGAATCCAAGACACCAGCTTTAGACATAGACAAAAAAAAACATGAGAACATCACATGAGAAACATCCCAAGACATATTGCACACATTTTCTATATTCAAAGACTGGTGCCCTTGCTACGAGTAAAGCATTACTGTATTGCTAATTAGCTGTACATGATGTGAGAAACTATAGGAGCGGCTGGGGACACTCTATGCTGTAGGCACTTTGAGGACATAGGTAAAGGATGCTCTGAACCAATGACACACAAAGTCAAATACAACACAGAATAGACTGATTTGGCAGCCATCTTGTTGGGTAACACTGGCTTTTATCAGTAAGTAGAAGGTTAAAGAAGACATATTTTAGCTTGAAATAGAAACTGTCCTCGCTTTGAAATCTGTGTCTAGGACAGTCTGTGCAAAGCCTGGAGTTAGCTATGTATATTTCACACTATTTGTCATTTTGGATGGTTAACCATGAGGAAAAAAGGTGCAGTTATGTAACATTATGGATTCTACATAGTGATCGTAGATTTAGGTTTGAAGGCTTTTAAAACATAAAAGAAAGCCATTTGTTGGTTTTGCCCAAATGATCCATGGACATCGTACAGTGAGGCATAAAAATAAAGTGTACTCTAGCAATTTGCCTTACTCTGTTTCACTTTTAATTACAGGAATGTCTGATATTGACAAAATCGTATTATTTTGCATTATCAACAATACTCAGAGATTATGTAAATAAGGCATCGGGAATGTCCTAAAATGTGCCTGGAAATGTCTTGATTGACATTCAAGTATCTCACTAAATAAAAATGCACAGTAAAATTAACCCCAAAACTGAAGCAAGACTACACCAGACTTTTCTGTTCATATTATTATACTCGATATTGTCATTTTGCATCTCCTCAGAACAACAATTGCAATTTGAATAGTTTTATGATACCCCTCCTACTTTTAATTGTACGGTATTCCAACGCATAGCATTTGTTCAGTATTTCTGCAAAGTTAACAAGTCGTTCTTAATGTGGCAGCAGTACACGGAAGCTTAGTCAGGCCTAAGTGCCATAAGGAAGCGTTTAAAGACCCATAACATGTATACAACAAACACTTGTAGATAATTAAAACTGAAAACACAACCAAGTCCTGTAGCATCACGTGGCACGGGGCTAATGAGGAACAAATGCTCGTTGATCATGTGAAGAGAAAGTGCTGTCAGTGCACTGAATACTCCAAAGAAAACCTACCTGACTGTGCAATGACCCAGGGAAATATTTACAGTAAGACATCCATGGATAAGGTATACAGCTGTGTTTCGAAAACGGTGGTACATGAGCTCCTTCAGGTTCCTCCACAGATCTATTGTATGTTGAATTTAGAGTCAAATTAATCCACATTTTGCTTAGTACTTGTTCAGAAATTGTATAGCAGTTGCGTGATCCTATTTTAGCCCTGGTTCAGCTGGTTTATACTTTATGATCCTGGTTTAGACCTGGTTTAGATCAGGTTGTACCCTGTATTTTCTTAAGTCTTAATTGTTGTTTGACAACTACTATTATAAAGCATACCCTGTAAAGGAGTACGAGTATTTTTATACAAATTTTCTACAGTAAAAAATAGCTACAAAAGAAAGCAACTGTAAACTGCATTAGCTTATTAGCCCATTTCTACTATTACAGTGACTAGCAAGAAAAATGTCCAGGTCAGTTCTCTAACTTTTCACACCAAGTTGAAAATATTTGGCTTTCTGAGGACCATCAAATCAGAACCAGATCTAAAAGAGGACTAAGGTCTAAATTAGGGTAAAATCATAACTCTCAGCTAAACTATGACTTTACTACACAATGCATGAATAGTGTTAACCACAGAGTTACCAACAGGAGAAAATGTAGAATAAATCGACTTTAAATTGAACAAATATTATCGTTTCAGAGGAATACACGTACCACTGTTTGAGAAACTCTTGGCTGGAGATTGTGTTTCTTTTATTTTTGCAGTCTGAGTCATAAGAAGGCATCCTGTTGAACTCACGGCCGTTTAGCGTCTGTACTTGACTTTTGTGCTAAAACCTTAAAACTACGATGCCGCGTTTAATTAACAAGCGTTTTCATCAAAGCCAATGTTACGAGAGTTCAATGTACACTGTTTGATTTGCCTGTAATTTACTTGTCATTGGAGTACAGTTAAAATTGAGGACATACGGGAAAAGGCAAGTAAATGTGGCAAGCTGTCAGGACAGTTTTGGCGGTGTGCGTGGTTTCCGTGAGACGCTACACGATTACGCCTTTAATGACAGGTTCTGCTAATCAAACGGGCAATTAAATGAGGGATTGAAAAATAAAAAGGAGATGTAAAGAAAGCAGGAAATGAGCCATTAGCTCGTTGTCCTCACCTGTTCAGCGATGCGGTGTGTCAATGCTGCTTCTTGATGTGGATGCTGCTCAGACTCACCAGTGTCAGTGCTGCGGCCGGTAGGTGGAGCCCGAGACGGAGCGAGTTTGGCGCAGTGCTCGAACAGACCTCTGGGAAATTTTGGTTTAATTTTAAAGGATTTTGCTTTTTTGTTTTTGTTTTTATTTCTATCCAAACTGAATCTCAATGTTTTGCAGAATTGTAGTAAAATATATTATTTTCAAAGGCAAATACAAATTGTTATTAATCTGATACAATTGAAATACAATAAAAGAAAATGTTTTAAAATAGTTCATTTCGATATATTTAGATTATTTAGTAAAATAATGTTGAATGTGCTGATGGCTGAAAGTTTAGTGAACATTTTAATTTATTCTACTTCACATGGATACAATATTTTCATTATGTAATGTAGTTTTTAACTAGTATCATAGTTTTTTAAATAATTTAACGTAGTTTGTTTTAAGACAATATTTATATTTTTGTTTAATTTAAAAGGATTGTACAGATTACATAATGCATTTTTTCTATTCAAACTGAATCTAAGGGCTCTTTCTCAGTGTTTTGCAGAATTGTAGTAAAAATGTAATATTTTCAAAGGCAAATACAATTTGTTTATGAATCTGATGCAATTGAACTACAATGAAAAGTTAATTTAGATATATTTAGATTACTGATCTTTGATTATTAGTAAAATAATGTTGAATGTGCTGATGCATGAAAGTTTAGTGAACACTCAATTATATAAAATTCTATTGTATAACTTCACATGGATACAATATTTTAATTTCCTTTTAAAGTAACACAGTTTTGTTCAAGCTTTTGTTTGTGGATTTGGGTGCTACGAATCTGCGGGCGCTTGTTCAAGTTAAGTTTCTCTGCCGCTGTCATTGAGAAACATGGCGGCCTCCACAGACAGCGCGAGTGCTGCTGCCGCTTCTGATGCATCGAGTCCAATTTCAGCTGCTTCTGCGGGGAATGGCCCTGAAATCCAATATAGTATGGTCCTGGAGCACCTCATCGGGGAGAAGAGGCCCCTGAAGGACCTGAACCCCGCGGTTATGGGAGGTCTGCCTGTCCCCCCCAAAACCGACGAGCAGAAGATGATCGAGAGAGGCATGGAGAGCTGCGCCTTCAAGTCTCTTCTGGCTTGTGTTGGAGGTACTCTATTTTCTGGTTTTGCTTAACTTAACGTGCAACTTTGGGGGCATCTGAATCCGAGAGGGTCCTCAACATTTTTCTATTATCGTACTAATCCAGTGAGGAAAAGCGTAGTCTTGGCGGTCGAGATAATCAGTTGTTTTCACATCCTCCAGGTTTTGTCCTTGGGGGAGCCTTTGGAGTCTTCACGGCAGGTATCGACACTAACGTCGGGTTCGACCCAAAAGACCCTCTGAGAACACCAACAGCACGAGAAGTCCTCAAAGACATGGGACAGAGGGGCATGTCCTACGCCAAAAACTTTGCCATCGTCGGTGCAATGTTCTCTTGTACTGAGTGCATCATAGAATCAGTAAGTTTATTTTATTTCCCTAAAGCACGCGTTTCTGCACTTGTTCTCAAACAGGACATGCCTCTATTTAAGGTAACAACTGATTAAATAGATTCTTCCGACGCTGCTTTTGTGGTGTAATGACGCCCTCTAATGTGTAAAGCTTGAATAAAACCAAATGCAAAATCAACTGAACACAAGTAACAATGAAAATTATAATAGTTTTCTTTCCTGCAGCACAGAGGTGTATCAGACTGGAAGAACGCTGTATACAGTGGTTGTGTAACTGGGGGAGCCATTGGGTTCAGAGGTAGGGTATAATGACTATTTACAGTGTCATATCTACCGTACATCAAGTTTTTGTTTATGTGTACACATGTGTTTGCAGCTGGGCTAAAAGCCGGAGTTCTTGGATGTGGAGGTTTTGCTGCATTCTCTGCTGCCATTGAATATTATTTACGATGAAGATTGTGGCAAAATAGACTATTATATCAAGACTTCTGTCGGGATGTGTTCAGGAGGAATCTCTGGTCCATTTCTGTCCAATACTGAAAAGACTCAAAAGTGAAGACTTCCCTGGAACCTCAAAGGAAGCTCTTGGTCAACAATGATCTTTTTGGATACATTGGGAAATTGCCTTTTTCTGATGCTCTATTTACTCTATGTGACTGTAAAAGACTAAAAATTAGTACTATGTGAATTTTTTTTAACATATTTGTTTTTAAAAGTTTTATGGAGTTTGTGGATTATTTGCAGACCTTTGCGGATGTGCAAAATACGTGCAATAGTGATGATTTGCTTAAGCTCCGTTTAGTGAAATGGTAAAATATGGAAGAGGAACAGCACACAATACTCATGTAAGGCTATAGTTTCTTTGCATAAAAATTTTCACTGTTAAAACTTTAAACTAGGCTCCTTCAGAACACGTGACCTTTTTGCTGTTCCAACCTTAAGCAGCCTGCTGACAGACTGCCAGCAGATGGCACTATTGTCTCGCTTTGAAGCAGTTGACCGTGCATAGAAAGCACTGCATTATCTGAAGTATAAGGTCCCATTCAGCAAGAAAGCTGTTTCAAAGTGATCCATTGCTTCATGAGAGGTTGACTGAATAATCACTATTGTTAAAGTTATTGTGTAAAATTGTTTGTAAATAAACATTAATTTAAGATGCGTGAAAAGTCCCTCAGTCGTCCAGGTAGAATCCATGATCAAAGGAGAAGTTCAATTTGTCAACTGGACCAAGTTTGTTTGGTTGAAAACGTTTCGCCGCTCATCTGAGAGGCTTCGTCAGCTCTGGCCCTCATGCTGGTTAGACCCTGTTTATATCTAGCTGCAAGGGAGGAGCTAACTACCCTGAACAAATCTCTGAACCTATCCCCGCTACTCTCTTTTGTTTTACGAATTCCTCTGGCGTCTTGTATTAGCATATCTATCAGCCCCAGGTGGCGCTCACTACACTGAAATAGCTCTGAAACTATCAACTAATCTGTCTCTTTGTATTTCAAATTTCTCTGGCGTCCAATTCCCTATTCAAGACAACGACCCTCTCCACCCCTCTGCAATGGCTTGTCTGTCCTAATGATTGTTTGAGAATTGAATTATAGATGGGAGACAAGTTGTGTCTAACTCCCCCATTTCTGTTTAACGACGGATTCTCTTTTTTGACAAAAATAGCCTCTTTAACTCCCCTCTCAAACCAGTTCTTTTCCCTGGCTAAGATCTGAACCTCACTGTCCTCAAATGAATGGCCCGCGGCTTCTAGGTGAAGATGAACGGCAGATGATGGTCCACTCTGGCCCGCCCGCCTGTGTTGGTACATCTTGGTCCAGTTGACAAATTGAACTTCTCCTTTGATCAAACATTAATTTAAGAATGAATATTTTTTTTACAAAGCCAATGTAGATTCCACACAGTTCTGAATCTGCTGCACTTTGGAATTGTATTGTAACTAGCTACATACTCACCAGGGAGTGCACTATACCATTTACCCAGAAAAACCTTGACCCATACATCGCTGACTAGAAAAGGAGTAATGACACCACAGCATGAATGCACATAGGTTGTACAGTGTTTAGGTAACTTTAATTTTACTAAAAAAAGGGGAGAAAGTTCACATTGACATTTAGCCTTAGTATTACAGTATATTGAAGTTCTTCCCAAAGGAAGTAAAATACAACTTTTTTTTTCTTTTATTTTAATCTTATATTAAAAATATCAAATAGTACTCATCTAGCAGTGCTTACAGTATTGGTAGATATGTCACAGGCTTGATAGCAAAAAGGTTGGCTTTTTACAGAGCACAGACAGGCTTAGCCTCACAGAGACAACCCACCTTTATGTTACTGTGCCTGGCTCGGTTGACAAGCTGAACATGCACAAAGGAAACTACGCAACCATCCTAGTGATTACACCAATGCAGTAAGACACTTGGAACAGGCTTGCAATGCAACAACAAGAAAAAGCTAAATGTTCCATTCATTGTGTTATTTCCCCGAAACCCTCATAACAGAGTGCCTATCATTCTCTACTTAGTGATTGCAAAATAAAACTGCCAGGTGATCCTTTCAGTACAGCTTACCAATCATGTACATGGTGAATGAAAAAGATTAGACTAAAAAAGAACATCACTACCTGAATAAACTTCAAAAACAGACTCCTTAGAGAGCATTTCTCTAGTTGCACAACTGTACAGGCACACATATTATATATATTTAAAATAAATAGGGGTAATTTGGCCAGTGGGGCTCTCACATCAACAACAGCAGTTATTACCACTGTCCAGTCCTTAAGACACGCATTCTTGCAAGTGTACATCCATATTGTCACTCACACTTCCTCCACATGCACAAACTCAGATGGGGAAACATAATCAAAACATGAAAATTACTCTGGAATGCATTTGAACAGAAAACACTAGAAGTTTCAGTCTTTAAAGAGCACATTTTTGTTACAGCTTTACGTTATGGTCCCAGAATGCCCTTTGTGTCCTCACATTTACAAACAGGGGACCATAGAAAATGTAGCTATGTGTATTTTCTGGTGCATCTTGGTGTGGACCTAGAGGGGATCTGTACAGTGCGGAGGAAAGCTTTGTCCTGCAGCTCTACTCCATCTCTTTCTTGTCCACAAATGCTGCCCCCTACAGGAGAGAGGCGGTGGTGGCTGGGTTACACATCAGTGGAATAGTAAAGTGTGTTGCGTTTCAGCTCAGCGAAGGAGATGGGCGGATGCTGGAGGTAATACAGTAGCACCTGGACCTAAAAAACAAGTAAATACTTTCAATAAACTTCCACAACGTGTGTGTGTGTAAAATTTATTAAAACTGACGCAACATGGATTCAGAGGTATGTAGCAATAAAATAAGTTTTTGAAGAAATTGCACTTCTGTGAAAGAAGATGGATGGATGGATGTATTTAGTTTGCATCTAGTTTCTAATATTAATGTCTAATGCACGCAGACAGCCCTAAAAATATCAAAGGTCATCTTAAAATTTAAATGGTTTGTTTATCTCATACATATGAACAGATAAAAAGTTATCACTATGGTTTATGTCAGTTGATCTTAAGGCAATTCACACATTATCTTTTCTCTATGTATTCGGTGATTTTACTAAAATATGTTGAATGTCCATCCGGCAAATGAAAGAGAACAATTTATAATGTGGCCTAATGAATACCAGCTGAAAGTACACCGTCTCAAATATAAGCCAATATTGTTTTAAAGCCACATGCTGTATAGATCTGCACTGAACACCTGGAAGAAAATCAAGCTAAAAAAATGTAAACTGAACATCCATATAAAGAGCCCTGCCTCTGAAAATTCCTAATACTGTTTTAGAATGGTTTGGTCCGGATGTTGTTTACTCTTCCCACGAAAAACCATGTTTACACAGGAAATGCATATCTGAGCAGATGAACGGAGAGACAACAGCCTACATACAGCTGGGAGAGGGAGCTGCGGGACATGGGTCACTGAGCACCGTGGGAGGACTTTTTTAATATTGAAGGGAGATAAAACATTAAGCTCATTTAGATTTGTGGTTATTATGATTATTTTCCATTTTGGAAAATATGTTTGCTATTACAGTATTATTACATTAACATCTATGCTTTTAAAGGAAGATCTGCTTTTTCAGATAATAGGTATTCAGACCATGTAGAATAATGTATGTATTTGTGTCAATATTCTAAATCACTTCTGGACACTGTCTAAGAACTATGGATTTGTATAATTAATAGTTAGGGAAGCCAAAACAACTGTTCTCACACAGTTTCAAACCAGGGACCTTTTGAGTGCGAGGCAAATGTGATAACCACTGCACTATGAGAACTAGGTGAAAAACCTCCTCCCCCACAATAGGTCATAAAGCTAGCATGTAACGTAGCACTTGGATTTTTTGATTGCTGCAATGCTTTCAATACATTTGTGCGTTTCCTTGGACTTGAGGATTGCAGACAAAGGACTCAGTAGATTCAAAAGGAAGAGTAACTGTGTTTTCCAACAATGTACAAGCATTGTTTCTAATGAATGTGTTGCAAAAAAAGTTTGTTACACAGAATAAAAGTGTTTCTATACAGTGATGTTGGATCATAACATAACGTAAATGAGTCTTTCTCTGAAAACTATTGATGTGTTTTACGTAATGAGACGTGAGACTTGAATGTTACCTGGGCCATCACGTCATGTGACCATATGTCTGAGGCCGAGGTGATGTGCTGTCCCTTGGTGCTCTCAGACTCAGAGGGCCTGAGCAGTGTGGGGCCGAACACAGTTGCCAGATTATGGAGGGACATCTTATTTATAGGTTCCTTTTCTGCCACTCTGCAGAGATAGAGTTAAGTTAAAGTTACAAAATCAAATTCCACAGAACATCATGATTCCTCTGCTGTGTCCAGTACCGTTTGAGATGCTCCAGCAGAGTGAGGAAGGTCATGAGGTTAGGGTCGGGCAGAGAGCGGAGGAGGTGCATCATACAGTTCTCCTTGGCAGCTGGGTCTGAAAGAGCTGTATAAGACAGGAAACACATGTCAGACACAAATTCCATCACAGCTTTTTAACATCCGTGTTTATCACTCTCAGATGCTAAAACCGCTACTTTTCTCAGTGACCATGTAGCACACACTTCATTGGTCAGATTTATGTTTATGGGCTCAAAGGTCATGTATACCTATGCCCTCCATGAAGGCAGGGTAGAGGCGGTCCGTGAGTAGAGGTTCAGGCAGCTCCCTGAAGTACAGCTTCAGTGTCCCAGCAATGGCATTGATGTCCATGTCACTCAGCATCATCAGGATGTCTTTGGTATCTACATGAATGAACATGATGCTTAGAAACAAAAGGTAGACAGAAAAGGCAAAGAGCACCACAGTGCTTATGTTTTTTTTTTTTATAATTCAAAATGTATACAGCAAAAAAACATATTTACACAGCAAATAGTCATTATTTATTTTGGTGTGCAGATGATGCACTTTCATTTAGAAGTATAAATAAATAAACACAAAAAATAACTGTTCTCGCCCGGTTTCGAACCGGGGACCTTTCGCGTGTGAGGCGAACGTGATAACCACTACACTACGAGAACTGGGTGAAGGCCCCTCCTCTGTTAGGCAGGGAGTGCTGGAGGTCCGCGAAGGGTTGTGCTGGTTCTATATGGATCTCAGTTTGGGCTCCCCCTGGATGATGACAGGCTTATCACTATGTTTATATATTTGGTTTTAAATTAACTACTGGTCTAAGCTTCACTGTTGCTTCACTGTAATTGTAATTGCTTGTTAATTTCATGGTGGGCTTTAGTATCTTCAGTTCTCTTTAAACACATAAAAATACTACTGGGATATAAAATACTTTGAGGAAGCAAAAAACACAACAAAGGTTGTGCAGAGAAGTTAGAAGTGGTGCCTTACTTGTGTCAAAGGCCAGTTTGAGAGCCTGGATGTCTGTGGCCACCCCTGAGATCCTGTAGATCCCCACTTCGTCGATGCCCCTCTTCTCCACCTCCTCAATGCACTGTCGGACGATGTAAGGCACTTTGGAGCGTTCACGCCTGTGGAGAAGTACACTGTTAAACCACGTTCACTGAACACAGATCACTCTGTAGGCTACACGCACTTTGTCACCACGTTGATTTTGACTCCAAATACCCCACTCTGTTTTTTGGAGGGCGTTCTCTTCAAGCTGAGGTCTCGACTTGTAAACTTCATGGAAAATTCCACTTTGATCTGTTGATTAATAAAAACAAAACAAACTGCCATCACAGAGCAGCCAGTGTGAAGGTGAACTCTACAGCCTCTTGAAGAGAATATTGCAGTGCATCACAAGGATTGGCCCCTTAATAGCAAATCATGTCTACTAATCAATGACCATTCAGCGTTTATTGTTATTATTTATTAAAATGATAATAAATATTTAGTTTTGATTATATATTCTTTTGCTTTTTGGAAAAAGATGGAATGGGGTGTGGGGGTAGCGATCTCACTCCCAAGGCTTTTGTGATCTAATGATTGTTGTTATTATTATTATTATTATTATTATTATTATTATTATTATTATTATTATTATTATTATTATTATTATTATTATTATTATTATTATTATTATTATTATTTTATGTAGCCAAATGATTCTCTCTGAGACTTTATTTTACACAAGTAAATACACTGTAAGTTATTGTGGTTCTTTCTTACCCCATTCATCTCTATGACGTCCATATGCCAGTTCTTGGACTGCACTGTCTGAGGATCAAGCTGAAAAATAAAAAAAACAAAACAAAGAAGATATTTTATTTCTATGGTAAAGTTCAAACCTGAAGCACATTTTCCACATTGCACTGCTTCATCAGAGCTTTAGTTTGTATACGTGAAGAGTCCCTCAGTCGTCCAGGCAGAATCCATGATAAAAGTAGAAATTCAATTTGTCAACTGGACAAAGTTTGTTTGGTCGAAAACGTTTCGCCGCTCATCCGAGAGGCTTCGTCAGCTCTGGTTCTCATGCTGGTTAGACCCCGTTTATATCTAGCTGCAGGGAGGAGCTACCTACACTGAAAAAAGCTCTGAAACTGTCCCAGCTACTCTGCCTCTTTTGTTTTACGAATTCCTCTGGCATCTAGCATATCTATAAGCCCTAGGAGGCTTTAGTTTGTATAGTTGTATTGTAACAGTCTCTACACAAGCAGGCCTTTATTCCAACAGTTGTCAAACAGATGCTTTTCCTCAAAGGAAAACCAATTGTTCCTGCTCGGTTTCAAACCGAGGACCTTTCGCGTGTTAGGCAAATGTGATAACCACTACACTACAGGAACGAGGCATTTGTCCCCCTCTTCTTGTGACACCCACTCCCCTGTTACCTCACAAAGACATGGTGAAATATAACACCGTAGGGAAGTTTTACACTGCAGCCTCTTGCATAAGCAGAGCATTCAGAGTGTGAAGTTTAACCTGAAGAGGTAAACAGGATGTCACCTTTGGGTAGAGTTCACCTTTGAGTGGCCCATTTTTCTAACCTCTGGATCAGATCAAAGTCTAGCGTAGGTTGTGGGAATTGCAAGTTTACTACTACGATTACTACAAGACTACTTCAGAATGACCGCTACCCCTAAAGTATCCTCATAAGATTAACACACACACTTCCCATGATGCTCGCTGGTAGATGGATTTTGCTGTTGTTTTAAGTAGGCTCTCTCATTCCAACTGCTAATGTCTTTTTTATTGTCTGTTTTAGTTTTATCATTCTCCGTAGTGATGAACTTAGACAATGATAATGATTGTTGGCTAGGCACAAGAGCAGCACACTTCTCTTATTGTCAGCAGCCATTAAAAGTTCTCCGGGAGCGTATTTCATTACCTCGTAAAAAATCCATTTGGCAACACTTTCACACATTCTTTTGAAGGCCTGCTTGCTCTCAGCAGGATTTGGGTTCAAGAACAGGGGACAGGTAAATGCCACAATTGAGTCCAGCGCCGGCCGAGAAGACGCCTTGTGTAACCCCAAAATGTCCCCCTCCCCACTAATGTCCAATTTCCCAAAAACCTGATTAAAAATGAATGTGCTCAAAGAGGGTTGTAAAAACAAAAAGGATGTGGTACACTCACTGACCCTCTCAGAACTGTAACCGGCCTTTATTAAAATATTCTTGGTATTTTCTGTCTTGTTCCTTGTATTTGGAAATCAAGTCTGAACTTTAGAAATTGACTGATTTGGTTAGTTTTACAATCTAGTATTTGATAATGTCTTTACTGTGTTTGATAAGATAAGATAAGATAAGACTTTATTGATCTCACACAGGAGAAATTTACTTGCCACAGTAGCTCCAAGACAGTTTGGACAAGAAAGAAAAGTGCATGCAGGCAATGATGGAATAAAGTAAGTAATAATAAAAATAAGTAATAATAATAAAAATAAGTAATAATAATACTAATATTAATAATAAGAAGAAGAATAATACAAGCATCAACAAGGAGAGAAATATCTTAACGCATGCTCCAGAAATATTGGATCTTATCGTTGTTTTCTTAGTGACTGGCTCCACAAACTTGCAATATTGTCACATCTTTGAGGCTAAATAATGGCACCACTTTTTAAAGTTATTATAAAAATAGAATTTCACTTTTTTATATTGCTGAGAGATATTTGTATAATTATATAATTTTATTTTTTATTTGTACATATACATTTATATAATTATGCCTTATTTGACACCAGTCTCTTGTTATTATTTTGAATGTATCATTACCACTGATATTTTTGCTCTTTGTTATTATAATATATTGTGATGTGTGAGCTACTGCGTCTAAATAATTTCCCTTCTGGATCAATAAAGTCTAATTTGTTGAACTTTGTCAGTTTTTGTTTCTTGTAGACTGGCCCAGTAATTACAGAGACATCAAACTGCAATCTGACAGTTGAACCACCACCAGATAATTCTGATCTGTCCTCCAGCTAAATTTTAAAATATAGGCATTCTGAAAGTTGTGATGACATCTGTACATAATAAACATTTGCATGGGGGGTTAGGGTTAGGTTAGATGGGGTTGTGTAATGGGGCGCAGGCAGGGGCGCAGGCAGGTGTTTCAAACAAAAAACATCTGAAGTCTAATTCAGGATGGCAGCTGAGCTCAGAGAGCAGTGGGAGGCAGCAGCAGGTAGAGCAGCCCTGGTGGTATCTGCCAGGTCAGGAAAGTAGTTATGAATGTTGTCTAAATAATACATACAGACACAGTAAAAAGTATTCAAAGAGAGCTTTATAAAAATTATTTATCCGTAATAGTTTTCTCCATCTCTGACACACGTACTAATGGATGATCCCTCTGCAAGTTGTCATCTTTCAATCTGCATATTACAAAACTGGTAATCAAGAATCCAAGTCCCTTTTTTGACATGATCCTGCAATTCTTGTCAAAATTGGACCATGCAGTTTAAACTAGACAAAGCAAAATATCCATTTAATTGATTAACTTCTCTAAAATAAGCATCAAATTTCAACATTTGCCCTATTTGGCACAAGGCGTACATTAAAAAAATACATACAAAAAGATTTATGCATTTAACTTGGTAATTTATTGCCACAAAAATGCATAAATCTGGTCTTCTTACTGTATGATTTCCACAATTCCAGGAAACAAAGCTAAGGTTTGGTCCATCTTTCATCCCATTTTAAAGAGATATGTCAGAAAATGACCAATTTCCTTTTTTGGCCCACAGTTCCAGGAATGCTTGGATGGGATCAAGACCAGATGAGCGTGTCCTGTATGGTCTAGAAGGATATTAAAGTAAAAAGCTTGTGGTTTAGTAAAGACATCCTCAGGCCACTGTGGAAATAATCTGAACTGTTGATGAATTGAGGTTAAAGTTTCTGTCCCCGCAGGGAAATTTGCCTCTTGGAAATTTGTCCTCTGCATTTGGCCCATCCTTCAAGCAGCCTGTCAGGAGCTGTGAGTGCCACAGTGCTTGGGGACCCATCTCCAGTACAGTATAGTACAGTATGAACTCTCTGAAGAAACAGATGGCATTAGATACCACTTAATCAGAGTTAAAAAAGATACTACATGAATAGGGATAATTATAGATGATTTTTAACCATATTAACCACCCCTAATTCCCCTTAAAAGTTATATCTTCAAACAGAGAGAAATGTGGCTGGTGTTGTGGACTCAGCTGAAAAAGCCCTGTTACTACATTTATAGCCTACTAAACCTGACCGCTTTATGCTTACGCACATATAACCCTGTCCTCGCTCTCCTCCAGCTAAAACTGTGCAGCTAAACGCATATGGGCCTCAGATGATATAGTGCAGTCCATTTATAAACTGAAAAGGAAACAGAAGGTTCACTTGTGTATCTCTTCCGCTCTAGATGTCCGTCATTGGTACAGTTTGCAATATCATGTGCACAGGATCAAACCTACATATTGTCACAGAAGAAAAGTTCAGCTGTAGAAGTTTTTACACAATCTCAAAGTCCCTTCCTTGAATTAACCGAAGCCTGAGGTCAAGAGGGAGGTCAAGACAGGACAAGACAAAATAAGTGTAACAAATGAAAAAGGATTATTTTAAAATCAAAATTAGGTCATTTCCATCCAATACTAGTATACTCCAAACAAGTAACCCTAAATGTAAAGTGCTGCCCTGAGTTTACCCTGTTGTTTGGTCATCGTGTCAAGAATAGTGAACAATCGTGAAATTGTGAGGTTTCTTCTGACATACATTCAAAACACTCAAATACATATATAAAATATGACTTCCCTCAACTCAACCAATTATTTCTACATAACAAAGAATTGAAGAAAATTGGTTTAAAACACTGAAAATCCTATATTATGCAAAATTGACTCTTGTGAGCTTTAAGTCATTGTTAGAATGTCGTTACATCAGCAAAAACATACCCAGAGTTGTGTTTTGTTTCATTCACACATGTTTGAGTAATGCTGCATTACTGGGCTGTCTGCATCCCCAAAGCTCAAAATGTGCTGTGCCACCTTGTGATGTTATAGAGTGGAAGATTTCAAGTTAATGGCTACTTTTACCTTTTGTTCAGAAGAGATAAGTCATTTCAGGGATGAAATTATCCAAATGATTCTAGCGGAGGTGTATGGAGTTTAAAAACACAGTGGAGCACTTCCTGTATGTATGATGTATGACATCACAAAGTGGAACATAGTGTTTTCTGTTGGAGAGAAGAACTTAGTGTAAATATGTAGGATTTGTGTGTTATATGAGTGAATGAAACAAAACACAATTCTTGGGTATGTCTTTGATGAGGAATTATAACATAAGAAAATTAGACTTAGACAAACTTTACTGATCCACAAGGGAAATTGTTTTTGGGTACGGTAACTCACTCATCAAATAAAATATATAACATATAACAAGGGTAAAAAGTGTCAGCTGAGACATAATTATAAAAATAAAAATAATGATAATAATGTATATTTACAATGCATAATTAAATAGAAAAGTGGTCATAAAGTATAAAATACAATATCAAATAAGATGTACAATGCCTGCTATATACAGTTGTAGGGAGTATTGTATGACTGTAGTCCTGTATCTCTCGCTGTTTGAGCCTGTTGGAGAATGAGCTTTATCGTGTAAAATGGACCCTTTAAGAACTGACTACACATTAAACACCTATTTAGAGTACATTTTGACTTTTTGAACTGAATAATACAGTCACTCATGCTGGTTTGAGTTAGAGCATTAAATCATGATCTTACATTATCAACAAAATTGCATTTCATTAAAAGTTTACAATTAGATTTTTATCGCCATTGTTGTAGCTTGCTTCTCTCAAAATTCTCTTCCTACTCCCTGCTGAAAAAGTGCTATTGCTGCCCGGTTTCGAACCGAGGACCTTTCGCGAGTCAGGCGAATGTGATAACCACTACACTACAGGAACTGGCAGAGGCTGCCTGCTACTCAGCACTCTCTAAGCACACAACAGCTGGCTAGATAAAGGTCTGCTTGTTATGTAATACTTAGCACAACATTTAACATGTATAGCAGCCAGCACGTTCCCATTCATGTAGAGTTGGAAATAAAAGGAGAATTACACATTATTCTGAAATTTTACTTCAGGCATAGCAATTAATTATGTATGCTAATTATGCTGCAACTATGGGCCACCTTTAATTGAGGATCTGTCCTTAAATGTGCACTATGTAACTGTTCTGGTGGAGGGTCTGCCATCTGCTTGTCTCTATGGTGATGTTACTGTTTTGCCTGGGATGTTCCTCAGCATGGCATTAAGCAAATATCTTATATTTATTCAATTCTAGTTTAAATTTAAGCTTTTGTTTCTCAAAACTACTGCAAAAACATGAATTATTAATGTGAGCAGGCCCACTACTTCACAGATCTGACCTGTAACTTGGCCTGGTGAAGTAGTCTGCTTGTCTCCATGGACATACCGGTAGTTAAATTAAATGCCATACTATAAAACATTTCAGGAAAAACCAACATGGAGTCAAGCAAGTGGCGGACCCTCTACCAGAAAAGATACGCAGTGCACATTTAAAAATCAGTGAATTTAGGTTGATCTATAATATATACAGTAAAAATTTAGTTTAAAATAGCCATAGCCAAGCTTTACTAGATAACCAGCAGACTCTTCATAATATTACAGACCTTCCAAAATCTTACGATGAAGCAAGTTTTTAAGTAATTCAAATCTGTGTCCACTGCTTCTGCTGTTAGTCTGATTAAAATGCATTCAGCTCCATGGTGTCCTTTAATGAGACTCAAAGTGCACAGTGATTTTCTGTTATCATCAGGGTTACAGCAGCCTGCTAAAAATGTTCCAACACCTCAGGCGAATGAGCAACAACAGTTATTTTTAGCTGCTTAATGCTGATATATGAGTTAGCCAAGCGTTGTGTATAAGCTCAGCAGATGTGGATGTCACTGGGTCCATGTGAGGGTCTGAACTGGAGTGTTGCCATGTTGACTTGTCTTACTGACTTCCTGGTCTTAGCCAATGAGAAAGGGCTTACAGGAGACAGAGTGACATGATTGGCAGAGGTCCTGTTTCTTTTGTAGTGCTTTTAAACAGTTACACTCTTATGCAACACAATTCTCCCTGCAGCAGTGGTGAGCCAGAGCATTAAAGCGGACCAAATCTGAGCTGTGCTGAAGTTTACAGCAGAAATGGAAAGATTGAAACACGTATTATCATTTGGATCTGCAACAGAAAACAACAGTGCTTCACAGATGATGGGATAAAAGCAGATGGGAACAATCCTTACAGAGATCATAAAGTCTACAGATTCATAATGATACAAAGAATTCTGTCAAATCTTCTACAGAGCCCTGCATTTTGTAACATCAATACTTAAACCATACAAACCAGACAAATGTGTGTACATTCCCAATGCTAAATCATCATTCCACAATATACTATTAAATGTAACCATCTGTATGGAAACAGGCAAAAGACCAAGCCCATATTATTCTAGTTTCTGATCTGTTATAATCTTGTTTCCTCATCAAAAACATACCTGGAGTTGTGTTGTTTCATTCTCACCTGTTCAAACCCTGCACATTTAGGCTTCTTCTCGCAAACTGAAAACACTCTGTTCCACCGAGTGATCATATATGCCTCCACTGGAATCATTTAGATGATTTCAGCCCTGGAATTGCCTGAATTACCCTCACCTGAACTAAAGGTAAAAGGTAGCTGTTAACTTGACAACAAAGTACCACTTCATGACATCACAAGGTGAAACAGAACATTTTGAACTTTGGAGATATAGAAAGACTAATAATAAACGGTTACTCAAACATGTGAATGAAACAAAACACAACTCCAGGTATGTTTTAGAGGAGGTAACAGCATTATAATGTTTTAAAGGGATATGCCACCCCCAGGGCAAATTTGGGCATCTCCCCACAGTCCAGAGACTAAAATAAGTGGTGGAAAGCGTTTTCCTGCTCACCCAGCCATTGTCCGAGTCTGTCGCCACTGACCGCCGCGGTATCTGCAGCTCCTCCGCCTTAGACTGGAGTCTAACGTCGCCAGAGAAAGATTTCGGCCAAAAGGAATTAATTTGCTCGATGCGTTTCCCAATTACTTTATGTGTAGTGCGCATTCATATCGAGTGCAAATAAATGTGCAAATCAACACGGAGAGCTTGCCTTGGTCATTTTGGGTGGGAACTATTTTCCAGTGCGGAAGAATACAGTCGAATCACGCAGTACGCTGCCAGGGGAATCCCAGTTATGCACCGGGAAGGGAGTTCCCCTGTTGCACAACGTGGTGCGTGGTCACGAAACAAGGCAGCCGCGCACCGCGCTGCGCCAAGCTCGACTCACAGCCGGCCGCAGGCGCCAATGGCACTGCTCAGCAGCCCCGGTGTACCGAGCAGCACGAGATCGATCCGCGGCGCCCGGAATGCGTAGTCTCAGCCCTAGCTACAAACCAGCCGCACGAAACCAGCAGCGGCACGTGGTGGTTTAATCCTGGTTTAGTCCAGGTCTAGACCTGGTTTAGACCTGGTTTAGACCTGGTTTAGTCCACGTTTAGTCCTGGTCTAGTCTCTTAGCCAATCAGGACGGAGAACAGAATGTTACACTATAAAAAGAATGTTACACTATAAAAAAAAAATTGAAAATTAAAAATCTGCGAACCGCGATAGAGCGAGGGATTTCTGTATTTTGTTATTCAGCATCAATACATTTGTCTGCGTTTTACTAAGGAATAATTAATTGAGGAATATACAATATAATAATACTATGATATATTTATGACTCAGTGTTATGTATACTATAGCTTATATTCTTAAAGACCCTATTGAAACACTAAAATTCAGGTGAAAAACGCCGCTTATCAGTTAATCGATCGATAAGGTCAATCAGCTATCAATTAATGAATTAATCGATTAATCAAATTAATCGAATCGGCGGCACGGTGGCTGAGTGGTTAGCGCTCATGCTGCACAGCAAGAAGGTTCCGTGTTCGATCCCCGGGTCGCCCAGGCCTTTCTGTGTGTGTTCTGGGTGGAGTTTGCATGCATGGTCTGGGTTCGATCCCTGGGTCGCCTGGGCCTTTCTGTGTGGAGTTTGCATGTTTCTCCCCGTGTCTGGGTGGGTTTTCTCCAGGTACTCCAGTTTCCCCCATCAACCCAAAACATGCTCCATAGGTAAAATCCTCCATCTTAGGTCCTGACCAAGCCAAAGCAAGAAGATGTGCTGCCCACTGCTCCTGATAACAGGATGGGTTAAATGCAGAGAAGAATTTCTCCAGTGTGAGATCAATAAAGTTGCTTGCTTCTTAATTTGCATCCCTAATTGAAACCCATGGATATATTAACTATGTCCCATCTTTTTTAAACAATTATGAAAATATGAAAAAGTCATTAAGGCCTAGACAGCAGCCAGACACCCAAGCATAATCAAGATGTTTTATTTTTAATGTGATTATCAGCCTCTATCATATTTGTCTACCATGCACCCAAATAGACTGTGAATAACCATAAAACCCCCACCTGTAATTACATGACTGCTACCTCATTGTCTGCTCTACAGCTGGAGGGTTAGGGGCTGGTTTCAATGGGGAAGGGGTCACCGCGGGTATCACACTCACCCTCCCAAACTCATTAGCCAATCGGTGATCCCGCTGGAGGATGGATGGGGGGCCAATAACAGGTTGTGCCCTCCGGTTCAGGACAGGCGCAGATTTATGTGGTCTATATAAAAAGCCATTAGGGGAGCTGCTGGCATTTTAGGCAGACAATGGGATGAACCTTAATATCTCATCTGTACAAATCAAACAGGAAGATTATCTATATGAAGTAGGGGTACGCCTGTCACGATTACAAATTTTGAAGTGTGATATACTGGGGAAGAATAAAATTACAATACATAAAAATATTGAATAGATGAGTTTTAGCTGTTCACCAATATGCAAAATTTTGATGACTTTCTCCCATTCAAAATAATTATATTAACTATGGCCAATATCCTGTAAAAAAAAACAAATTACAAAAATAGGAAAACACCATCATAGCAGACATTTTTATTACTAATCTGAGTACTAATACTAAGCCCCCAAACACACAAAAATTCTAAATGTAGAATATTGTTAAAGGATAATAATAATAATAATAATAATAATAATAATAATAATAATAATAATAATAATAATACAATAATTGGTTTTATATAGATCTTTTCACGGTAACAGAAAGACGTTTCACAGTAAAGTAACACTAAGCCAAGGATAGGACAGACAAAACAGTAATTAGGAGCAGTCATGTGTGGAGGCTGTAGGCTGTAAGGAAGAGGTGTGTTTTGAGCAGTTTTTTAAAGGTGTTTAGTGAGTCTGAGTTTCTGATATGAAGGGGAGAGAGTTCCAGAGGGTGGCAGCGCCCATGGCAAAGGCTCGGTCTCCCAAGGTCCGGTGCCAATTTGATTTGACTGTCGCAGTGAGAAGGTTAAAGACGGCTGATCGGAGGAGGCGGGAGGGATGGTGGGGCTGGACGAGGTCTGAGGCTACATCCACACGGCAACGCAACGCAGGATTTTTTCTTCTAAAAATGATCACGTCCACACTGGGAACGGATCAGTAAAATATCACGTACACATAGCAATGGAACGCTTGCTGAAAACGACGCAATACACATGCCACGCTACGAAGTTCTTCACTCAGGGCCACAAGCGAAGCTCTCGACATCTGAAAGTTCTCTCTCCATTCTGCATCCACGACAAAGCCATTCACAAAGTTGTCCCATCAGCTACTTGTTCTTCCAGGTCTCACCCAAAATCTCCTTCTTTTGGCACGTCTAGTAACACGCCGTGGCGGGTTTAAAAGAATCTGGCGCATGTTGTGCTGTAAGCGTCTCTGCTGCTCGCCTAGTTGGTATAACTGCGTACATTTTCTTTCAATAACGCAAGTAAACTGCACTACTGCTACTACTGCTACTCTGGTGTCCGCCATGCTGTCTTGTTACGAATTAATGTTGCGCACGAGGCTGCTATTTGTTCTGGCTATGTGGTTGTGACGTAGGCATAAACAAATCCGTTCTACTCCTCCAGACGACTTCCCAACGGTAAAGTTGCCAGAGTTTTCCACTCTGGAACTCGTTCCCAAGAAATATCGTTTTGGGGTACCCAGAACGCAGATGCCATGTGGACGCGAGGCCAAAACGATAAAAACTTTATCGGATTCACTCCACAATGTTGCCGTGTAGACAGGGCCTGAGAGGTAAGGAGGAGCCTGGTTATGGAGAGCAGGAGATCAGGAGGATCTTGAATTTTTTTTTTGCATGCATGTTTGAGAAATCTTTATACTCCTGTAATCAAGATATCATTGCTTCGATCTTTCACTGCCACGGTACATGCCCACTGCTCTGTATTTACTTCGTTCTCCAGTTTTATTTTCTTAATCAGAGACAGACGTGGGATTTAGGAATGACGTGCAGACATTTTTGCACAAATGAAAAAAATAACTAAAAATCTGTAGCTCGAAAGCATGACCGGTGGCTAGCTTTAAGGTCGGCAGCATGCAGGACTTTGTTGTGATGACGGTTATGGCAACAAAAATTTTACACACACAAATAACTAAAAGTTCCCCACTAGTATAAAGAAAGAATACCCACAATAAATACTGATATATTATATTATAAAAATAATATCTATTGATCATTTTTAGTTATCGTGACAGGCCTGAATAGGGGTCGAGCGTTCCTTTTACTACGCCTCCTTTTGTCCTTTGTGGAATTATTAAAAAGTGAATAAACACAACAAAATCTGGTCAAATGCCCATATTGACGAAAACAACAGCATCTATAGTGTAATCAGCTATTGTTCTGTGGTTGAGCATGGGGTTTAATTAGCGTTCTGGTCTGGCCCCTCCCTGATGTGCACTTTCTCCACCTCAGATCTCTTCACACTGTGTCTTAATTAGAGGCTGCTTTGGGCCGAGCAGATGAAGACAAATCCCTGGAGTGTCAGCGCAGTGCCACATCATAAGGCATTCCTCTGTGCAGCTTGTAAATAACACGCCACCAGCACAAACACATGAGAAAACAAGGCCCTCAGTCTGCCTTCCAAAATTATACTTCCTACTTCCATAAAATTAATAACATCTGTTTAATAGTACCGCATCACATTATATATGCATATGTACCATCGAAATTACAGAAGGCTTCAAGTAATAAAATGTTAATGGGCAATAACATGCCAGTTGTTAACAGTTGTTTTTGGCAATTTTGGGTCTGGGCTGAAACATAGCTCAGTTTTCTATGCAAAGTAAGGACTGCATCAACAGACAAGATATTCACAAACTAGACAACCAAAAAACAGTAATGTTATTGTTGAAAAAGTCAAACCTAAACTTTGCCTACAAAAATGTAATAACTACTTGTCTATATTTAAACATTTAGACAGTTGTATAATATTTTTGTGTTTTTCTGAAAGACATTTTTAAAATAAATTAGTGAAGGAGCACATAAAAAGAAAGATGAATCCAGACTACTATACTGACGACAGTGTGGCCCTCATCAGAGTGGCCTTAACACAGATTGCAGAAGCAGGAGAAATAAGGGAGTCTTGTAAAAGAAGCTGATAATATCTAAGGGCAGCAGAGACCAGAGAAACAAGTCATCAAAGCCTCATTCAAAGTGCGCTTCACAGTGAGCAAACACAGCAGTACAGGGATTTCAAAGGCACGTATGCTTCTTGATTACTTCTTGGACATTTAAGACTCGTGTCAGTTTAAATCAATCACCACTGCCAATCCCACGTCTTAATCCTTAATCCATGGTTTTATCCCCCATGTATCGATGGTCATCTCTGAGCTTCTGCTGAATAATGTAAAACGCTTCCGCAAAGGTCAAGTCAGATCTCAGCCTGTTGGATACTGTGCCCTTTACTGGGCCTCCTGTTTATCCTGCATAAGAATGAACACAAACGCTGGCCAAGCATTTGTGATGAAGAGACTGGGCTGCTGAATATCCATGAACCAGGACGGCGCAAGTAGATTTGCACACTTCAGCTGTGAGAGAGACGCAGTCACGTGGAGTTTCTTTAGACCGAGTTTCACCTCAAATCTGCAGCTGCCCCCTCGCATGAGTCACACACCTGCATAAGCACAGTTCACAAGCCTTGCACTGGAATACGATTTACAAACATGAGGCGACAATATCAGCGCTATGGCAAAGGTTACGTCATTAAATTTGCATTAAAGGATTAACGCACACATATGAATTTTCTTTTCCCAGATATGATTTTGTTATAGCAATCTTTTTCATTATGAACTATAACTATAACATTATAAGAATGATTGTCCTTATAACCTTATAGACCAAAATAAAAATGAAATAAAATAAAATAAAATAAAATAAAATGAAATAAAATGAAATAAAATAAAATAAAATAAAATAAAATAAAATAAAATAAAATAAAATAAAATAAAATAAAATAAAATAAAATAAAATAAAATAAAATAAAATAAAATAAAATAAAGGGGTAGAGCAGAAGCATATGATTTCAATTTATGGTTCTGAAAATATCATAATAATGTTTGGTACTGGAGCATGATTTGACCAAATTTTCACCAAATAGACCAAAGTAAAAGCACATTTTTCTATAATAATTTTGTAAGCAGCAAATGTTCATCTATTGACTCGAGCCATACAAAGGCCTAACCCTCTAATATGCGAATAATATGAGTCCCCCACTTCTTCATTCGCTAATAGCAGACCCCAAAACAGCAGAGTTGAATGTCCAACATATTACCCACACAACGCCTAATTGGCCACATGCTAGCCTGTGTAAGCGTACGAGACAATGCAAATGTTCTAGACACATGTGCTAACTGCCTCTATGGGATAAAGTGACAGCTAATTAGCACGTAGAAAAATACCTTTGGTGGAAATGTCGAGGGGGCACCAGATCGACACAATCAAACTGCAATACTGGAAGTGACCAGGAGAGGTCCAAGCAGAGCTGAAGAACTATACTCATGACATTTAACTGAAGTGCCAAAACATGAGGCAAACAAGATGTATTTAAAGTAACAGAAAAATATTTGCTTCCATAAAACAGGTTTTAAATATAAATATAGACATTAATACAGATCATATCAAATCATGACTGAAGAGACTAACCATGATCAAAATGCGCCATATTTGGAAATATTTAAGAAAATAATATAATAGATGATTGAATTCCTACTAATATTGCACTGTATTGTTTCTGCTTTAACAATAACAGCATAATTATCATAGTGTCATCATAGTACAAAATAAATATCCATATAAATTAAATAACAGATGAAAAGAGAGGCATTTATAAGGTTACAACTAATTATTTGTAATAATAATAATAATAATAATAATAATAATAATAATAATAATAATAATAATAATAATAAATTGAATCTAGTTATGTGTTATTACTCAAGCCATGGATTACAACTAAAACAGATGGTCCGTCCTGCCTCTCAATCCAAATGTCTATCTTTTTGTTATTTCACCATTCACTCACCTTACATCACCACCTCTATGGAACTCAACAGAGCCATGAGACTACTAGAACAATGGTCCTAACAGAAGAGAGTTTGACCCGTGGACCTAACACATGGACAGTGAAGGGAAACCCACTCTATACCGCCATATGGGATAGACCCAGTGACAGAGCCCATTGAGAACATAAAAGAGAGAAAACCCATCTTGTGTGTATATGTGACACGTGCGTATGTCAACCTTTTGTCTCAGCAGCTTGCTCCGGACCCTTCCCCATAGCTTGGCCCCCGTGTTGCTATGCCTCTTCAGTACGGGGGTCTGTGGTTGACTGGAAACCAAATTGTGCTCGTTCTGATCAACGCAACAGTCCTGCTCCAAACGCTCACATATGGAGTTCAAGTTTACATCCGCGACTATGATCTCCGTCATCCCAAAGCCGGCGTGTAGATAAGATAAGGTGCTGATGTTCCAACCAGGTGTGTCAAAAGATACAAAAATGGCAAAGACGCTCCCAAAAGTCAGATGTTTAAAAAGGACAAGTGGATATAAGGTAAAAGGGATCCTGTCATGGCAATAGTTAAACTCCAAAGTCGGGGAGTCTGTGCGATTTTGATGCTTGTTCTATGGTAAGCAGCCAGCATCTCCTAACTGTGTGCTTTGGCTTCTACAGTGAGTGAAGCAAAGAGTGAGTAGAGAGAGAGGAGAAAGGAGAGAGAGAGAGAGGAGAGAGAGAATACAGAGGGGAGGGGGCAGTTGGAGTGAATGAGCCAGGCTTGTCACTCCAGATGTGATCGGACACACCTCCCCCTGACTAAACAAGGCAGAAGGGAGGCTAGTAGTGATAAATACGTATAGGAGAAAACAGTCCATGAGGAAGGAGCAGACGAAGGATGGAATATAGCCAGTACTACACTATACAGACCAATGAACATGCATGAGTCTAATATTAGATTAGATTAGATTAGATTAGATTCAACTTTATTGTCATTACACATATATAAATACAGGTAACAAAATGAGGTTTAGCAAGAAGTGCAAGAAGCAGCAAGTGTGATATATACAGTATACAATATAGACAGTAACTTTGTAGTGAATTATGTACAAATAAATAGGGCAATATGAACATGTGGGAATACTTTGTTGTTAATCTGTGTAGGGGATATAAACAGATGTATTATAAACAAGTATACAGTAGAGCTATTAATATATAAGTGAATAAATATAATGTGTATGAAAAATATGTACAAGATATGTACCGGATGAACTATAACACAGAGATACACAGAGGATATACAGTATTGATCATATATGATCAAAGGAGAAGTTCAATTTGTCAACTGGACAAAGTTTATTTGGTTGAAAACGTTTCGCCGCTCATCCGAGAGGCTTCGTCAGCTCTGGCCCTCATGCTGGTTAGCTGTAGCTGCAAGAAAGGAGCTAACCACCACCAAGCTCTGCACCCATCCCCGCTACTCTCTTTTGTTTTACGAATTCCTCTGGGATGAAAAGGCATATCTATCAGCCCTAGGCGGCGCTCACTACACTGAAATAGCTCTGAAACTATCAACTAATCTGTCTCTTTGTATTTCAAATTTATCTGGCGTCCAATTCCCTATTCAAGACAACGACCCTCTCCACCCCTCTGCAATGGCTTGTCTGTCCTAATGATTCTTTGTTTGAGAATCGAATTATAGATGGGAGACAAGAGTGATCATATACATATGTGGTTTGGGTGGAGTGCCAATGGATGGATTGGGTAGAGTTCACTAACATTGGGAGTGATGGAGAGGTGAAGAGGGAGGGGGAGTGAGTGGTGGCATGGAAGGGAGGGCATGGAGGTAGTGGTAGTGGTGGCATGGTAGGGGGCGAGAGTGGTGGCATAGTATAGGCTAAGGCTACAGTTAATTGATAAATGTGATTATTTGACTCACAATATAACCTATATATTAAATTAAACTAATAAACTAAAAAGTGATTATGTGAGGCTAAAAATTGTAGTATATTTTAATTGAATTGGGGATATGATATCCCCAAACAAGTTAACCTAAATGTAAAGTTTAGGTTGGCAGTTGGCAGTTTATGTCACATTCATTTAAACATATTCAGAAAGTTTGATGTCATGAAGATGGTCATACACCAAGAATAATAAAGGTATGTAAAAAAAAAAAAAAAAGGATTTCACAGTTGTTTGGTCTTGGGGTCAATCGATCCTGTGAACGAGTCCCATTCTATAGAAACATTCCAACTATTTATGATAAGGATAAAATATTTACCATAAAACTTAATTATTTTTGTATGTTAGTGACAAAAATCTATATAAATTACTAATTCCTTCAAATACGTAGCATACTCTACTTACTCCTTTCTGTACATTTTTGGGTACAGTGCAATTTCCACTTCACCACCCTTTTTACACTCATATGATTCCTCCTCCTATCCCATACACACATCCATATGCGAGTACTCTGTCTTAAAAGTCTACATATTTTTCCACTACAATGCTTAAACCTTTTCACTCAGCTGTCTGTTGACATTAGGGAGTCATTCACACCAACACACACCAAGAGATGCTGAGCAAATCTGCATCTTTATTCATAAGATCGATACAGGACTCGCTATGCTTGTCAAAACATATATTAGTCTGGCGTGTCCGTCCTCTGCGTGGATTTCATTGGGGAATTTTGTGTTAAGGTTACAGAGACGAGAATGAATTTTAAACTGTTGTATTGTATTTGTGATTCATATCAAGTAGTGAGTGTGCTTTGATTGAGAAAGGACTCCCATATGTAAAGACAATGTTGCAGTGTTCTTGACCTACTATGAGGGGTAACTGTTTACGTAAGAGGGACAATTACCAACTGAGGTGCAAAAATGAATAATTCATAAATGTGTGCACTAAGAATCACCCTAAGCTATACTGAAAACGTTAAATTTTAAACTATAGTGCATTATATATTACCTCTATAGACGTCTAGTCAGACAAATGCCAGCTAATATTTAAAATAAAAGCAGCTGGTATGTTTTTGTTCACAGTTACGTAACCGATATTCAAGCTTTGTAACTTGACACATTCTTTTAGTCATGGTTCTATATATTCCTTATGGCTTTTGGTGAGAAAATATATCTTACAGACAGGCAAACTTGAAACTTCAGGGCAGAGAGATATCAAATGAAATTATAGCTAACTGGAATGTTCCACAGTATGGCATTCAATTTTCAGTGATCCAACAATCTGTCATTACTGGAGTAGAAGCATTACATCTCCATGGAGACAAGAAGATGCACTCTCCACCAGAAAATTGAAATAGTTGGATGTTCTTGCCAAAATTGTTTGTTAGATTGATTGGGTTCAAGAAAAGACCCATCCATAGACTGTATAAAAAAGTGGACTACGGGAGTGTGACAGTTATAGGGACGAATTTGGATCCGAGTTCAATATTATCAATAGGAATTTATTTATAGACAAAATAGCAAAATAAAAACACCAGGATCACGTAGAGCAGTTTACATTCATACCATACTCCATACAACTGTACAAAAACTCACCCTTATGTAACAGATAATACTCCCTACAACTGTATATAGCTGGGACTGTACATCTTATTTGATATTGTATTTTATACTTTATTACTACTTTTCTTCTATTTAATTCTGATTTGTACATATGCATTTATAATCATTATTTTTATTTTTATAATTATGTCTCATTTGACACTGGTCTATTGCTCTTTGGTTGCTATTCCATCTATTTTTTGTTATATATTATATATTGTATTTGATGTGTGAGCCAGGATGTGTGAGCAAAACAATTTCCCTTGTGGATCAATAAAGTGTGTCTAAGTCCAAGTGACAAACATTTTAAGATGATGAGACTCACAGCAGCAGTTATAGAGTGGTGCGACAATTTTTCAATATAAAGTAAATTGGAAACAGAGTCGATGGAGCCGGAAGCACCCCCAGGCTCACTTCCTATTTGGAAGGCGGTGGCTAGCGGGTTAATGATGTCCTTGTGCTTACTTCTAAGCACAAGGTTTTTGGTTCCTTTTTACTGGTCTGGTATTAGTTGGATAGGCCCAGAAATAAAGTTCAAGTCAGTTCAAATGAAAAAGTATTGGGTGTACACTGACAAATAAACTACAACTGAGTTTAATATATTACTGTACCAAGTGCTGATGACAATGTATGGCTTTAATTTACCCGGTAGTCCATATGTAACATGTCACCTTATCTCACATCTTCTGGAGAACATCTGGTCCCATGGCATCTTTGATTGAAGCAGACAGTACAAAACCTCAGTATAACTACATGTGGGCCAATGCCTGCTCTGTGGTCGAGATAAACACAGGGAAGAGATAGGAAAATCAAACAGGGGACGTCATGTACGCACTCATGTCGGCTATCACAACTGACAGCACAGAGCTATCCAAAACTTCCACCAAACCTTCACCACCACAAGGACTATGTTTAAACTTCCATGAGACATCCACACTCTGCGTCACTGCTCGCTAAAAAATGTCTGGGAAAAGCTTGGGTCAGATTTGGGAAGGGGTCAAGAAAAACCCATGGTGATATTCTTAGGCTCGGAGGACAAAGAAGCAAACATCACTTTTTAGTTTGAACGTTATATATGGACGATTTCTGCTAACACTGCATCCATCAAAAGCTGGACAGAATTATGATTACAACTATGGTATATTAACTTAAGTTATGTGTCTGTGGGTTAGCCAGCAATATGATTCAGAATGTCCTTTGTGTCATCACCAAAATACAAACATTACTGCACTTAATCTATTAAAAGGGCATTAAATGTAGTATACTGTGTCAGAAAATATAAGGATAATATTGTTGAAGACCACGTTATGTCACTGACACCTACACCACATCACCTATTAAGTGTTTTCAATTATAAGAGAGGAGAATGTGAAACAAAAATGAGTGATACAAATAATACTTTATGCTTGTAGTATAGTCAAAAACATAAAGAAGTAATAATTAATTTGATATCAGTGCATTTATGACCAGTGGGGGCATTAACTGATATTTATACCCTAAATCTTGTATTAAAATTCAAATATGGATTCTTCGTGCCACTATAGTATCAGTATAAACCTGTAGGAAACACTAAGTTGATGTAGTAGTAATAATTGTTACAGGCCACACCTGTACTGAGCAATAAAATATAATATTTTTTCATATTATAATATAAAATAATTTAAGAATTCAGACAAAAATGTTTGCATGTACAGGAATCATACAATAACCATTCTCACCATAACATATGACAGACTATAAAACTAAGATACCAGACAGACTTAAAGACAGTTCTGGGTAATCCGGGTTCTATATATTTGTAGGTCAAACAAAGTCCAACATGCCACAGTGCATCAGACCGGGCCACTGCACACAAAGCCATACCTCACATTCACATACACTAGACTTCCTGTGCTCATGCTTTATTTATGGCGATAAAACATATACCTTATACAAGCAGACATGTTAACCTAGAATAGCGAGTTCAAACTAGTTTATGGTAGATGCAAAAGTTTATTTCACAGAGAATTTGAGGTATTTTTGCAGATGAAAAAACATGGTTGTAGTTGTGTGGGGCTGCGAGCTCAAGAGACATAGGAATGATAAAAGAGAAAAAAGAAGGGGGAGGACGGGGTTGAGATAAGATTAAGCGTTCTTGTGGGAATGGGGGACTACATGAAAGCGAAAGAGTAATTAGCACATGCAGTAATCCTTGAGAAGTTTTTATAGTGATTGGTTTGATGCGAAAGACAAAAGTTAACACACTTACAGTAGGTCATGACTGAACCTGGGAAAACAAGCTGGTATGTTCTCAAAGTGCATAGTCTCATCCCCAGATTCTGAGATAGGCTTGGTTAGGACTACCTTAGCTGGAGGATGTTGCCTGCAAACTGGAGTAAACCCACCCAGACACTTTGAGAACATGCCAGCTTGTTTTCCCTTTAACAGCATCCTGTATTCTGTCCAACAATTTTGTATAGAAAATGAAATGTTTCACTGATACAACACATGCTCCCAGCAATAACAAGAAATAGCTTATGTTTTTGGTTGACATAAACTGCAGATATGAAGATATTTCCACTTTGACTGCTAACACTGAATGCTACAGCACATCTGCATCCTCTGCTGTTCATTAACAACATGGATTGACTGGGACTCCTCCATATTCATGCTGTAGTCTGGGAGCTGTTAAATTGATCGCTAATTTATCTGGCATGCGAGAAGCTCCATGTGATTGGCAGTCTCAGAATCGACTCAATCTCGGCTCTTGTCAGGTTCGGAGTAGTAACTAGCCCCTCAGACCGTCCCTCCCCCCTGTGTCTGGTCATATGGAGCAGTTTTATAGGTCCTGTACCACCCAGTCCATGTATAATTAAGAACAAGGCCTGCTCCTGATGTCACAGTATAAGGATTCAGCCATCTGCTCCCTGGCCTCCTCCAACTTAATCATTTGGTTTTCGATGTATTCCAATAAGTCTTAATACATGAATAATAATATAATAATAATATCGTCATGCCAGTCAGCTGTTAAGAGGAACATTATTTATACATATATAATAGTTTACTAGAATTCTCACACATTTCCAAATCTGACATGCAGTAAAAATGTACAAATTATGACTCAGATACTGTATAATAGGAGACGAACTGGATTTTTGTTGTAATGCTGTTTCCTCATTAAAACAGTTGTATTGTTTCACTCACACGTGTTTAACATATAAATCCTGCATATTTAGGTTTAGTTTTTCGCTCAAACAGAAAACACTATATTCCACCTTGTGGTGTCATGTACTAATACAGGAAGTGCTCCACTGTGTCTATACACCTTTACTAGAAGCCCTTGAATTGACCATTTCTACTGAGCAAACGGAAAAAAGGAAGCTGTTAAGTTGAAAACTACTGCTTCATGACATCACAAGGTGGAACAGAGCATTTGGAGATGTAGACAGACTAATAAAGGGTTACTCAAATATGTGTGAATAAAACAAAACACAACTCCAGGTATGTTTCTGATGAGGTAACATTATAACATAGCTTAAAGCTCATGAGAGTGAATTTAGCATAATATAGGACCTTTGAAAATCTGGAATTAATTACCTGTTAATTGTGAGTAAAATGTACAAAATTAAAGTACATTATGCTTTGTTATGATATGATATTTCTCTAAAAAATTAACCAAGGGCCTCTGCAGCTGCTCCGGGCTGTGTTTATTGTCAAAGATGACAAAGTGCCACTGTGTACCCTCCAATATCACAGTGGATTCTCACCACCTCAGGCTGTGTGGGAGTAGATAAATCCATCACTACACACTTTATATGAGACCACGCCCGCTGCCATCTTGAGAGCCACTGTAGTTAGACGTTCACATTCTAAAGTCCAGAATCCCTATAGTTTTAAGTTTAGCTGGACGTCAGAATTTTATGGTGGGATTTGTTGTTTAACTGTCTGATGACAAAATTCTGGTTTATGGTTAATATCTCTACAACTACTGGGCCTATCCACATGAAACAAAAACTGGCACAAACCACACAAGTCTTCTGTCGGTATAAAGAAACAATAGGAAAAACAACAATTTTTCAACTGTGTGCAAAAATATCAAAATATCGACATACCGTGACACTAAATCTGGTGATACATTATAATTATCGTGGGCTGCAGTATGAATACATTGCCATATTTATTATATTTATTGTATTTTTTGGTATCATTTTTTTTGGTCACATTACAATTTTGTTGCTTGTTGGAAGGAAACCTGACATAATCATTCTTTCAATTATTAAAATACAGGCGGTCCTCGGGTTACGACGTTGATCCGTTCTTAAGATGCGTCGTAACCCGAATTTCGTCGTAAGTCGGATTTTGCCTTTGATCTTCCAACCAAAGCACCAATAACCTTTCCATCTGAATAATTAGACCACTACGCTGCTTGGTTATCACTGCCGCTTTCATAGGAGCAGATCAGAGCCCACATCAGGTACTTCCGCCCACATTGGGCACGCACACGAGGCCGTCTTCTTCTCCCTACAACCACAACAGAGCGTATTCTTCTGCCGTGCACCGTTCGCGTTTGTTTACATCTCTTACCACGCTAAACCGCGTAAGACAGAATGACGCGTAATATATATATATATTTTTTAATGGGGGCGCGTTCGTAACCACGAAACGTCGTAAACCGAGACCGTCGTAACCCGAGGACCCCCTGTACATGTATTAGACAGAAAATAGTGGTTTAACAAAGAAATATTGTTGCTAAAATGTATTTGGTTCTTAAAAAACAGCAATGATGCACAATATATTGATTATCATGTATATGTATCACCATATCATGATAATATCAATTGTAAGCCATGTCGAGTATCGTATTGACCCATGAGGAACCCTATGCTTCCCAGCCGTAGTTGACAGTTGAAAGGACTTTAAACCATGAGATTAATAATGCAGGAGACAATGCCTAGCAAATAATGATAAGCAAAGTTTGTTCATTTCTATTTTGGATATTATTTCAAAACCGTTAAATCCCCTATAGAGTTATATAGGCCTACCATGTGGAGTTATGACCACATCAAATTCAAGAACGTGAACGGAGCCTACTGTGGGGGCTTTCGAGGGAGGGTCCTTGTGGTGTATAGTAGTACTCTGTGAGGGTGGGAGTGTAGTGTGCAGGGTGGGGAATCTACGCCTTAGGCTGCAGAGCGGATAATTCCTGCCTGACTTTTATGTGTTTGAGAGCGGCGTCTCCCCTGGTTTTTCCACATGCTCCATCATCACTTATTAATCATGTTCAGGACAGAAATAGATTTTACTAGCACCAGGCATTTTGGGTGCGGGGTTATAATGGAGATGTACAGGGACGGAAAGATGTTACTATGCAAATGTGTTAACTGAGTGTAATGTTAATAATTTAGGTTTAGTTTTAAAGTAACTCTCAGTGGGTATATTGCAATTTAAAATGTCCAACAAAGTGATCCATGGGTGTCATAGATTATAATCATATAGTAGACACAAGAACAATATGTCTTTAATGTATTTTCTGGAATTTTCTGGATGGGATATATGATACTATTATGATACTATTTTATGAATGAAATAAAATAATAAAAATATAACATTTTAGACAATTTTAGTAATAACTATGCTAAAAACAAAAAAATACTTTTAATACCTAACTATAATGGCTTTGTGGCTCACTATAAAAGTCAAGTGAAATCAATGACATATGCTTCCCTAGTTTTCTTTTTTCTTTTTTTTTTAATAAAAGTTCTTTGTAGCATTAATATTACCTTAGCATATTTTTAAGTTATAAATTACTTCTGTGTGGTACTATAGTAGATAAACATGATTCAAGACTCAATCTTTAAAGAGTAACTGAATCAAGACGTCCGCACTCTGTCGTCACCTTAATGCCCTGATTAGGATTCCTCTGGTGCTTGTTCCCTCTGCTAATTGTGATTATGATGTTTGCTCCTGTGAACTGTTTGTCACAATAGTTTTTCACCATGATTAGATTATTTTTCAAGTCACCCAGTTAATTATTATCCATAAATATAGAAAAATGATCATACAATTCCGGACTGGTTTCGGTAAATATTAATAAAGTCATAGACACATAAATTAGGTGTTTTTAGTACAGAAAAAGGATGCTTAGTATAGTTAATTACAAAGCTAACTCAAATCAATACTGATCCAACCATTGGCAACAAAAAGTTTAGGAGAAAAAGGCGAAGAGCCCATTTGAAATTGGAATGAAAAAGCAGTGATGCTATTTAGCAGATTCAAAACTCAGACAAAAATGAAAATGTGACAGTTTAATCAGAAATCAGCCTCATTTAAGACAGTAATCCAAATGCAGGCATATACTATAGTGACAAAAGGGTCATAAAGTTCATCATCACCTCAGATGACCAGGACTGACTCCGGATGGAGCTTGCATGTTACCAGCTGCCCCCAAAGACAAGCTTGTGCAGTGTAGGTGAATAAGTTATTGTAGATTGCTCATATGGGAGATATGAAAAATGAAAATTGTTGTCCGCTGTGATTATTGTGCAGCCCATTTCACAATCAACTTAACTTAGAAACATTGTGATTCGTAGACAGGTTTTGGAAAAGCACAATCTCTCCATTTCTTTAGTTTCTGTACATATATGCTATACATAAGATGCCGGGTACTTTATTTCTTTCATTAGCACTGGTGGCTACTCAAAGCACAAACCAACATTATTCAAGTCAATGTACAAGACTATAGAAAGAATATCCTGTTTGTATTATATTTTTATAATAGATTATTTATTTTTCCAGGACTGAGTGTAGTTGTACGCGTACATGGCCATACCGGCTTCTCAAAGCCTGATCCCGTCAGATCTCAGAAGCTCAGCAGCCTGGTTAGTACATACGTAGATGGGAGACCACTGGGAAAATCAGATGCCACAGTGGGGCGCCAGTTGTAAAAACTGTTGTTGTGTCCTTAGGCAAGACACTTCATCCACATTGCCTAGTATGAAAGTGGTGTGTGCGTGAGTGATGGTGGTGGTCGGGTATGGGGTGAATGAATAATGCACTATAAAGCATCTTTGTGACATATGTCTGTGAAAAGTGCTATATACAGCTCTGGAAAAAATAAGAGACCACTGCACTGATTTTACTACTTATAGGTATGTGTTTGGGCAAAAGGAACATTTTTGTTTGAGTCTATTAACTACTGACAACATTTCCCCCAAATTCCAAATAAAAATATTATCGTTTAGAGCATTTATTTACAGAAAATGACAAATGGTCAAAATAACAAAAAGATACATGTTTTCAGACCTCAAACAATGCAAAGAAACAAGATCAAACTAATTTTAAAACAACATAATACTAATGTTTACACTTAAGAAGAGTTCAGAAATCAATATTTGGTGCAATAACCCTTATTTTTAATCACAGCTTTCATGCGTCTTGGCATGCTCTCCACAAGTCTTTCACATTGTTCTTGGGTGACTTTATTCCACTCCTGGTGCAAGAACTGAAGTAGCTCAGCTTTGTGTTTGTGTTGGAATTCAACAGACGCTGGAATGGAATGGCTGTAATACATGTAGAGATGCTGATTTCAGAAAAAAATGCAGTGGTCTCTTATTTTTTTCCAGAGCTGTAAATAAAAACTTGCTTACATTACTTACGTACATTTCTGATTTGCAAAGATAAGAGGGGCAGAACTGAATTAAGGATTGAGGCTGGAGTTGTTAAAATAGAAGCCAAGATAACACATTTTAAATGGTTTGTAGTGGTCTAAAGTTACTCTTCACCTACCTCCATCGACTCTGTCACCACTCTCTCTGTAAATGCTGCACTGAGCCTTGTCATTTTGGTCTTAAAATGTTCTCATTAACCTGCTCTACATGATCCTGGTGTTTTTAATTTACTATTTTATCTGTATGTAGAATCCCTCAGTCGTCCAATAGAATCAATGGCAAATAATTCCTAATATAGAACTCTGCTACAAATTTGGCCCTACAACTGCTAGCATTGTAAGCTTCATTTCACTGGAGCTGAACGCTATGGGTGACGCTACACTCCCTTAGCCCTCTTGTTTATACAGTCAGTGGTACAGAGTCTTTAATAGACTTTCTTCTCACTGCCTTTTAGCGTTACTTAACAACTCATATCAGAAGAAATGGGTGACTTGATGTAACTTGATGTACTCGAGCCTGTCTTGGTGCTGTGGCCCGTATTTGACTGGGAAAACTCTACATCTACTTGACCCATTTCCAACAACTGTGGCGTCAAGTAGACAAGCTGGCCTCTTTGGACCTGCTTTAAATTATTCACTCCCAGAGTAACAGCCCTGCTCAATGGGCGCAGTCACCTGGAAGATCGGGCGAACTGGAGCATGGAACTGCATTGGATGAGATAAGGAAGTATTATGCAATATAAATAAAGAACTACAGATCAAACCTTATAAGTGTATAAAACAATTTCTAATCAATCAAAACTAGCATCAGCACTAAATCTGGCAGGTTAAGTGATTTTGTATTTGGAGTAACAACACAGAGTAATGAAGACATGCCGAAGCCATCATGAAAAATCCACTTTTGTTAGCTTGTGCAATTTTTCCTCACTACAAAACTGGGTCAGCGATTCTCTTAATTAATTCATGCTCTCCCCCCACTTTTCTTTACCTAAACCAATAACCAGTAAAAGAGGTGGGGGGAAAAGACTATTAGAAAACACAGCAAAGGGTCAGAACCTCATTACAAGGTGAAGAAGCCATCAAGAGCTAAGTGGAAAATCAATCTACTGTATCAATCAATGGACACTCTATCAGGCCATGTGGTGCTGTGATGGGATTGGGACTGGTTTAGGGGCTGTGGGGGCAGATTTAGAGGACTGCCCTAGGCTTAGAGAAGAGCAGGGGGTAAACAAAAGCTGATAATTTGCCATCTTCTGCTGTGTATCCCTCAATCAAGCAGAAGGCGAAGGAGATTTGAACACTGGAGACAAACAAACCAATGTCAGATTTGATTTGTCAATGGGGAAACCAAGAGAAAGCATTGGATTATTGTGTGTGTACCTTGGAATACAATGGAATAAGTATGTCATTCAGTGGTTCTCAGTTATATTGGTCTGGGACAGATATGGACAAATATTAAAGGTCCTATATGCAAATTTCTATACACTTGTGAGCTTTAAACCATGTTATAATGTTATTATCCCATCAAAAAAAAATCCTGAGTTTCAGTAACCCTTTATTACTAGTCTGTCTATCTCCAAAGCTCAAAATGCTCGGTTCCACCTTGTGATGTCATGAAGCAATAGTTAACAGCGACCTTTTACCTTTTGTGTAGTAGAGATTGGCAATTCTAGGGCTGAAATTATTTAAATGACTCTAGTGAAGGTGTATGGAATTTAAAAGCACAGTGGAGCTTTTTCTGTATTACCACATGACATCACAAGGTGGAACACAGTGTTTGAGAGAGAACGTAGTTGTTCCTTTAATGTTACCATATAATCTTACTAGTGTTATAGATCAAAGCCACTCTATATTCAGGAAAGGTCGTATTTTGTCCTATTTATGTGATTTTTTTCGGTATCAATACATGTGTTTTAGTATCAATTAAAATCTGGGAAGGTTTTTAAGATAAATAATTCCCACTCTATTGGCTAAAAATAGGTTATTAGTAAATTGTAGGGTGGCGGTAGCTCAGTTGGTCGAGCGTTTGTCTACTGATCCAGGGGTTGGCGCTCTCGACGGGTTGGCCACAGATGTGCCCTTGTGTCCTTGAGCAACCCCACCTCGCCCCCAGTGTCTGCGGACACTGGTAGCTCCCATGACAGAAGTACATCAAGGCCAGCTGTGATGTGGGCTGTCCTCCCGTGGACCTACCACCCGCGGGAGGATTCATGGAGGCTGGTGCACTGTGTTCTGGGCCTGGACTGCTGCCCCCGCAAAAGAAGGAATAAGAATGGATAGATAGTAAATTGTCAGATATTGTCCATTAGATCTCATTGTTCCTGATTGAGTATAATTAAATGTAATTGCGATTGTGCACTTAAGACATGTGGCCACTTTTCCTTGTAGTGTGAAAACCAAGTAATCAATCCAAGTGGCTTTGACGATGCCTATCTCTTTTCAAGCATCACTGGTTAAAGAGCACTGCCCTGAGATACAGATACACGGGGATGTAACGGACCCAACCAACTCCCCCACAGATCCATGTGCCATTATACAACACACGTTACATAAGTATAACAGTTTGTCACACTAAAAAAAAAAATCACATCCACAGTGCCCTCCCACGCACACACCTACTCAGCTCTTTGGATCCAGGTACAGCCATTTCAACATGATTTAACGCTTATGCCATTTTGGAAAACAGATGAATTTCTATGGTTATGTAACGGGCCGATAAGAAGAACATAACAGGGAACTTTGGTGTGGTACAACTTTGTGGACATTTTCAGTTGCTGTTTTTGCAGTTGACATTTAATGCTTTTTCAGAAATTTCATAACATACATAGATTATTTTGCATTTTGTTCAAGGTAAACAACACTATTTGTCTAATCAACTTAATAATAATAATAACTGGTCGACTGAGTTCAGGTTCAAAACTACAAAATCAATAGGCCCTGCATCTTAATAGTGATATTTTACTATTACAAACAGTAGGTTTTCAATTACATTTTTGTTTTGTTTTGTTGAAAATGACCTTTCAAGATAAATGAAAACTACAATTTTCTGAGCAATCATGGTTTCAAAGTCAATTTTAGTAAATATGTTCCCTTTCAAGTTTAGTTAATATGAATTCGTATCTCAGGTACAGTCTTAAAGGTGCACAATGTAACTTTTTGGTTGGGGGTTTGTCACCTGCTTGTTTCTATGGATATGTCATAGCTCTGTCTAGAATGTTCCACAGTTTGGCATTAAACAGCTTTACCTTACATTTATTAAATTACAGGTGGTTTTATAGCTCAAAAATTCATAGATTCCACAGAGTAATGATCTGTAACTTGGTCTGATTTGGTCTCCATGATGATAGAAAGGTTTAATGCCATACTGTGAAACATCCCAGATAAAGCAATACCATCTCCATAGAGAAAAGCATTTGACAGACCCTCCAACAGAAAAGTTACACTTTAATGTAGTTAGATATGAAATTTGTCAACGTCCTGACCTGGTATATACCACTTTATATCAGGTAGACCTGTTTGTGCACTGGCTTCCATTTTGTTTGTTTTGGTTTAATGCCAGATTAATGTCAGATCCATCATAGACAAAACCTTGAATCTGAACCCATGCTGTAAATGATTTGAGAATCATGGTAGCAGTGCCTATTACATAATACAGTCATTTGGAATTTCAACATTAGGTTACTGCACTGAATTGTGGGAAAGCATGATGTAATAAATTAATTACTCCAGCTTCTTACATCTGCTTAGAGTCAGGTTCCACTATAAACACTGCATAACCACAATGGCACTGACCTCATCTTCTACAGCTGTCAGCTCACATGAAAACAATTACCTCACCAATGGTTGAATGTGGAGAGCTAAAAGAATGCTTAACCTCAGGACAGGACATGGGTTCCAAGTATTTTAAGAAGCCATGCAAAAAAAGAATGATGAAGCGGTTAAATGATCAGTCTTGTATACATCATTATAACCATTGTTGACATGCTTAGCTTTTGTAATTTGCTTGTATAGAACTTGGCAGGGGAAAATCCCTGGCAACAATGTCCATCAGATTTCCAGGAAAACAATGCATTTTCCACAGCCTGATTTAAAGGAATGAAGAAAATTTTCAAATGTGTGTATTCTGTGGTGATTTGATAAGAGGGGCTGTGATCCATAGACCAACTGCTAAGAGTCCATATATTCTGTACAATACACTTAGGAAATATGTGGAGTCCCTTTCACTCCTCTGGGACAGGAAGTCATAAAGCAGGATCAAAAGCATTCCACTGGCCACTTCTGTACAATATATGAAAGGCATTAAGCAGAGGTGTGGACTCGAGTTATGTGACTTCGACTCGAGTCAGACTCAAGTCACGAATTTGATAACTTTAGACTCGACTCGACAAAATGTACAAACACTTGCAACTCGACTTGGACTTCAATATCAATAACTCGTGACTTCACTTGGACTTAGGCCTTTTGACTTGTGATGACTTGCTACGTCCAATGAAAAAAAAAACCTCTAAAAGTGTGTTGATAAGGACCGCACTCGTACTTGTGAATCTGCGAAAATGTATGCAAAGAGCATGTGCGCGTGGCTTGCACAACATCCAATGTAAAAAGGTAAAATGAATACAGATCTTGCAGACATTATATGATTTGTAGAAATTTTATTTCTTTGTAAAGGGGACTCGAAATGACTCAAAACTAAAATGCTAGGACTTTGGACTCGACTTGAAACTTGTGAGCTTTGACTTCGGACTTGACTCGGCACTTGGATACTCTTGACTCGGGACTTCACTCAGACTTGAGTGCAAAAGACTTATACTTACTTGGGACTTGCCCAGCAATGACTTTGTCCCACCTCTGGTTAAGTCACAGGCAGAAAGCAAAAAGACTGACTAACAAAAGGGGCTAATTAAGTGGCACAGTCATGAGCTATTAAGTAATCTTTCGTCATTAGTTACTATGCTCTTATTTTTGCTAAATGTATAAAATAGTTCAATTTAGTCCATGGAGAAACTGCTTGATGTTACTGTTGGAAATTACTCTAGGGCCTTGACCCACCACTGTGAACTGTATTCTCGAGTGAGATGGCCTTCTTTGTCCACTAGGAGGTTGACTCATTCGTACACTTTTATCTACAAGGCCATGCTTGGACTACTGCCCTCCTACATATGTAACTTAATCACACAGAGCAGTGTTGATTCTTATGGTATGTTGGTATGTCTTATGATCAGTTGTTGCTCTCTGTTCCGTTTGTTCGCACAGAGTTGGGAAAAAGGGCTTTTGTCTTCTCTGCCCCCTCGACATGGAACAAGCTGCAAAAGGACTGGAAATTAACGGAATTTATCTCTTTGAATGACTTTAAATCCAGACTGAGAGCTCTTGAGACAGCCTCCATAAATTGTACCTGTTTTAACTAATTTATATGTCATTTTAACTAATTTATATGTCATTTTAATTGTGTTTTAATTGTCTTTTTGCTGCCTCTAGATCAGGGCTCCCTTGAAAAAGAGGTTTTTAATCTCAATGGGATTTCCCTGGTTAAATAAAGGTTTAAATAAAAATAAAAAATCCCATTCACAGTGTATTCATATCTATTCTTTTGTTTTCAAATTAAAGAATATTTACTTCCCGATTTGCACACAGAACACTTCATAATTAGATGCTGACAGCACACAGAGGTCTCATTTTGACCCTAAGAGATTTACAATATTTCCATTCTGGAGCAGAACAAGTTTGACTTTATTATTAGTACATGAAAAAAATCGAGTACAATCCTTTTTTTAAAATGGAGCTATGGTCAGTCTTCCCAAGACAAGGCATGGTGCACCACTGCATCCAAAGGTCATAGGTTACAGACTAGACAAGGCCTCATGTTTTTAGTCCTATTTTTGGATATGTTCTTTCCTGCTCTTTAACTGTCTACTGAACCGTGGGAAGAGGAATATTGCTAAACAAAATGACCCAGCTAGCAGTTTTCAAACACATTTTGTGAGCCTACATCTGCTCCACTTTTTGACTCATCAGCCCGTGATGCTCAGATGACTACAGGGAGCTGGGCAGATGTGAGAGTAGCACTGTAACATAAAAATGTGCAAACCCAAAAATAACAGCTGAAGCACCCCAAGCTACTGATTAAGAGTCAACCACTGGTCTGCTTTTATGAAGGGCCACAGCCGCACAGCATGTGTGAGGAAAATATGTCTTACCTCTGAAATTAGAGACATATTTCTGTTCGCTAGCTTACAATCAGGGGTCAGCAGAGGTATGTTTAAGTCATGCACGGACCATGAACTGAACTAAATATTTAGGTCTAGAGGAAAGAATGAAATACACTTAAAACATTACATAGCACAATTGTTGACCATATTGGCCAAGCAGATTAGGCAGTCAAATCCAAACATCCGGGCTATTCCAATTTATACAGGATTTTATTTTTTTTTTTTATCTTAAAAGGCCCGTTGCTCAATTTGAAAACAATGAATGAAGAACATGTTTAAGAATGAAATGTAATTCCTGCCCACTTACTACGTTTTGTCACTCTGATGTTGAACCATGACAGAGAAACAACAGTCAGGGATTGTTACAAGTAGCCGTTTCCATATGAGAAAATAAAAACATTTTTAATTTGCAAAGGTAATATCATTAAAGGTTCACTGGGTAATATTTCTAGTGAAGCGTTCGCCACCTGCTTGTCTCCATGGAAATGTTATTGTTTTGTCTTGAATGTTCCACAGTTCTACAGTCACAGTCTTCCACATCTATCACAAGGAAGACAAGCAGGATACAGCACTACTCTACGTTACAATTCAGATCTGTGGAGTGTCGCCCCATTTCACAGAAGGAATTACTGTATTTAGAAACACCTGTAAAGAATAAATATTAGTTGGATATGGTTAATCCAATCATAACATTCCAGGCAAAGCAATAACATCTCCATGGAAACAAGCATGTGGCGAACCCTCTACCATAAAAGTTACATAGTGCACTTTTAAGGCTAATTATTTTTCATGAATTGCTATTTTTGGAGTAAAAAAACATTGTTGAACTAGAATTTATAAAAGGCAGGTACAGGTTCTTTAACATATATGTCATATATGTCCCGGGCCAGTGAAATAAAGTGTGTTTCCGAATACAATTCTTGAGTCCTCGTAACCCACATCACACTTTGGGCACATAAAGAATATTAATCTATTCCAGTCATATAAAGGATTGTAAAAACATATGTGAAAATATAATGTATAAAATATAGTGCTGCTGGCTATAACAAAGGAGACTGCATTTGCTCTCCACCTGGCTGACATGCTGACTCTTTACTTCTGATCTTATGGATTCTTTTTGAATTCACTTTCACCCTCCGAGAAAAGCATGGCACATTTTTCACTGTAAATCCAACTGATTCTGGCTCTTAACAAACCATTTATCCTCAAAATTATTAGAATATTTGTAAGGGCTGTAAACCAGGCCCAAACATGCATGGAAAAATTATCCCATATTACCCAAAGCCCTCGTGACAGTGATGCTCAAACCAGCTGCTGTTCTTGTACCCAATCACACAGGTCACCTACATCTCTCTCAACATACTTCCACTGATCCCACTTCAAAACCTGTACAATCACAAAAACAGGACGACCGTAACTTTCTGACAGTGTATTCAGACCGATCCCTGTAGACAGTCTGGTGAAACATTCAGAGAGGAGCTATGTGGGGAAACTACTGTGGTAAAGTGAATGATGGCCCTGAAACACAAGTAGCCTTTAACACAATTGTAGACATTAAAGATTCAGCATTTTAAACCAAAACACAGCCAATAATCATAATCCCATTCATTTGAGTGTATTGCAATGCCACAATGCTTTCTTTATTATCCCCCCTCTTCTGGCTTATCTAATGTTCCGGTACTGAATCTGCATAACCACACTGGAGTAGCGCTTGCACAATCTGAAACCCCCAGCATGTGGAAAGGATTGAGTTAACTACACAATTCTCATCTAAACAAACTAAAAGATCACAATTGGGGTTAAAAAGTGGCATGTGAATAAACTTAACTTCGTAATTGCCTGTGCTCCCCTGAGTTCTGTGGTTGGCAAAACAAAAGCGAGTCTAGTTGACGGTCAGAAACACATGTGTATCATTCATGAACAGCCCATCTCCCTCCACTGACCACTGTAAAGACAAAACAGACTGTACATGCTGAGATACACAGCAAGACACTATTGTGTTGTGTTTGGACATCAGGGCTGCCATATGATACATGGGGACAAAAGAGGACATATTGTGCGTACTTGGAAACATCTACTGAAAATTACTAAAATATAAAGTATGATAAGATTAAGCCTTTTTTGAGTAAAAGCAACAATTCACTGCTCACAATAATGTAGGAGTTGCCAAATGAGAGACTTTCTATAGTTCAAGAGACTTGCATTTAACCCTTACTACAATCTGTTAGTAAATTGAAGTAGCACAAGAGTTGGAAAAAGAGACATTAGTATAATTCTAGAGACATTGATTGGTTGTCATATATTGATACTTTGCTGTTGATGTCATCAACGCACTGCTCTGTCACAAGTTCCACTATAATCTGAGATTTATTTTAACACAATCTGACCAGAAAGAACTGTGTTATTTGGAACTACAAAAAGTGATCTGACTTGTGCTGTTAAACAAGTCCCTCTCAAATAATATTACAGACACAAGCTAGCATTAACCAACAGCTTTTCAGTTACTCACAGTCACCATTTTTATTGAAAATCAAACATCTAAACAGGAGCATGAATGCTCGTATTGATCACAAACTCCTAAAATGTGTTGTTTCAATCCATTTAGTGTTTATTCTTGAGTTTTCAGACAAAATTTTTTGACAGTGTTTGCTAATTTGTACATTGTATTTCCTAAATATTCCACCATTAGAGATACGTTTAGAACACCCCAAGCATGATATCACTGCAAAATATAAATTTTCAACAAAGCACAGGAAAACAGATGCTTATAATGCTGGGTCAAGCCATGTGAAACCACTCTTTCCATGACACTCCCTCTATGCTGTATCTATATAGAAATCCCTTGTAAACATATTCAGGAAATTAAACTATGTCTGCCTTAAGTCTGTTAAATGCTACTAATCATATAATAAGGAGAGGAGAGGATAGATATCTGTGTGGTCTTTCCCACAGAACACTGCATCCACAGGGATTTGGGGTGTGTACTCAAGATGGACAATCCCGTGTTAGACCTTAACTGTAGAATAAGGTTTGTACCCAGCAGACTGTGAGGAGATCCACTAACCCCAATGTCATCTGCTCTTTAGAATTCCACACAATATCCCCATGAGACCGGCATTCCGGCAACATTCCCAGTATGAATGAGTCACCTTTAAGCACAGGCAAAAAAGAAAAAGGGAGCAGATTTTTTTTTTCTAGCTGTGTATATAAGATTGGTAACATGGTAACAAAGAAATTAGTATTATTTTGTGTTGAAAATGACAGTCTATTGTCTATTATCACTGTGGTATCAAAATCCTGACTTTCTTTATGATCTTGTAAATGAAGAAAAATATCTCAAATGGTTCATAGATATCAAACAAAAAGTTATTAATGATACAGAACACAGAATGTCAACTACTTCCTCATTCCTGTGTCCAAATATGACATTCTTTTGTACCCCTCCTGTCAAACTGCTCCCAATTACCCCTGAACCCTGACTGCTCTCTGAGGTAGTACATGTTTAGTGGGGTTTGGCTGGGCCTCTCTGGAGAGCGCTGTATTTCTCTGTCAGTGATGAGATCCTTTGTTCTCTCTTTAACTCTCTCAGCAGACCGTAATTGGCCACCATCTGGGGCCCTGGTCCTATTGTCTTCCTCTTGCCCTCTCCACATGTGCCACATATGCACTTCAAGAACGGAAATCGTACATCTGTTGTCGATCCAGTACAGTTTCCGAAACTATTATGCAACAATGGCCGATTACCAACTGAGTTTTCTGTGAAGCCAAGTCTACAAGAAGCCATTTTTTTGCTTTTTAATTTTGTACTTTTTTCCCCCTCAAAAATACAACCTGCAAGTGGACCACCATGGTAGCATAAAGACCTGAAATGTTGATCCTATCCCAACTATAACCATGTCCATGGGCAAGGCACTGCACCCACTGCTTGTAGGAATATGTCATTATAACTATGTAATTATTGTAGTGTTATTATGATGAACAAATGTGCAGTCCGGGCAGCTGCATTAGCATGTGGTCTACAGAGTCTATTTTAATGTTAATGGGGACAGTATTCAAAAGGGAAAAGCTGCTTTAAAAAGACTATAATTTGTTCAATATAGACTGAAATAATTTGTGCATATCTTGTATTTAATAGCCTAAAATATACTGAAAAAGGTCATCTAATGGTCATCATCAGCAATTAACTTCACACTGTCCAGAATGTTCCTGCCTCCAGCCCAGAATCGCAGAGATGAATTCCAGGCTGATGTGACCTCTAAAGTTAGTGATATGTTATGTTATGAGTGTGAAATTATTATTCAGGTCTCATTTTACAAAAAATCATCAGTGTTACCCGTTCAGAGGACAATATGAGGCGCTCTGCTTTGCAACTTTCAAACCAGGTAAGAATCAACATCAGCATGATTTTAATCACTGCAGCAAATGCTAGAAATGTAAGCTAACACCAAAAGAACAACATGAGCTCAAGTTTGTTACAGGTAGAGAAATCCTTCACTTTAATACATCCACTTGTTTCCCTTTCAGAACACAACCTGAATACTAACTGTTTAATTTTGAACATCAAAATAAACTGCATATTAGATCTTTAAACTTTTAACACTTGAAATAAGAAGCTTCCCCATCTGGGCTCTGGCTCATGAATTACAGATCTGATCAATGCCTTCTGTTTATTGTTAGGAATAACAATGACAAACCTTGTCACATGCGGTTCCTCTAAGTCATGCTCACAGACAGAAGATGCTGCTCTGTCTTTGCGTGATCTCAGACTCAGATCTTTTTAAACAGAAGTGGTTATTTGGGTCATCTAGGTCTCATGTGGCAGTTGTTTTAAGTGCCTACAAAAGTGTGGGTAAATAAGGGTTGTCACAAAGATTCTTGCTTTGGGAGAAGATAGCAGAAAAATCCATCAAACAGCGCCACATAGTAAGCTTCACTGATCAAAGATAGAGTGATCAGGAAGTCTGCTTAATTGGGACTCATCAATAAAAGGCAACATATGCTCCCGACATTGGAGGAACACACTCATTTAAAAACACAAAGAAAACAGGAGCACCCCATACCATGTTCCAGGCAATTTAACACAGACTTTGGCCAATTGAAGTTTTTGCTTCATAGTGCTTCATAAATAATGTTGGTTATGGTTAATACATATTCTGAATGCTATAAAAGAAGTCATTTTTATTTGAGTAATTAACATAAAGCTATAAGAATGATGATTAAGACAATACAATAAATACAGGCTTAACAGAAAGAAACAAAAAAGTCTATAGGCACACATTTTGACATCATGAAATCACTTCATCAGTATATTGTTTTAGAAGACTCTTCAAGACATTTGAACTAAAGAAAAAAGCATGCAACTCCTGTATTAAATTAAAATGGATTAATGGTATAAAGTGAAATCTGTTTTCAAAATAAGACCAATGTGTTTCGTCTGCATCTAATTAAAAAACAGTTTTACCAACATGAACCAGGAAATAACAATGGTGCACTGTTAGCATGCTAGTTATTGTTATCAATAGTGTAACGCCTGAACCATCCTCTGGCTCCTGAATGTTGTTAAACATGTTTATAAACATCACTAATTAGGATGATAATTCACTCCTAGCTGTCATGAGGAGCAGACACCCTTTTCTCTTCCTCCCTTATCTTTGCTCTGTTCGATGTTTTATTTCTCTCGACTCGTCTTTTTTTTTTTCTCCCGTTGGAAGAGATTTTTCAAATCCTAAATTATGAATTGGATAAAGCTGGTCCCTACGCATTTTTTCACGGAGGAGCGCCGGTCCGGAGAGCTGGTCAGTCCTAAGGGAACGTGCTGCCTGACACACGAAGGATGCGTCGTGTGCCTGGCACCGCTGTTACCGGAGGACACGGAGCGATTACTATTGGAATTTTGATGGCAGGACATCTGGATTGGCCTGGGGGTTGTTTTCTGACCCATCACTAATTGGAGCCGAGCAGATAAGAAAGAGCCCCGATCCGCCGGACAGTACGGGGAACTGCGAACTTGGGGGGGGGGGGGGGGGGGAACAACATCAGAAGGAAAAACACAGATGAACTGTCATCCCATCTGTGGGATCCACCTGGTGCTAGATACCATCGCGGATAAATGGATATGGAACTGTGGGGAACAGTGGCTCAGTCCGTATTCATTATACGTTCATTATACATCATACGTGCCAGGGGGAGGATTGCGAGTCGCACAGACCTGCAGGAAGTGGGAACCTGACAGAAACCAGAGTTCTGGCAAATTATCTGTTCGCCTGGGTTCTAAAATCGATTATGTTAAATTCCCCTTTTGTAATCAATTCTCCTGGAAAATGTGATCCAACTGGACTCTTTGTTTTGACTGCATCTTCTGCACAAACACGTCCAAGGCCGACCTGCTGCGGCCTTATCTCACAGTACTCTACAAAACAAAACAAGACATTCCATTCGGCTCACACACACTCACATGTATTAAGTATTACTGACCTGTCTATTTTTAGGATGTCTGCTTCTTCTTCAGTTTTCAATCAGTTTAATTGATTTCTGATCTGTTCCCTTGCCCCAAACCCTTCCCTCTTGTCGCCAAAGAAAAAACACCATATGTTACCTATCCAATTGTTTTCTGTCATTACATGTTGTGTATAATTGTCATTGATTGTATTGCATCTTTTCCACTCTGCATCTCCCAGTCGGCGGCGCGCGCAAGCGCAGCGGCCCCTCCCCTAGCTACTCTATCACTGTCCTGCCTGGTTAGTGGGGAAACGAAATTTCGAATTACTCTATGTACATGTACATATGGTTTTTTCGACAATAAATCAACTATGACTATGATAGGAATGCATTGGGATTCTGTCAAACTGTATAAAATTGGTTCAGTCTTTCTAATTTTTAAGACAGTAAAAATCTAGTACATCACGTTTAACTGATTTTTTAACAGTTTATCTGCACTAACATCAGGAGGCTACACCAAATGGACAACAAAAGTGTTCAGGGATGGAGAAGGTGGAGTCTTTGTTTGGAGATTTTCTCCCAGACGATGAGACAGAGACTAATAAGCAGCAGGTAAAGCTGGGGCTGGAGTTATTCATATCATTTACAATGCATTAGCCCATCACCCATTTACAGGAAGTCTTGGGGGCTCGGCGGGGTCCCATCTGTTACTATGTGTGTGTGTGTGACAGCTCTGCATGTGTACGACTGCGGGGGGCGCTATCTAGAACAGGAACATGACAAATCACAGGGCCAAGTGACACGGGCCAGTGACAAAACGGATGCTTCTTTGTGTTAGACACTAATTTATATTAATACAGACACCGGCCAGATGTGAACTCACAAGCACGGGAGAGCAAACAATGCTAGCTCATTAGAAAAACGCACTAGGCTGTATGAGGCAAACTAATGCTACATGGAATTCCAGCAGCCTGCACGCCCCAAGGGATTCTGAGAGGAAATGACAAAGGAAAATAAAAGACTTCAGTGTGTAGTTAAAAAAAAAAAGAAAAGAATAAAAAGCAACATTGTGGTTTCCGTTAGATTAATGATACAAACCTGAAAATTAGGCCAGACAAAAGACATTAAAACTAGATTTAGTGCCTTGCAGTCCCAAAGCAATAAAAAGTAGACAGTGATTTTAGGTTAGGAGCTCCAGGCTCATTAAATATTATGCAGTGAAGATGGACTCCAATTGAACAAAGCCAGAGGCGGTTCTTGGGGGGGGGCGAGTGGGGCAATTGCCCAGGGCGCAACTTCGTGAGGGGCGCCATGCCGAGCGCTTGAAAAAAAAATCTATCATATCACTGTGTAGGAAATTGGCAAATTAGCGCCCCCTCTGGCTGCAAGCGCCCGCGCAATACATTCCCTTCCACGTGGGCCAATGCGCAGCGCAGAGACCTGCTGGAGCCTACAGCGGCGCGAGAGGAAAGGAAGAGAGAAAGAAAGAGAAGAGAGAGAGAGGATTCACCCCCTCCCTCTGCGGCCGGTAACTGACAAAGCGTCTCAATCTGACGCGAGTCCAGCTCACACTACCACGATTTGATCAATGTCACGGCACTAGTTGCTAAGAGGAATTGACCAATGATAGCTCCTACTAGCTTCTACCAAGAATCGCTCGCATCGGGAACACGGAAACTACAGAAGACAATAGTAAACGAAGTTAGTATAACGCAACATTTAATCACTTTTAAATCGATCGTTCACCCTCCGTGGTATTTACTATGAATACAACGTACAAAGACACACTTTACATGGGACTTTGTAGAGATACGCGATCAGCATTTTCAATAGAGGCGACGTGAATTACTTATCCCGGACAACACTTCATCTGGGAGCTCTTTCAGATTTGCTGGACAGTATCTCATCTTTACTTTTGGTAAGTCATGTCATGAAATGTGTGTTTGTCATATCACTATTCTATTTTAGCGCTATTATATTATATTATATTGTATTAATTATATTAATTATATATGTTTTATTATGTTATATTTATTATATTATATTATATTATACTGAGGAGAAATCTGTGTGAGGAAAGTGAGGAATAGTTGTGTGTGATAACTTTTTGTTTGTGTGTGTGCCTGTGCAATCTGTAGAATAAGACAGAAGAAGAATAAATGTTTAAGGTGAGAGTAGCCCACTGTGTGTGTGTGTGTGTGTGTGTGTGTGTGTAGGGGATTTTGAAAAAATCGTTTGAATAATTGTGATTTCAATATTGACAGATAATCGTGATTATGATTTTTTCCATAATCGAGCAGCCGATGGTTCTATTTATATATCTGATTGTATATATTTTTGCCACTTTTATGTGTAGAGTTTATTATTTTTTATTTATGTTATTTAAGTTATGATAACTTTTAACTTTTGTTAACTTTTTTGAAAGTTAATAAAATAATGAGAACCACTCTATAGTGATAATTAAACATGGCTGCTTGTGGTAAATGTTGTGGGGTTTTTTTTTCCCTTGGGGGGGGGGGGCTTGTGGTTTTTTTTTTCATTCCTGGGGGGGGGCGCTCAGAGGGGGTCTCGCCCAGGGAGTAATTCAATGTAGAACCGCCACTGAACAAAGCTATATTAAAGGACATAGTGAAAGTTCTCACTATATTGCTTATTGATTTAAAATAAGCAGAAACTAGGAAGTGTACATTTTGTTTGGTCATGAGGTCAATAATTGTGAATAATTATACAAATAAAAGTGAAATCCTTATTTTTCTTTAAAGGTGCACTATATAACTTTGGTTGGGGGTCTGTCACCTTCTTGTTTCTATGGATATGTCATTGCTCTGCCTGAAATGTTCCACAGTATGAGATTAAACAGCTCTACTTTACATTTATTTAATTATAGGTGGTTTTATAGCTCAAAAACACATTGAAAAGATTCTGATTGTGAGTTTGTCTCTCCACAGATCTAACCAGTAATTTGGCTTGATTTGGTCTCCATGATGATAGAAGTTTTTAATTCCATACTGCGAAGCATTTCAGACAAAGCAATAACATCTCCATGGAGAAAAGCAGGTGGCGGACCCTCCACCAGAAAAGTTACACAGGCTAATAAATCACCATTCATCTAATGTGTGGGACTAGAAAAAACTATGATACTTATAAGAGATATAGTTATACAGTAATAGGGGCCAACAAATAGTTAAAAGTCTCAAGTTCTCAAAAACTTTGCAAATACAATGCAAAACCAGCATTTTCCAGTTTCATCATTATATTATTAAATTTACTTGGGACAGTCGAGACAATGGAAACGTCTGAAGGCATTCCTACGGTATCAATATCAGAATAATGAAACACATCTTTCACACTGCTCCTAATGTTAGCCAACTGTCACTACTCAAGTTCTGATCCAAACTATTTAAATGATTAATGACTGGATCAGAACTTAAAGGCAATGTACATGATTTTTGCTGTTTTGAAACTAGTTTTAAATTGTCGGAAGATAAAAATTTGTCACAATTAGATGACAGTACATACTGTAGGGTCCCATTTCTGCTTCAAGAACGGCTTATAAATATATCTGTACTTGGGTAAAAAAAGAGCAGCTTGAACTTTCTCAGTTGGAGCAGTACCAGTGGTCACTGTTAATTTTCTGTTGGAAGGTCCGTCATATGCTTTTCTCCATGGAGATGTTATGGCTTTGTCTGTCACAATATGGTATTAAGCCTTTCTATCTTCATGGAGACCAAACCTGCCTGGTAGCCTGTGCTCCCACCACCTGTAATTGAATAAATGTTGTTTAATGTCATACTGTGGAACATTCCAGTGAGAGCAATGACATATCCATAGAAACAAGCAGGTGACGGACCTCCAACAAAAAAGTTACATAGTACATTTTTAATATTCCAGATGTCCAAATCACTTTTAGCTTTTAGCATCTCTCCAAAAAGCTTCCAAAGCTAACATCATTGCTTTCATCTAATGCTTCTCCTACAAGTAAGAGATCCGGCTTTAAGTGGTTAAGAAGCCCACCTTAAACTTTACAACTCCTCAGTCGCCCTTAGTTTTACAGTAACACGACTAATGTATTTGACTACACCGATTCAGAGAACGCCAAGAGCTGCCAGGAAACATTCACTGGCCACGTCATGTTTGGTTCTATTATGTTCTTCAAAATGTTCCAAAATGATTTTAGACTATTGGGGCAAGTTAAAACTATGAGAGCTTGACTTGTGCCCAAACCTAAAAGCAAACCAATTATCCCCAGCCCACAGTGATGCATGGAGGAAAGATGGAGAGAAAAAAGGGTAGAGGAATGAATACAGCAGTGGTGACCTAACTGGATGTCAAAATATCAAGAAAAGCAAAGAAAATACAGTTCTTATACAAATGAATTCTCTGTGTGATGTAAGACAGTGCTCTGAAATGTTATATGGTAGAAAGGCTAAGCTGCTGACATGCAAAAGAAATGTTATTGTTCTGTAATTATGGTCAATATGAAAAGAAAAAGAGGTTAGAAGCCCTTTTCAGTTGGCTTATACAATATAATTTTATGTCATAGTCATAGTCATAGTTTGCTTTATTGTCGAAAAACAATCATGTACATGTACATAGAATGAATTCGAAATTTCGTTTCCCCACTAAAAACATATAAAATGTTATGGTTTTGTTTTGTTTTAAATATGTCATGACGATATCTACATCACCAGACAGTTATAAACTGCTTTGCCATACCAAACTGTACTGAGATAACACATAAAATATAACAGTGAGTAGTGACTTGAGGTTAAAACATCCTCCCCCGACAGGGCTGGTGTTTTCATAGAGACACCAGCATCAGCTACGCAAATAAAACCACCCCGCTGTTGCCACACAACATGAAAATATTTCATATTATAACTGTGGGTGATGAAGAAGAATGATGAAGTTTGCATGTTGTATGTGTGTAATTTAAACATGTGACTGAAACATCAAAAGAAGAAATGTAGCTCTTCCTAAATACAAGATCACCCAAAAGTGGGATAAGGTATGTGAAGACTACTGTCAATTAAAACACATATTAAAAGTGCAATATGTTACTGCTCTACTTTGCCTAGAATGTTCCACAGGATGGCTTTAAAGGAGAATTAATGTTTTTTACAATCTGAGCCTTATTTCGGTAATAAAACAAGTTGTTTTACTCACCCATAGCACTTTGGTGTCATATGGAGCACTTCCAGAGATGTTTTAGATTAGCGATATCCGTAATGCGAGTTCTCGGGGTATATAATATATGCCCCGAGCATGTAATATATGCCCCGAGCGGTCTCAAAATAACACAAACTTTAGCACTTTTCAAATCATAGAAGCTCAATCACTGCGTGCACATGGAAAAGTCCAAACCGACTGCAAACTGATTGGGATCGTAACGGTTGCATGTGCACAGGCAACGGATTGGATTGGGATTGGTTTCCCCAATCCCTCAGGAACCCCTGGCTTAGGCAGATAGCAAACCACTTGGCGTCGCCATGTGCACGATTTCGGATCGGATTTGCGTACTGCGCATGTGCCAGGGATTTCACTCGGAAGTGGTAAGAGTGGTAGGAGGTGCCGAGGGGAGGTGCCGAGGGGACCATCTCGATCTCCAGTAAGGGGAGAAATCCAAACCAGTCCTAATCCAATCCCACCATGTGCGCGCAGTCAATGTCTTAGTCTACACTTTCGTTTGAGTCAAAAGTGGCCTGTAATCTGAGATTTATCGATAATTTACAGCTTTGCGTTTCATGTTTGGGTCCCGGGAGCTGAGTGTGACTCCGCACATGCGCACTGGCGTCCTCATCTACTCGAAACTATGGCTAAATCTCGGATTACGGGCCACTTTTGACTCAAACGAAAGCGTAGACTAAGACCTCGAGCTTCTATGATTTGAAAAGTGCTAAAGTTTGTGTTATTTGGAGACCGCAAACATGTGCCCCGAGAACTCACATTACAGAGATCGCAAATCTAAAACATCTCTGGAAGTGCTCCATATGACACCAATGGGTGAGTAAGACAACTTGTTTTATTACCGAAATAAGGCTCAGATTGTAAAAAACGTTAATTCTCCTTTAAACCTCAGTGGAAACAAGTAGGTAGCATCACTAGGTCAAATGAGAGTTGTGGAGTGGCAATCTCGCTCACAGTATGATTTTCAATGCATTGTGAGCGATATAAACACCTGTAATTGAGTAAATACAAGATAGATAATACAGTTCTATAGTGTAACAGCAGAGAAAACAGTAATAACCCCCTCTCAGTTAAAGAGTTAAAAATCCAACAAAGTGGGTGGTACTCGGTGGATTGGGGCGCATGGGTGGGGGTGATGGTGTGGGGTGGGTCTTGACCTATGAGTGACAGCACTGGTCAGTGAGAACGAGCAACAGCATACTGCCAATGGAGTGTGACAGCGACGAAAGTTTGGCCACGGAGCTCAGCGAAGTATAGGCGGGGCTAAGAGGAGCTCCTCACGTACCGCCCAGAGACCGTGAGCTGACCGCCAGTGGCTGTGCTTGTCATGTAATAACCTGCATCTGGTTCACGGTCATTTGTCCAACCAGGAAATTCAAATGTAGTGGCCATAGCTGATCCTAAAGAGGCCAGTACAGACACGGTTTTTGACCAAAAGTCAGATTTTTAACAAATATGCACTAAAATGCCAAAATAAGGCCAGGAAAATGTATACACTTCTATTTTAGACCCATTTACACAGGTAATCAGTTAAAAAAAAAAGTGGTTTTGGTGTTTAGTGGCTCTTTAAGTTACATACGTCGTGTACCTTTAAGTTCTATATAATCAAACTGGCTGCATGTAGGGCTAGCTCTGGCTGCAGTTTTTTCAGTCAGTAAGAACATTCACATCCGGAAGAAACTTTTGCTTATTACTGACTTTGAACTGGTCGTGAAGAAGGGCTAAACAGCGAATCGTGCTGATGGGTGTATGAAAGAAGCCAATTTCCCTGTGATAAGACACAAATGAGAGTGGTGGGCCCAGAGGGAGCACTGTGCGTGTGTGTGAGGAGAGGCTGAGCTGATAAAAGCATCTCTGGCTCTGACAGGGAAAGATGGGTTTGTGTGAAAACAAAGCAGAGCGGCTGTTAACTCAGACTGTTACATAAGAGTCCTGAAGATGAGGAGAGCAGGAGAGGAGGGATCCACAGCTCACGATCCAGGCCACGCGCTGCAATCTTTACTTCACAAACAGAACTCACTGTCCTCTATGGCAACACAAGAACAATCAGTCACAGTATGGGCAAGAACAACAGCTATGACCTACAAAAACAAGGTTGTGGCTTTGAAAAGTCAACAGGCATCCATCTCGGAAACCTTCAAATCTTCCAACAATTCATCATGGAGTCAAGATTTGTAGCCTATTAAATACAGTGCCACTTGCCAATGGTTGCATCCATAGCCCAAATATTATAAAGAAGCTATTCGTGTGTTTTAGCTTTTTGTTATATAACATATTTTCATGACTTTTTACATTCAAATTTACAAGACAGGATATCTACAGCTTTAAAAATAAGAGACCACTGCAAAATTATCAGTTTTTCTGATTTTACTACATATAGGTATGTGTTTGGGCAAAAGGAACATTTTTGTTTGAGTCTATAAACTACTGACAACATTTCCCACAAATTCCAAATAAAAATATTATCGTTTAGAGCAGAGGTCTTCAACAGGGGGGTTGCAGAGGTACTGCAGGGAGGTCGCGAAATCTTTTGATTTCACTTTAAAATAATATTATTTTATATTTTATAGTGTAAAATTCAGTATTAACCTGTGTATTATTTCCTTGTATTGGATGTAACATAACAGAGTAGCAATGTTTATACATGACACTAAGCTCAATTTAATATAAAACACAATTCTATGCCGTATATATAGTAGGGGGGCCCAGTTCGCCATCTGTTTGGGGGTCCCTGGCCTGAAAAACGTTGAAGACTCCTGGTTTAGAGCATTTATTTGCAGAAAATGACAAATGGTCAAAATCACAAAAAATATACATGTTTTCAGACCTCAAACAATGCAAAGAAACAAGATCAAATTCATTTTAAAACAACATAATACTAATGTTTACACTTAAGAAGAGTTCAGAAATCAATATTTGGTGCAATAACCCTTATTTTTAATCACAGCTTTCATGCGTCTTGGCATGCTCTCCACAAGTCTTTCACATTGTTCTGGGGCGACTTTATTCATATAGTAGCTCAGCTTTGTGTTTGTGTTGGAATTCAACAGACGTTGGAATGGAATGGCTGGAATACATGTAGAGATGCTGATTTCAGGAAGAAAAAAAAAATGCAGTGGTCTCTTATTTTTTCCAGAGCTGTATTTTATATGTTAATTGTTATGGCAACAGTCCTGAGTTTTCATCATTCTGAAACCCATATACAAAAATAATTATTTGCCCTATTAGCAAGCACAGTGTCTTTAATTCTTATATCAAAATAGTAAGTAATGGTAGAATCTATATAATTGGAATCTAAATAATTGGAACAGTCAAATGACTTGCTTGGAATCATTAAGAAACATTTGTGTTTTAGCCTTGAGCGACAGCATTCTTAACAGGCATGTTGGTGCCATTTATTTGGAGGATTAACAGACATGACCTGGAGTTCGGAGGTTATCTGCTTTAAAGGCGCCAAGAATAGAAATAAATAAATAAATGGAGAAAAAAGTCAATGAAGCTGTTATTGGTGGAAGCTAATGAAATCCTATTTTTTGTATTATGTGGTGTGGGTCAGAACATGGGGTTGATAAATCTTACATTACTGGTGTTGTATGGTTGACTACTTTTATTATTCATTCATTTATTAATTAGGTCTTCTGGCATTATGATATACAAGTGTATTTTATGTAAAAAAAGTGCAAATCTTAAAAAAAAACAAAAAACTTTATGGTATTGGTGCAATCCTTTCCATCTAAGACTGTACAATACCACTAACAATGTGAGTTGCTTTAGTTAGCAAAGGTATTTATCAACTCAGATTTAAGTGAATGCTCCTGGAGTTGTTTCCAATGTGCACTCACTAACACACTAACTTAAAAAAAAAAAAAAAAAAAAAAAGCAATTACATTTTTCCCCCAAAATCTGTGCAGCCCTACCTCATTCAAATACTATTTACAACCTACTGGATTCCAGCTCAATTCATCAACCTAAGTCAGTAGCCATTACATTGCCATTACATTGTTTCTGGTAACTCCATGACTCACAACAAGACCTGTTCCTTACTCACAATCTAAACAAAACTGGATGACAAAGCCGGTAAACTTTCTCATCAATGTAAAGCCTGAACAACACACACAAGACACAAAAGTTCCAGCTCAAAATGCCCATTTAAGGTCAGTCAGAATCCCCCCATCTTGTAAAATAAATCCAAGGGGTCCCTGGAGAGCAAAGCCAAACAGCAGGGGCTCCTTCCAAACTGTGCCTGACCAAAGCAAACAGCCCTGCTCTGAGTGGGGCTCTTGCTTAGGTACAGATGTTGACTTTAGGAGATTGATGTGTCAGCGCTGGTGAAACGTGACAGTGTTTCTGTGAGGTGAAGAAAGCCCACTTCCACTGTGTGCTTGGATGGCATTTTTTCTGAGTAAAGAGACAATAAATTATGAGTTTTAAAGTGGCTGTACTATTTTTTTCATAGGATAGTAAAGTTTTGCCTCAGCACAGATATATTGTAAAAGAAGCTCTTAAGGTCAAAATGAGATTACTGCATTGAGAGTAAACCAAGCCTAGAACAGTGTCAAACTAAGGGTGCGTCCCATTTCTGTCTTACCCCTTCGTCTTACCCCTACCCCTTGGTTTTGCGTGTTCATGTGAGGGCAAGGGGTGTCCCGATTCTTATTTTGATCAAGGGCTCGGGCCACGACCGAGGGCTACATACCCCTGGAAACGAATTAAGCTCTCGACCAGACTTGGAAAGAAGGGGTACGCCTACAAGCTCAGGCAGGTTTTGGGATCAGGATGGCAGCGTCACATCGACCAGCCAAGAAGTTTCATAAATGTATTTTCAGCAGTTGTAATTATCGATTAACAGTTTAGCATGGTTTACAATCATGACGCTTATGTTCTACGTTACTTTTAGTGAACTGTTGTTGCAGTTTTAATTGTAGTGATGTTTGCTTAGCAGACTTTATCGTTTTCATCGAACTTTCATGCATAAACAAGCTAGTTTTTTTGTCAAGCTGAGGTACCTGATAATCCTTGACATTTGTTTACGTTTGTTTGTGTCAGTTGTTGTCGCCTCTGTAGACGTAGCAGCCAGGTAGAGGCAAGGGATGATGACGCAAACGGTATTCGAGTGGTGTCCCATTTCTTACGGGAACATTCGTACCCCGAGCCCTCTCAGCTCGGTATCGAGGGGCAAGACAAAGACGTAGATAAAGGGGTAGAGGAAGGGGTAAGACAGAGTAATGGGAGGCAGCCTTAATCTAAATTAAACTGAACTAAAGTGTGAATGGAGGGGACATTCATACACAAGGCACAAACTAATAATATGCTTTTCTTTAGATGAAGTTATTTTGAACACATTATATTTCATACAGCAACAAAACTAACAACTAAATCAGCAACAGCAACAACTAAATCAGTAAAATAGATTTCCTTTACCTCTTCCCTAACTTATTGACAACAGGTCCCAGCAGAACTACTACTACACTACACACTTCATCATCTCATATAGAGTATCTGTATTGAGTTATTCGTCATATAAAGATGCATCAACCTGGGTGACACTAATGACAATGTAACTTTAAACTAAAACATGTTTAATCTGTCAAAATGAACTTTATGGATTGTCAAAATATTCCCAGCCGGTAAAGTCTGGACAGAACATGCCATTCCCTTCTGATTTTCCCTCTTCTTGTCTCAGAGCCAGCCAACAACATGTGGCTTACTTATTTGTTTTTATTTTGTGTGTTTTTGGCTTGAAGTGGATGTTCCCAGATGGAGAAGTGGAGCAGAGATGTCTTGGTGGCAGGCAGCTGCAGCAAAACGGGTGGTCTTTATTGTCATTGTAAAATCGAACGTTCAAACTGCTCATGTGTAATTACTGCACACTTGCCTCAGTAAAAGTGCAGAGCAAATACCACTCTACCACTCTTTATTATGTGTTTAAAAATGTATAAAGGTCGCAAAACATTTTACAGTCATCTTGTTAAAATGAAGAAACATTGGCAAAAAAGACGCAAAATATTCATCATAGACATAAGACTTTTCCTTATCATTTTGCCTGAACTATCTGGATAACTGAATTTTATTGTAATTGTAAAAATATACACTATCAGTCAAAAGTTTGGACAAATACTACCCAAGTTAGCTATGAAATGTGGTTATAGGAGGAGTTTGGGTTTAGTCCCACTTTAAAAATGTCTCACAAATGAAGATGCTGGGAAGGGTGAATGGGCGAGGCACTGACGTTTACAACTGTGTAAATTTTGTACATGTTGTAATGTGGTTGTCTAAATATATTATATATTTTTGGCTATTTTGATTTATATTCTGTTCTGTATTTTATTTAAAGTGTGAACATTTTATTTTTCAATTATTTAAAAATATATCTTAAAGGTATTTTAACTTTCAACTGCATGATTCTATGTAAACAGAAAGTTAAAGCAATACTTCGAAGCTCTCCATGGAGATACACAAGTTTAATAGATTTTTTTCTCCATGGAGATACACAAGTTTAATCTATTTTTTCCCTTAAAACTGTGGGTTTTACTCAGCAGTCCAAACTTTTCTCATTGAATGCCATTGCCACATGAGATGGAGAAGAGGGTTAGCCACACAAAAATGTTTATTAACTTTTTTGTTGAAAATGCTTTTATGCTAAGATCACAACCCCCATGTTTTCTGGCTGTAAATCTTTCATCATATTTCCACTTAAAACTGTAGTGAGGTGCCAACTTAATTAACCCAACAGCAAAGCGAGGGAACATCAGACCAGCGTGCGCCATGAAGCTCTTAATTAACGTCATCTTTGAGTTCAAAAACTATGACTCACTCCTCTCTCAGGTGAATTCTTCTCATCTCTTAAAAAGCATCTGTTTATGACTATCTACGCACAAACTGCCAAGGCTGCACCACATCAAGATGCAGAGAGAAGGAGCTAGTGTCTCCTCGCCCCTAAGAAAAAAGGAAGCATTCAAGGACAGCACATGTCTGAGGAGAACAAAAGACTGCAGAGTGGTTTTATCAGTCAACACTTTTATTCAGCAACTAAAACACGAGGCCAAGGATTTTGAAAGGTCTTTTGAGGTTTGGCTTTGAAATAAGCTCCTCTGAGTCATTCATGTCTGCCCCGTTTTCTATATTTGACGGTAGATGGGTGTTCCCATTTCCCAAAGCAACCTGTTGTACAGATTTGGTATTAATGTGAAAGGGAAGTGCAATTTTTGTAAGTCGATATTTATCGTGGTTGAATTATGAACTTCTATGACTCATTATAGATACACACTAACTACTTAAGTGTTTTCTGCTATGTATTTATTGCAGATAATAATATTGTATGTATTTATGGTTTGGCTTCAATATTATCGTTTATCGTCTATATTTACTTCAGAGATATATTGTAACTGAAAATGTGTTATTGTGACAGCCCTACTATTTGATCTCCTCTCTTCCTAAAAGAGTTCTAACATTTGAGTTTGTTTCACTTTGGTAAAACAAGAAAATTTGTAGGCACCAAAATCAGACTTGGTCACATATGGTTTTAAATTTACGAGATTTATCTTGTACCTACAAGTACAAAAACAGATGTATACAATTTATAGGAAAGGTTATCAACCTTAAATCTCCAGAACAGGTTGATATTTTATCTGCAGAATAGAAGATACATAAAGCTTTATTTGATTTAAGAGCAAAGACATAAACATGACTAGACAGCTCTCTTATAGGTTTGTAGTAAAATAGGGCTCAGGGGGAGTTTGTAGTGAATTAAAATGACATAATTTGGTGAAAATAATAAAAATCATAAAAATCAGCCCTACATATCAGAAGAGTTGATCAGCCAACAGTTTATCTGGATTCAGTGTCTGCATTGGCCATGAAAAAACCAAAACCCAGTCGATCTCTATAACAAATTTAAAAAAACAGTGTCCAGAACTTTGAAACCTTGGGCCAGTCCAGCACAAATGAGGGATTACATTGACCTGTAAGTAAAAATATCTATGACAAGATAATATGACAAGATGATATATCAAGATGGACATTAAGCAACCATTAGAAAGTACTGCTGACCCATGCACCTAAAATGGTTAAAATGATATTAATTACAGTGCAGCAGAACATTATCAGAAAAAGCTTCTCTTGACAAAAGAGTTATGGAAAAAGTGATCTGACCATAAACTTCCCATACCTAAAAATAGTAACCTCTGATTCCTCTGTGCAGACACCAGCAGCAGTGTGTGAACAAGAGAATGAGAGGAACTTTTATTGGAGAGGTTCTCACAACACGACTGGGGAAAACCCTCCACAACATAAAACTTTTAGAGAATTAATGCCACCGTGGTCATTAGAGGCCACCAGAACAAAACCACAGCTCTGTATCGAGACACGTGTTCTCCCCAAAATAACAAGATGGAAAAAATGGAAAGCAATAATAGTTTGTAACATTTTGTGTAGTTGTGATGATGATGATGCAAGTGCATGCTACATACCAATGATGTTTTCTTATACATCATGGTCACTTAACACAAAGTACAATTTTATAATACTGTTTCATTTCTGGTGGAGGGTCCGTCATGTGCTTGTCTCCATGGAGATATTATAGTTTTGTCTGGAATGTCCCGGTATGGTATTAAACGTATCCATCTTGCATTTCCTCAATAACGTGGATTTTTATTGACCCAAAAACATACATTCTTACTGTAAGTGGGCTCGCCTCTCCACAGATTTGACATGTAACCTGGCCTTGTGGTGTCACAGTGCACCTTTTAAACATAGAACTTCATAGCATTCAATTTATAATTATTCATATCGATAGCATTTTTAAAATGTCAGATATTTTAATAATTACTGTGCTACTGTTAATCACAATTATTTGGGTCATGATAAGATAAGATAAGATATGCCTTTATTAGTCCCTCAGTGGGGAAATTCCAGTGTTGCAACGCACAGATCAAGAACAGCACGAAAAAGTAACGTCGGCCTCTGCGCGTCCTCCGTAGCAGCTCCTCCGCACATAGCAACGCACATAGCAACTAACACTAATACTAGTCAGACATAACATTTTGACAGACCTATTTTGTATGCTCTGCTTCTAAATTACAACTTTTTACCTGTAACCAACTCTTTACCTGTAACCATAAATGCCCAACCAGCAAAACGAGGCACAATAAAAGATTTTATGTGATATCTCAGTGGTCATATAGTGTTGTCTGATGTGTATTACAGTTTTATCACATAATCGTAGCGTTACATTCATTCTTACCTGGACTTGACCTTTGCCCATGATCTTGTCCACTATCTCGTTATCATCCTTATTGAGCATGCTTTTGTCATAGCACTTCTCATAACAAAGGATCCGCAGGTACTGGGAGCCCTCCAACTCGATCTCAAACTCCTACAAACAACAGAGAAAACATCAGACAACTCAATAATAACTTTAGGCCTGTTTGGTGATGATTTATGCATAATGTAGATGACTGACTTCATTCCACTGTGGCTCTGAGGTGTCTCTGAACACTCTGGTCTTGGCTTTGCTGACAAAGTACCCAAAGGAGTCCACTTCCAGGGTGCAGTATAAATCTGAAAGGAGCATTAACATTGTACATTAGGTTGTGATGAATACATTAACAAAACGACACATGCCTCAGTAAATCAGGTTATCACCACATACTCAAAGGAAGAAGGTATCACTCCATTAAATGTAAGACTTCTCGCTGTAATGAGTTTGAACAATGTACTTTGGACTTTAGCTCCTTAGTCTTTGTATCTTGTTTATTTCACAGTGTCATATGTGGTCTGTAATGATTGTCTCTTTGTTTTTGTGGTTGTTTTAATGTCTCATTGTGTACTTTGAGCTTTTAATTTGTTTGAGTTTTTAATGTGTTTTTGACTACAAATGGCAAATAAACTAACCCAAAGTGCATATGGCAGGCTAATAATTTCACTAAAACACAGTTAATGTCAACAGATTTTCTTCTAGTGTCCTTCTCAACATTTTTCCCAGAAACATTTAACTGAAGTAAAACTAGACAATATGAAATCCAACAAAATGAATAATTAGAAAAACATGAAAACCTGTCAAATACACTTTAAAGGAGAGCTGTACAAGTTATCAGTCGTTAAAACAGCCCTTTAGTACTTTAGGCTGCACAGCCTCATGGGTAATAATGTTATTACACTCCACATATTTTGCACTGATTGCGCGCCAATAGTGTTTGTTCTATGTGACGGCTGGAACATAATAAAATGCTGTGTCTGTGTTTTCTTTGATTAGATGCAGTTTTTGCATTCTTTGTAACCATTGCCAAGAATGTTGTTTTTATGACTTAAAGATGTGTTTTGAAATAGTGGAAATGTTCACTCTCACCTCAATTTAAATCCTGGCTCAGGGAGAAATCCCAATTTGACCATGAGGCCTGAGGTGTTTGGGGGACATTGTTAGAGTTGTATTGTTACAGTATGCATTTATTTTTGTTTTATGTTCTAATTTAAATAGTTTTAAAATGATACATAAAATAATATTGTACTGCATTTTAACCATGGCTTTCTATGAAAATATGTACTCAAATACTCAAAATATCTCATTTGAAAGTAGATTTTTGTAAAGCGCTCTACTCTACAAATACTATACACACAACAAATCAATAAACTCAAACTCAATACTGTATATGTACCATCACCATCTCTTTCCTCACAAACACAAAGCCAGTGTGCACAAAATCTCACAATCTTGAAATCTATGAGAAAGTATGTTTCTATCAAATCACACAGAATGAATTATTTAGGATGTCAACACTTAACAATTGTGTCAATTGATGGACATGTAGAGACTCTCCAAGCACTAGTTACACCCGCACCTGGACTCTGTAGCACCCATGGGACCCAACTCATACATGGGCCAATTAAACTCAGGTAATGTGTTTGTTAAATGGCTGCAGAGGTGGTGCAGGAGCTCTGTGAAGTGTCTAGTAGGAGGTCCTGAAGCCTGGCTCTGCCCCTGGGGTTATTATTTGACATCATGATGGATGTGTGTACGCCTCGACCTCTCACTGCCAAACTCACAAGATCAGATCGCAGAGGCACAAGGTTTCTCTCATATAAACAACAACAGAATCTGTTCATAAGACAAAAGCTGTGGCATCCCTTGAAAATAATAGCTTTTAAAAAGTGTATTACGTACTAGCTGAGGGTCCACCACCTGCTTGTCACAAAGGAGAAGTCTGGAATGTTTCACACTAAGGCATTACATTTTAGACCTGTAACCTAGACTCGTGGCTTCATTCCATAGAAATATATGTCTAATGTGATACAGGTATGTGGGGTGACAGTACCTCAGTAATGGGTGAGTGGTTATTCGACATAAAGTACTTCAAGTGTCTTGAAGGTATAAAAGTGCTACACAAATGCGACCCATACCATTCCAGGCAAAACAATTCATGGTTTCAGGCAAATAATTCCTTCCTGATTTGAAGAGTTTTGTGAGGACCTCTCTCCATTCAAGATATAATATTTGAATGGTGTTATTGTCGTAGCAACAGAGGACAGTTGTCATGCCATGTCATTCAAATCAGGAATCTGTACCTATATGGAGGACAATCTGACAAAAATCTTAACAGTGCACCAGCTGTTCTGTCCCGATATAGTACCGCACGTGTCCCACATCTGGACAGGAGCTGTTTGTTTTGGCTGCATCCTGAAAAGCTAGGTCATAATTACTCCCAGTGAAGAGGAGATTAGTGCAGTGGTGAAGGGGAAGTTCAGAGGAGGGTCCACCTGGGGGATGTTTGTGCAGCAAAGTCTGTAAGACGCTAAAGCCAAGCGGTTATTGTACACTTCCGCTACTTACCGAAATGCTCATCTCAAAGTAATCGTCTCAAAATCTAATATTTAATTGACGCTGTCTAGTTTCCTGCATAAACAGATCCAACAAGCGAAAACATTGACAGATGAAGTAAATAACACATATTATTTATTGACAACCACACATGTATTAGTAAGTCCTGTGTTGTGAAACTGTAAATGCAAACTTGCTGTTCATACGCTGCTTTTCTTTCTTGGAATTCTGTCACTTTTTGACAGGGTTAGACGTTATTAGTAGTCTATATCATTGTTGTGCCGCAAATGACCGAATAACTCAAACTAAACTACTAAATATCTAACTACTAAAATAAATCTACTAATAAATATGGCAAGAAATTCATATCTTCTCTGGTAAACATAATAGGAAAAATGTCAATAATGATGGCAAGTGATGACAAAGGAGGAAGGGATTTGACTATTTTTGTGTTAAATTGCCACGTCTAAAAGTCTGAAATGAATATTAAAGCCATGTGTTTATTATTTTTAACAAGACAAATTGACTTTTAATATAATCAGTCAATGTGCCTCGGGTTTGTACCTTGCCCATTTTTACATTATTAAGTAAAAGCTCCACTGTGCTGAGATTTGAGCTCAACCCTCAAAGATAATTTTAAAGATATTTTTATGACCCAGTGAAGCTCACTGTAGGACCAGCAGATCTACAGAAGTTGTACTGATAATTGCTTTTGAAATTACTTTTGAAACTTTTAACTGTTGAATTTATGATAAGCTATTGTCAATGCATATATAGGTCATGTATATGAGGAAAAAAGTGGGTCAAACTGGGACCAGGCCTTAACATGTGAGTCCATATTGTTGGCAATTCATCACTATGTCCTCTCACTGGTCAGTCTGGGGTCTGTACTCCATAAAAGCAGAGGTTAAAGTATAATGTCCTCTTCTATCTTAATTAAAAGGCTGTTGTGACAATATAAGGGTCTAATCCTGGCCTGGGGTGGTGTGCAGTGCAGGGTCAGGCGGGGGTCTCACAATAAGAACTTATCATCGTCTAGCATACAAATCGGGTTGCAACAATTTATCTGAATAATTGTGACTAAATGAAAATTTAAATGATTGTTGATTTGACTAATAATTATTCATCATTATCTGGACTAAACAGACTCAAAGAAGCATGGCTAAAGTTGCTTTCTCAAAGTGAAAAAATGCATAGCACACTCAGATGGCCACTGTCCAAAAGCTTTTTTTTATTTTTAAATAATGTTTCAGCAAAAAGCCTTTGTCAGATTTTTTTTTGCTTTGGACCAAAGTATACAGCAAAAATGATCTGACGAAGGCTTTTTGCCAAAACATTATTAAAAAAAAAAAAAAGCTTTTGGACATCAGCCATCTGAGTGTGGTATGCATTTTTCGCTTTTATTTTGCTGTTCTTTGCATTTGCACCTCTACAAGAACATTGCTGAGCGTTTTCGGTTTCATAAAGATCCTTGTTAAAATGCATTTTAAACAATTTTTAATTAATACTACTATTTACTTCTTTTCCTTTCTTTCCTTTTTACCCTCTGTTATATATTTTATATTATATTTGATGAGTGAGCTACCGTACCCAAAACAATTTCCCTTGTGGATCAATAAAGTTTGTCTAAGTCTAAGTCTAAATACAAATGTTTGTTATAAATAATTGTTTGATTATTAGTCAACAAATAAAATCATCATTAGTTCAGTCCTACAAATAAGCCCAAGTGACTGCTTCTAAAAAAAATATAGAAAAGAGAGTGTGGTATAACTGTATTGTTTTGATAGAAACCAGAAGGATGAAGCAAATAAAAGTATGTCAAACACAGTGCAGAGGTCTGAATATAATTACACGCTAGATTCACAAGATTATTGAGCTTTGCAGAAGCGCTCAGCCTTCTATTTATTTTACTGGAACTATGGAAACTTGATATTTGAGCACTGTATCAGACCAGACAGGCAGATAATGACCAGCAGCCTATTATTGGTAGCCATCAGAGTGAAAGTGTGCACCACCCAAGACAGACACCTCAAACTGATCTTAAAGTTGGGGTACCTGGTTTTCAAGCCAGGAAGTAGGTATTTAAATTTGTGAAACTAATTCCTAGCACTCACAAACAAGGACCTTTTAGCACACCGCTAGTATTCACATGCATATTAAGCAATCAGCTCTCATGTGTCATATAGTCGCACACACAAGTTTGCGATAGAATAAATGTTTTGTAATTAGATGAGGAAAACACACAGTTTAGTTTTTTTGTTAATTTATGAAAAAAAAGTTGGGGAATGCGTAGTGTAACTTTTCTGGTTTACTTTGTTGTATCCATGGTGATGTTATTGCTTTGTAGGTAATGGGCCACACAGTATGGCATACACACACCTCTGGAAAATATAAGAGACCACTGCAAAATCAGTTTTTCGGATTTTACTACTTATAGGTATGTGTTTGGGCAAAAAGAACATTTTTGTTTGAGTCTATAAACTACTGACAACATTTCCCCCAAATTCCAAAAAAAACATTATCGTTTAGAGCATTTATTTGCAGAAAATGACAAATGGTCAAAATAACAAAAAAGATACATGTTTTCAGACCTCAAACAATGCAAAGAAACTAGATCAAATTTGTTTTAAAACAACATAATACTAATGTTTACACTTAAGAAGAGTTCAGAAATCAATATTTGGTGCAGTAACCCTTATTTTTAATCACAGCTTTCATGCGTCTTGGCATGCTCTCCACAAGTCTTTCACATTGTTCTTGGGTGACTTTATTCCATTCCTGGTGCAAGAACTGAAGTATCTCAGCTTTGTGTTTGTGTTGGAGTTAAACAGACGCTGGAATGGAATGGCTGTAATACATGCTGATTTCAGAAAAAAAATGCAGTGGTCTCTTATTTTTTTCCAGAGCTGTATGTGCAAGAAGGAGCGCTACTGCAGATCCTTCATCCCAACTGCCATCAGACTGTATAACTCCACTGTATAGTGCAATATCGTTTTTCCAACGTGCAATATCGTTTTTCAATACTCTCCTTGTTACTGTTTTATCATTATTACTTATTCTATTATTACTTATTTTATTATTATTATTATTATTACTTATTTTTATGCCATTCTTGCCTGCATGCACTTTTCTTTCTTGTTCAAACTGTCCCTACCTGGAACTACTGTGACAAGTAAATTTCTCCTGCGTGAGATCAATAAAGTCTTATCTTATCTTATCTTATATCTCATGGAGACAAGCAGATGATGCATGCATGCTTACAGTACAAAGGCAGTTTTTTTTAGCAATAAAAAACATGACTAATTGAGAAAGTTCATAAAATGAAAGTTGAATGCCATGCTGTGGAATATTCCAGGTAAAGCAATCATGTCTCCCTGGAGGCAAGAGGATGAGGGACCCCCACCCGTAAAGTTACACATTGCATCGAACCATAGAAGTTGGTCCAGTTGGAGTCACTGTAAAACTATGTCACAGCTGTTGACATTTCGACATTCAAAAATGACTAGCCTCGTAGCATTAGAAGGTTGTGTTTTGCTCCGGTTTGTTGTTTCTAAACAGTGTTTTTGTAGCATCCCATCTCCTGCTCTTTCCTCTGTGACCCAGTTTTCAGTTCGTTGCCCTGGGCTGAATGGAAGCTCTCTCCCACCGGGGCAGATATATGTGACAGAAATACCACAGCTCCAATCAGATCATTCACCACTGTTTTTATGAGACTCCTCAATCAGATTAGAGGGGATTTCTATGTTTATTTCCTCAGACATATAATGGCCCTCTGTGTAATAATAAAGTCAAGAATCTGAAGCAGGGCTATTGCTGCAAAGGGTACATCGTGAACCATTGAAACATGACTCTGCAATCATTGGAATTGGATATTATAATAACTGTGACATGAATCAAATAGTAGACTACCCTCACATGCCATAGTGCAGAACAAAACTCCACAATTGATACTTTGCAGTGACATCGTGCTGGGGGTGTTCTACATGTAGCTATCATGGTGTCACACACACATTAGCAAACAAAAAGAAAGCCAAAAAGAAAAAAACAAAAAGGACAATGGATTATGAGTGTTTGTGGTTTGTGGTCCTGTTGAGGAGTTTGAATTTCAACAAACAGGTGAAAAAGAAAAATTGTAATTGACAGTATTTTTTTGTGTGAGATACTTGTTTAACAGCACAAATCAGCTCACCTTTTGTAGAGTGAATTAAGTCAGTTCTTTATGGTCAGCTAAAATAAAAGCTATGATTAAAGTCTAATTTGAGTCACAGAGCTCCAGATTGAGTAGTACCTTCAGTTAGCATCACACTAGTGTCAATAGATGGAAGTACAGTCATTTGCTGTGATGCTAAACCCTCATCCATCACAGCGCTCACACTTACAGCATCTATAATGTGTCATGATGGAGTCAGCGCCACCTTCTACATCTACAAGACAGATGAGGTGCTCCGTTTCATCTGGACGAGCGCCTCCTCTGATGTTTTAGTTTTCTTTGTGCATGGAAGAATTGAGGTATCACATGGGACTGTCATAACAATAACAAATTTTGAAGTATGATATATCACTAAAGCAAAATATTGTAACAAACAATAATATTGAAACTACTTTATGCCAGTGACACAGGAGAGGATAATCCCAGTAAACCTGTTTTTAAATATATTGTATCCAAAGGCATGAGCTGTAATAAGCAGAATGAAGTAATAATTATTATCTTACCTATACTTAAACTTGATAAAACATGGACTAAACTAAACAGAGCAACAATAAATATATCACGGTTAATATACTGCTCTGGAAAAAATAAGAGACCACTGCATTTTCTGAAATCAACATGTATTACAGCCATTCCATTCCAGCGTCTGTTGAATTCCAACACAAACACAAAGCTGAGCTACTTCAGTTCTTGCACCAGGAGTGGAATAAGTCACCCAAGAACAATGTGAAAGACTTGTGGAGAGCATGCCAAGATGCATGAAAGCTGTGATTAAAAATAAGGGTTACTGCACCAAATATTGATTTCTGAACTCTTCTTAAGTGTAAACATTAGTATTATGTTGTTGAATGAATTTGATCTTGTTTCTTTGCATTGTTTGAGGTTTGAAAAGATGCATCTTTTTTGTTATTTTGACCATTTGTCATTTTCTGCAAATAAATGCTCTAAACTATAATATTTTATTTGGAAATTGGGGGAAATGTCAGTAGTTTATAGACTCAAACTAAAATGTTCCTTTTACCCAAACACATACCTATAAGTAGTAAAATCAGAAAAACTGATCATTTTGCAGTGGTCCGTTATTTTTTCCAGAGCTGTAATTATTAATAATAGTGAAGCAATTTTATCAAATCCCTAACTCAAATCTAGCCACAATGGTTCAGTCTAATGCATAAATACTAAATAATTCTATTCTACTTTGTGAGATAAGGTACAACAAAATAATGGATATTATCTTCCTCTAGCTTTGAGAGTAATGTTTGTAACATTTCCCAAGCTAACCATTTTTCTTCTGCGGTTGACAAATTCCAATTAAACAAATAAAACAATAGTCTCCCTCTTCTTCACATCATTTATATTCTACTACACCTGTATAGTTTGTACACACAGCTCTCTCTCCTCCTCCAAGCATTGACCCTCCTCGTACCCTCTCACTCGTTCTTCTCTAAGCCCCTCAGCTCTCTGCTCCATCGAGGATCAAAGGGCTTTCAGTGGAAATAGATTTGAAATCCATAACCCAGGAAATACTGGTACACCCGCTCTCATGCTACAGGGCCGTCATGGTAACCCGCAAAAATCATATTTCTCTGCATTCCTCTGTTGCTTCTTCAGATATTTGACATATCAAAGGCTTGAGTAAAGGGTATTTTATTTCATATGCTCTTTTGTCAATTTTTGTGCTTGTACTGTCTTTTATATTGCTCAGCTGAAGTTGTTTTAAATGTGCTACATAAATAAACTTGATTTGAAGAGAGTTATGTTAGCTCATTCATGAAATTGTTAAAGGGCTTGTAAACCATGTATGTATGTACATTTTTTGTATGCATACATTTGTATTGTGCAAGTACAATAATCTAGTAATAGTCAAATTCTGCTCTGAAGTTCAGAATGCATAAGGTAAGTAAGGAATAACCTTTGGACCACTGCAAACCATTAAAAAAATGATCTAGTTCTGTTTTTCACGTAAAAATCAATAGAAAATAACAATTTTCAATACAATTTTTGAGTGCGTATAAAAATTTACCAATGTCTTATGTACTGATAACGCAAAAGACGCTTTGATTAAATTACTCTAGCCAAAGTATTTACTTGCCTTTGCCTCTTAACACTGCACACATTTACACACACACACTTTATTTTAGGACACATACTGTACAAACTTGCACCTATAGGTTGAGCAGGTCATGTGTTTTGGTGAGCGTTCATTGGCAGTTTGAATCCTGTGACTGATGCTGTGCCAAATAATGTGTGTGCAGAAGTGAAGGGTTATGTGCGGGTGAACTCACTGGCCGACTCCTTAAATCCTTTGGCTGAGTGGACGATCACATGGAGGAAGCCGTACAGACCTGGAGTTTCCTCATCTGCAAAACAAGTACATAGTTGTATTACATTACAGTCATTACAGGCACAAAGAGAACATTTCAGTAGTGGATATAAACTGTTATGTAAATGTTGCTATAGATTATGCAAAATTGACTGCTTGTGAGCTTTAAGACATGTTCGAATGTTGTTACCTCACCAAAACATACCTGGATTTGTGTTTGTTATTATTCTGTCTACATCTCTCAAAGCTTAGAATGCTCTGTTCCACCTTGTGATGTCATGAAGCGGAAGTATTCCAGTTAACAGTTACGTTTGAACTTTTGTTTAGAAGAGAGTGGCAATTCCAAATCATTCTAGTGAAGGTGTATGGATCTTAAAAACAGAGTGGAGCATGCACTGCATTACAACATGAATCACAAGGTGGAACAAAGCATTTTCCATTTGAGAGAACTCAGCCTAAATATGCAGGGGTTATGTGTTAAACATAAATAGATAATACTTTATTCATCCCGAAGGAAATCCATTAAACATGAATGAATGAATACTAGCATTCACACACCAACTTATTATCAAAGCAATCAGGGTTAGGGTTAGTTGTTCTGGTGTGGACATGAGCCAGCCAGACCAGTTCACTCTGATGGCAAGTCTACAAGTCTATTTAATGACACATTTCTCCCATTGCTTTTTACTGTGCAGTTTTTGATACCAACACAATAACCATAATTCAGGATAATCCCAGTTGCTTTTTTACAATACTTTTTCAAGTTTTATAAAAAGGCATGGGCTGTATCAAATAAATAGCAGAATGAAGCAATAACTAGTAAGAGGAAGTGAGTAGGAATCTTATCTTGGATGACCAGTTCTATCACATGGTACTGTACAAATTTTTACATTCTGTTTTTACATTTTGACATTCACTGATAGTGGCTGGTAAGTGGACAGTCTGAACCAGTAAGAATCCAATGGCCTTTAAAAACTTTTCATACCTCACTGACTAAATAAAAGACACAAAAAATGTAAAACATGCCAAATATATTTCAACTCCCCATTCCACTCCGTTTACTCAAATCTGTGGCTCTCAGTTCTCTTCAAAAAATAAGTAGAAAATTCTTAATGTGAAATAAGTTGTTATATATTTGTTTTTTTCTGTCTATCCTTTAATACATCCCGACACTAAAGAATAAAAAACTGAAACTGAAACAAAAAAAAATCAAAGAGTACCTTTATAGTGACATTGCTAATATTATTTCATCAATAATCTTCAAGTCCAGTTTTTGGGTGGCCCAGACCGACACAACATGGGGCGTAGTTTTTTTTCTCTTTCTGTCTACTCTTTAATACATTAACATACTACACACATACTACCCAACAACAAAAAAATTGTAAAAAAAAAAAAATCAAATAGTAATTATCTACTGACATTGCTATATTATTTCTTTGATAATCTTTGTGTCCGTGGGCGTTGACTTTTGGGTGGCCCTGACCGTCACAACATGGGGCTCAGCTATGTTAGGGGCCTGTGTACCCGGCTGTTTCCTGATAAATAAACTGTGCCGTGTCTGTTTGGGCTTCCACTGTAGGCGTCTGAGGGCAGAGCAGTGTGTTAATAACAGAGCACAACCTGCGGGGGGGTGATAGTTCAAAGGGTCAGCTATGGGGCAGCTTCCTGTCAGCCAATTTCTCTACTGTATACAGGTATAATAAACTAAAGAGCGGAGGAAATCATGTGCTAATATGTGACAATTGATTTTTAATTGCGAGCAGGGGGGTAAATTAATGTGTGAATTGTTGAACTGCAGTGGGGGGTCCCTGTAGAGAAGTTTTGGGTATATGAGAACATTCCTAAAACAGCTGTTATTCATTTAATCCCCCTCACTGCCGACTGCAGCTTGGAAAACAGAGTACATGTACTTCACTCATGTAAAACTAAGTCAAAAGTATTTATTTTATGCTTATTTTGCTTATACAGTATATGCTTACTTTGCTTATATAGGCCACTTAGAACGAGTAGTGGGGTCATAAACTATAACAGCTCAGTTTTGTGTTGAAAATCAAACACCTAAACTAAGAGCGCCTGTTTTGATCACAGGCTCCTGAAAATGTGTTTCCCATTTCTTCTTAACTTTTCAGTAAATCTTAAAACTTTTTGGCTGTGTTTGCCAATGTGTGCATTGTGTCACCATGGTACCTACCTGTAGATTACCCCCAGCATCACTGCAAAGCATCAATTGCATTTGAAATTGGAAGACCTTGCTCTGCAGTTATGTGTTTTGGGCTGTGTCCTATTAGTCTTACCCCTTCCCCTACCCCTTTATCTACGTCTTTGTCTTGCCCCTTGATACCAAGCTGAGAGGGCTAGAGGTACGAATGTCTCCCTAAGAAATGGGACACCACTCGATTACCGTTTGCGTCATCATCCCTTGCCTCTATCTGGCTGCTATGTCTACAGAGGCGACAACAACTGACGCAAACAAACGTAAACAAATGTCAAGGATTATCGGGTACCCCAGCTCGACAAAAAAAAAAAGCTTGTTTATACATGAAAGTTTGTTGAAAACAACGTCGGCTAAACAGACATCACTACAATTAAAACCGCAACAACAGTTCACTAAAAGTAACATAGAACATAAGGGTCATAATTGTAAACCATGCTAAATGTTAATCGATAATTACAACTGCTGAAAATACATTTATGAGACTCCTTGGCTGGTCGATGTGACACTGCCATCCTGATCCCAAAACCTGCCTGAGCTTGTAGGTCTACCCCTTCGTTTCAAGTCTGCTCGAGAGCTTACTTCCTTTCAAGGGGTATTTAGCCCTCGGTCGTGGCCCTAGCCCTTGATCAAAATTAGAATCGGGACACCCCTTGCCCTCACATGAACGCGCAAAACCAAGGGGTAGGGGTAAGACGAAGGGGTAAAACAGAAAAATGGGACACAGCCTAAGTTTATCTACTTTAAAGCTCATCAACATGTGATGTCTTCCATTATTGCCATGTCAATTTCAAGCACTTTTACCAAGATCAAATCACTTTGGGCCAGTATTACAGTACTATCAATATATATTTATTTGACTTGAACATATGTGGCAGGGCCTAGAAGTACATGAATACAGAGATAGAGTTTGAGACCTTTCTTTCATCCAGTATTCTTCCTGATTCTGCATATTTCAAGATCGACCGTCTACATCACAAAAGAAAATGATATTCTGTGATGTGGACAAAAGTTTTTTAGTGAACTGAAGAAGCTACTTGGAAAAGTGGTGAAACAGTTGACAGAGTTTAATTTTCTTTTGCGATGGAACCTCCCTGGATGACTGAAGTCTAACACAGATATCTTTGTAATTTTAGAGTCTTGGACTAGTTGAAAACTACAAAAAACTGTAAACATTTTTTTTTAAATCTCTAAATTGCATGAAGCACTCCTAGACCTAGTCAAACATGACAGGCATCAGAGAACAAAAACAGCCTGTGAGAGTAAGGTTGGCAAGTGCCTTTGGGTAACTTTGACATGCATTTTGTTACAGTCCTAGAACGTCATTCACAACCACTTTAAAGGTCGAAAATGTCAAAATAATGGAGCACTTTTTGTAAACAAACCAAAATGGAGGTAACTTTTTTGTATTGAATATGACAGCCCTTCTCCCCGTCTACAACCACTACAGGCCTATCCTGCTTGTCCCTCTGCTCTATTTGAAACCATAGACCTTTGTGCCACAGCCCCAGATCAGAGCAGTCTGTCCAGATGGCTTTAATGTCACCACTTGCCTCCCAATCCAATGCAACGCGAAGATTTGGAGCAAAAATAAACACATACAAAGCTAAAAGCCAGCAACAGTGCGTGGTATTCAGATCAGAAACATATTGCAACCTACATTTTTCCTGCTAGGACCCCCCTCTGTCATTATGTAGCTGCTCCCTGCACTCACGAGGTAATAGGCACTTTTGTATGAACCCAAAAGTAAAAAACACAAGAAAAACATGCATGCTCCCACGCATAAGAGGAGAATAAAGAGACAGTGTGCAGTGGTTCTTACCGTCTTTGTTAGTGGTGACCGGGATATTGTGGACGGTCCGGAGTTTGAAACAAGAGCTGGTGAGAACTTGCAGCTCAACAGAACTCAAAACACAAGCCTGGAGGTCTGGGAAATATACATAACAAATGGCTATTGTGAATTATTTGTAACAGATTTATTAAGAATAGTTGTGCAATACTGTTATGTGGTTAGAGGAAACCAATAGGCCTGTCATGATAATTATTAATGGACTAATTTTTCAATAAATGACAGATGGGACAATTATTTTAGGGAGTCAATATGTATCATGGGTATTTTTTTGTTAATTTTCTGCATTATGATTATGATTATGCAGTAGAGGGTTGAATGAATAAATTAAAAGTGCATTGTGTAACTTTTTTCATCTGGCCTGTCAAATGCTTTTCTCCATGGATGCCATTACTGTCTGGAATGTTTCCCAGAATGGTATTAAGCCTTTCTAACTTCATGGAGACCAAACCAGACCAAGTTACAGGTCAGATCTGTGGAGAGGCAACTTCGGACCCTTCCACCAGAAAAGTAAGCAAATGTGTTATTTGTTGTAAAGAATGTAGTTACCTTTCTTCTGTAGTTTTTGTATGCTTTCCCTCCATTCTGATCTCTCGTAGTCCGAAGACAGCAAGAACAGATAACTCTAAACATACAAATGGAACTGGTCAGAAAACAATCACAGTAAAGCCATAATAAATTAACAATAACCAGAATATATTTCAATTTATTATCAAGCTCTATTATTAACTTGAATTTAAGAGGTAAAAGAAAACAGATTCAAAACATTTAATATTTTAAAAAGTAATAAATAATAACACTATTTTCATAATTTTGTTAAGTTTTACCGTTGTTTCAGTAATTCTAGGTGTACAATTTAACAGACGTTGTATTTCTTGTGAATGTTATTTAAGGAGGATTTAAGGTATAGAATAATATGAAGACCAGCAGAAAATTAATCACAGAGAGAAGTGTTGATTCTTATGGTTTGTGTTCAAATGATCAGTTGTTCTCTGTTCTGTTTGTTCACCCAGAGCTGGACAAAAAGGGCTTTTGTCTTCTCTACCCCCTCGACATGGAACAAGCTGCAAAAGGACTGGAAATTAACAGAACTTATCTCGTTGAATGGCTTTAAATCCAGACTGAGAGCACTTGAGACAGCCTCCATAAATTGTACCTGTTTTAACTAATTTGTATGTCATTTTAATTGTGTTGTAATTGTCTTTTTTGCTGCCTCTTGGCCAGGGCTCTCTTGAAAAATACACTCAACAAAAATATAAACGCAACACTTTTGTTTTTGCTCCCATTTTTCCTGAGATGGACCCAAAGATCCAAAATTCACTCCAGATACACAACACTACCATTTCCCTCAAACATTGTTCACAAATCTGTCCAAATGTGTGACAGCGAGCACCTCTGCCCCGCCGAGACAATCCACCCCACCTCACAGGTGTGCCACATCAAGATGCCGATCCGACATCATGACCAGTGCACAGGTGTGCCCCAGACTGCCCACAATAAAAGGCCACCCCGAAATGTGCATTTTTTTTGCTTTATTGGGGGTCCGGGGACTCAGAACCAGTCAGTATCTGGTGTGACCACCATTTGCCTCATGCAGTGCAACACATCTTCTTTGCATAGAGTTTATCAGATTGTCAATTGTGGCCTGTGGAATGTTGGTCCACTCCTCTTCAAAGGCTGTTATGGACGAAGAGCACAGGTGCATTTTATTGATGGCATTTTGAATGCACAGAGATACCATGATGAGATCCTGAGGCCCATTGTTGTGCCATACATCCATGAACATCACCTCATGTTTCAGCAAGATAATGCACGGCCCCATGTTGCAAGGATCTGTACACAATTCTTTGAAGCTGAAAATGTCCCAGTTCTTGCATGGCCAGCATACTCACCGGACATGTCACCCATTGAGCATGTTTGGGATGTGCTTGACCGGCGTATACGACAGCGTGTACCAGCTCCCACTAATATCCAGCAACTTCGCACAGCCATTGGAGAGGAGTGGACCAACATTCCACAGGCCACAATTGACAATCTGATAAACTCTATGCGAAGAAGATGTGTTGCACTGCATGAGGCAAATGGTGGTCACACCAGATACTGACTGGTTCTGAGTCCCCAGACCCCCAATAAAGCAAAAAAAAAAAAAAAAAGCACATTTCGGGGTGGCCTTTTATTGTGGGCAGTCTGAGACACACCTGTGCACTGGTCATGATGTCGGATCGGCATCTTGATGTGGCGCACCTGTGAGGTGGGGTGGATTGTCTCGGCGGGGCAGAGGTGCTCGCTGTCACACATTTGGACAGATTTGTGAACAATGTTTGAGAGAAATGGTAGTGTTGTGTATCTGGAGTGAATTTTGGATCTTTGGGTCCATCTCAGGAAAAATGGGAGCAAAAACAAAAGTGTTGCGTTTATATTTTTGTTGAGTATAGGTTTTTGATCTCAATGGGATTTCCCTGGTTAAATAAAGTTATTTTAAAAAAATGCTGCTGTGAAGTGGCAGTGAACATTTTGACAATCACAGGTCTGATGTCTCCCTCTGGTGGTGAAATCTGAGTAATGCATAAAACTATTAAAAGAAAGGCCCCTTACTTTTCCATGTTTGTTGTGGATGCGAAAGGGGATTGTTGGGGAGTGCATAAGCAGCCACGATTCTTGTTCATTCATCTTCTTCCTCATTCTTTCCACGCGACTTTGACCTTTGGGGGCTTTCTACAATCACAAGCAGAACAAATGTCATCAAAAAATATGTAAACTACAGAAAAAAATGTCCTAGTACGGCATTAAATGTATTATCTCATACATTTACACAATAACACAGATTTCTTATTGACGTAAAAACCTGCATTCTTACTATAAATAGGCTCACCATCCACAGATCTGACATGTAACGTCCCCTGTGGTGTCAGCTACTGTCCAGATAGAGATAAATAAGTGTAATGCCATGCTATGGAATATTCCAGGCAATATCTCCCTGGAAAGAAGCAGATGACAGACTCTCCACCAGCAAAGTTACACAGTGCACCTTTAATGCAGCACAGAATATTCATGGGTTTAATCTTAACTTTGAGTCCCTAATTTCCCGTTCAACACAATATTTAAACAAATTTAAAAAAATCTAAACAATATTTAGTTTCAAACTGTTATTCGCTATGGCAACAATCCTTATTTTTCATCATTCTGATTCTGAAACCCATGGATAGAAGTCTCTGTGTTTTTGTGAGAAGTGAAAGCAAACAGAGGCCTTATCCCTGAAGTCGTTGGCAGGAAGCAGTGAGTCAGACTCGTATCAGATCAGAGCCGCGCTGACGTGGGCTCTAAACACCAGCGTGTGACAGCCAGACTGTGGTGCCCTGTGTGAGAGTGGATCTCCAGGGAAAAAAACAGGAACTTACGGGCCCTTCTCTGGAATACTGCATGTGCTGTTGTGAAAACTACTGTGGAAAACTACTGTAGATCATTGACTGTGTTAGACTATAACTGATCGTTCATGGGTTTCAGTTTCCTGTTTATTCATGAGTTTCAGAATCATGAGAAATTAGAACTGTTGCCATAGCGATATTAACAATTTAAAACAGAATATTATATATTAACATAAAAACATTGAGAGCTTCAGGAAATTTTTTCTTAGTTAAAATTTCAGAACAGGTGCTCAGGCTCAGAAGCTTCAAACAGTGAAGATGACCATACTTGTTTTGTTTTTTTTTGTTTGCCTGTTTATTTGTTTGTTTTTACTTTTTTTTACTCAATCACTACAAAATATTCTATACTTTGAACAAAAAAAAAAAAAAAAGTGTCTCAAAATGTTGCATATAACAGGAATCTGAAGTGATATTTTGAAGACATTTGCCCATTCAAAAGATATAATATTTAGTTTTAAAGGTGCACTATGTAACTTTTCTGGTGGAGGATTTGCTCTCATGGTTATTGCTTTGCCTAGAATATCTCAAAGAATTATATTAAAGTGATTTTATTGCTGAAAATATCTTTATAAACCTGCATTATTGGCCTGCAGCTTGGCCTGGTTTGTTTCCATGGACAAAGGTAAGTTTATAAATATTATGTTTTGAATTGTTAATTGATATGGCAACAGTGCTAGATTTTCATTCATGGATAGGGGCAAGTAATGTTAGCAGGTGTAGTTGTACGTTATCTTGGTAGGAGCTTTTATGAGGCCAACAATGCACATTACACTTTTCCTTGAACTCAAAGGTAAACAGGTGTGGTCCTGGTTCTTTGAAGTGCTTGCTCAAAAGCAACACGTGTAATGTGCAAGTCATTTCTATAACTGCATCTATAACCACAACTGGTGACCACAAATGGATGGTGTCTAAAGCACATATTTGTGAGTTTTGCTCACATCGACGTTCTGTTAGTAACATAAAGATAGAAAGATAAAAGTAAAGTTAAACTTTATTTGCTAGAATGCTACAATGACACTTCTGTGTAGTGTGTAAAAAGTCGTAATGAACAATAAGAAAACAAGTTGCAAAAACAAAACTTTTACAAATCTGTTCCTAGTTACCTTCTGGACACAAATTTCAGACTGATCAAAAATAAAGATTAGATTGAAATTACTTAGATTACTCTAGCACTTCATAATTTTGGAATCCACACTATTACCTTTAAAGATCCCATGACATGGTACTTCTTGATGCTTTTATATGGCTCCTTAATGGTTCCCTAATACTGTAAATGAATCCTTCTTCAAAATCAACACTCAGTGCATGAGAAACAGAGATAAGATGAGAAAGAGTATTTTTTTCTCTCTCTGGAACACTCCATAATGGGCGTTGTTGCTTGAATGCAAATGAGGAGAAAAGAGCTGGCCAATAGTAGAGGGTGGGGGCGTGGCCAAACTCTCCGCTCTGGGCTCTGAGCGCTCAGCTGATCCATTTCCTTGTTTTTGCACGAGGGAGAGATTTGAAGCGTTCCATTGAAAAATAAACACATTTCCACATAAAATAAAATTAAACCACTGCTGTTCAAAGGTCCAGAGGCTCAGATAAAGGACTTCCGAGCCTAGAAACACTCGGACGTGCCTCCAGGCAAATTGCCTAGCGCATTCGCAGTCCAAACTCTCTGGGCGTGATTTACAGAGACGCTGAGTACAGACAGACGGGGATGGAACTGCATTTGCATTTCTTTTTTCGATCTGACGTCAATAAGGTGCCTTGTTCAAAATCGCCCGTTTGGGCTCCGATTTTTTTGTAACGCAGAAAAGGATCGCAAATGCTCAGTTTAGACATTTCACAACTTTTAACCATGGGGGGGCCCCTAAACAGGGTAGGGGAGCTCACATTAACGTTCAAAAACCTCAGAAAGTGAAAATTTCATGCCATGGGACCTTTAAGACTGGGACATTATTCACAAATAGAGGAAAACAAAATATGTTACATAAAAGTATTGTCATTTGCAGAGTCTGTATATAAATATTATGCTTATTGCTTATACAAAAACAAATTATTATTATTATTTTAAAGGTGCACTATGTCTCTTCAGTTGGGGGGTAGGCCACTTGCTTTCTTCATGGATGTTATGTTTTACTTGCCTAGAATTTTACAAAGTATGGCATTACACTTTTTCTCTTTGTAAACAAGCAGGTGATAACAGGCCAAATTGGTCAGCTCTGTGGAGGGGCGACCTTATTCACAGTAAGAATGCATGTTTCTCAATGCATTTTCTGAGCAATAAAAACACCATTAATGTGCAAGACTAAGAATAATGCATTACAGAGGGACATTCAAGAACTCCACAACACAAAAGTTGCATAGCATTCATTTTGTGTGTATGTGAAGAGTCCCTCAGTCGTCCAGGTAGAATCCATGATAAAAGGAGAAATTCAATTTGTCAACTGGACAAAGTTTGTTTGGTCGAAAACGTTTCGCCGCTCATTCGAGAGGCTTCGTCAGCTCTGGTTCTAGTGCTGGTTAGACCCTGTTTATATCTAGTGTAGGGAGCTCCTTCCTGCAGCTCGATATAAACAGGGTCTAACCAGCACTAGAACCAGAGCTGACGAAGCCTCTCGGATGAGCTGCGAAACGTTTTCGACCAAACAAACTTTGTCCAGTTGACAAATTGAATTTCTCCTTTTATCATTTTGTGTGTATGTTTTACCTTTTCTTTCTGAATCTCGCTCTTGAGGACTGAGATCTTCATCTTCATCTCCTCGATCTCGTGCTCGGGCATCACCTGGACGCTGTGGCAGGAGTCAGACTCATCCAGGGTCTGGAAGGTCAGGTCTGCCAGAGGGATGTACCACTTACACTCATACTGCTGGTGCCGACTGCAAGAGAAGAGCGGGGACACAACACAATTTAAGATATCTGTGTAATCCCTAGGTCGTCCAGGTAGGGTCCACTGCAAAAGAAAACATTTTGTCCAGACTGAATTCAGTTTTCTATTGTCACCCTGCACTGATGAGTTGCAACCACAGACTGTATATAAATGGACATGGCTAACCTGCTAGCTGCTGTGCTCCAAACAGAAAGTGAACATGGGGGCAATTCTGACTCCATCGATTCTGGCTTCAATTCACTTTTTATTGAAAAAGGCTCCTCATTTTGGTCTTAAAATGTTCATATGTTCACTCTACATGATCCTGGTGTTTTTCTTTCATTATTTTGTCCCTAAATCAATTCCTATTCCTAATATGGAACTTGGCACCAAATCCCCTCCAATAACCGCTAGCCACAGCAATCTTCATTTGACTGGAGACAATTTAAAGTGCAGCATCTCATCCACATGTTCCATAGAATTCATCCTCTGCAAATGACACCCAGTCCACAAAACAGCACTATTAATCTAGTTTGAAGCGTTCTTTAAAAGTAAAAAAGGCTGCAGTATTCTGTTTACATGCACACAGCCAGGGACGCTCATATTGATCACAGGCTCCTGAAAATGCATTGTTTAAATCAATTTTGTATTTTTCATCTTAAAAACTTATAGATTTTTATGTAATTCCATATTTTATTGATATAGCAATGGGGGACTGTTGTCATGCTAAATTAGGAAGGAGTCTTTTGCCTGAAACTCAAGCATAAAATGATCTACAAATGGTCTACAATAAGAAATAAAGACACCAACCAGCAGAGTCAAAGTTAATATGCTAAATAATACAATAATTCAATACTGGATTTGGAGGCATTATGGCTCCTAAAGGGATTAACAAGAGCTGGGCAAGTTTCCGGATAAAAGTGCTGTTATTATACAATGTGTAAATGTGAATGGTAATATTATTTGGAGCTACAGGTCAGTCCATAATGGTTTCATTCACACATACGGTCATCATAACCATTTTTTAATAAAAAATGGCTAAGAGTAAATCTGAACATGAGAAAGTGAAATGTTTTCAAGCTCGCACCTCAGTATACTTCAATGTTAACTATGTTGTATGATATTTATTAGGGTTGTCAGTATTAAAAAAAAGTATAAAAAAGTATTCTTCAAATCATGATAAATATTGACCCCCTAAAATAACTGTCAAATCTCTCATTTATTTAAAAGTATTAAAACTAAGTTTGGCTAATAATTGATACAAAAGCAAGTACAGTATTAAAACTAGATACTCATTTGATAAAAAATAAATAAAAAAAATCACATAACCTGGACAAAATTATCTTATACTTTATCAGGAATAAGACGACATTGTACTACAATTTAGTGTTGAAAATTACATTATTTTGTCTGTCTGTAAAAAGAAAATGTATTTATTGTCATTATGGTATTGAAATTAGTATCAATTCTTAGTAAAGAATACCCTAGTGTATACAGCTTTATGGAGGACTTTTTTTGCATCACAACAAAGGGCACAGTGTGGAGTAAAATCAAATGCTCAGCAGGACCCCAGCCAGGAGAGTAATCTAAGGCCCTGTCCCCACAACAATGTTGTTTGGTGGAAACAGGGAAGTTTGTCTTCGTTTGGGCCTGTCATCCACACGGCGCCGGCGTTTTTGGGGGGTGAAAACGGTGTTTTTCAAAAACGGGTTCCAGAGTGGAGAAGTCGGAGAACGCCGGGGGTCACGTTGCCGTGTGGGCGGCGAAAAACGCGACTGTTGGGAAAATGATGACGTCGCTATGCCGTAATCATCACGTGATCAGTGACCAGAAGGTAACCCTGCGCACAGTATGCAGGACACACGAGTGTTTGCCAATTCAAAGCTAAACACGTATTTTAAAACTGGAAAAATCCCATCAATGAAAAGGCAGAGAGTGGACAATGAGGAGCCCATACCAATTTGAGGGTGTTCTGTGCTGTAAATAAATAGAGCAACCATTTCTTGTCTTTTTTATTGAATGAAAATTTACCTTTTACAAACAGGCACATGCAGTATCACACACAAAAATATATGAAAGCATTTCTGTTTTCTTTACACAAATTCACACAACTATATAGCTGCCCGTTGGTGATGGTCCCGGTTGTATATTCTCGCAGACAAGCCAACATAATGTCTGAGTATGTTTAACATTCCCCTATTAAGATCCAAACAAGCATTTTGCGTAAATAACACGAGCAGGGTTAACGAGAGTTCTACTTGTTAATGTCTAATAAAACGATAGCAAGTAATACTAACTATCGATTTATAGGCAAAAACTCTGCTCACGCTGCGCAAATCTTCGTTCTGTGGCGTCTGTTTATGTTAGGGACGGTCAACATTTTCACATTACCGGAGTGAGTCCCTGCTACATTGGTGGAGCAGGGGGACAAAATAAATTTGCATTGATGGTCCCTAAAGTACACGTGTTTGCTTGTTTACGAAAGAGAAAGGAGAAACTTTATGCGCATGTGCTCTTTGTAGTCTTGTGTTTCCGGCGGCTCTGGCTCTTTCCGGTTTACAGCGCCACTAATCGGTGTGACATATGTACTACATCGTTTTCACTCAGCGCTCTGTGCTCATCTTGACGCGAATGTTTTCTGATCCAACACGTGTGTGGACGAGACTTTTTTTCACCCCGGGTAAAAACAAACAAACAGGAACGTTGTCGTGGGGACAGGGCCTAAAATAAACAGTACAGAAAAGACAGGCGAGAAAGTCACACTCACCCCACAGCAGTTTTTTTCATCTTGGCACAGAGCAGCAGATCGGTGAAGAGGAAGACGTGACGAAGCTTCCTGGAGTTTTCCGACACCTCCACCAGAAATCCATCCTTCACCAGCTGACGTGCCTGTATAAGAGACACATTACAATTATATAGCATGTTTATTATATTAATATATTTGAATAGGGTTATGTAATTAATCTAATATAAAATTCTGTCATTTCTAATAATTAATGACATGCTTGAGTCTTTTTAATTGAGTCTACAGCCTATCCTCTGTCAGTAAAAACATGTAGTTTGGAGCAGAGTTCATACTTAAAGGTCCTATATCAGGGGTGCTCAAACTTTTTCAGCATGTGAGCTACTTATTTAAATGACCAAGTCAAAATGATCTACCAACAACAAACACGCAAATCATGTATTTATTTATAAATATATTGACAATTCTTTACATCTACAATGCCTGTTGATGTACTTTGCACAACTTCATGTCCATTTTGTACATTTTTTGTTATTACCTTACTCTTACTCTTACACATTAAGTGTGTAAGAGTAAGAGTAAGGTAATGACAAAAAACGCATGTCGTGACAAACAGATGCATTTGTGTACTTTTATTAGGCAAAATTCAACCACTTGTCGTGGCAGGCCTGCTCTGTGCTGTAGGCCTGCTCTGTGCTGTAGGCCTGCTCTGTGCTGTAGGCCTGCTCTGTGCTGTAGGCCTGCTCTGTGCTGTAGGCCTGCTCTGTGCGGACACTAACATAAATTTAGATTAGTTTTTGCTTCGCGTTTCGTCCTTGCTCTTCTAATCAGCGCACATTGAGGAGAGAGCCTGTAAGCGCTATGAGCAGGAGGAGCGAGAGCGTGAAAAGGAGAGGCACGCTGACGTGAGGCACGGACAGGTAGGATGTTTTAAAAAGTTTAACCTGCTCTGTGATACACGCTGGGACACAAGGGTACATGCTGTAGCGGACAAGCTGTGTGTGCTGGTGGCGCGCGTGGTGCCATAGTGTCTGCGGGCTCCAGACAAGCGCACAGACCGCAGTGAGAAGCCCCGCGCGGTTTATTGCTGACCGCAGTGGCCGTAATGAAATATTATCGCACTCATCTCAAGACGAAGACCGGTGTCGAGTACTACGACACTATGATCTACCCACACTATCTTGGCGATCATCTGGTAGATTCCAATCGACCTATTGAGCACCCCTGTCCTATATTATGCTATTTTTTGATCTGCTATAATGTGGTTTGCTCATCAAATCATTGCTGCTCATTTGAAAAATAATGCTTCATGACATCATAAGGTGGTAAAGAGCATTTTGACCATTGGAGATGTAGAGAGACGAATAATAAAGGATTACTGAAACAAAAAACATTCCGGGAATGTTTTCGATGAGATAACATGTCTTAAGGCTCACAAGAGTCAGTTTCTTGTAATATATTGGACCTTTAAGGAAGGAATACATGTAATCTATATAGTTAAATGGAAATGATTAAAAGTCTGTCCTGTTTATGTTCAGAAAATTAATATTAATAAAGACATTTTCATTATTTTTCATTGTGATTCATCAATATGAGAATAAAAATCGTGATATATTTTTTGTCACAAATTCCAGCCCCATATTTGGGTACCCACCTCTCCTTTGGGTGTAGTGACGGCGGTCCTTCTCGGGTCGATCTCTTCGTTGATGGAGGAGAGGAAGTTCTGGGAGATCCTCAGAGCGTCCTGGAGCAGAGGGAAGTCTGGGTGGTCTTTGGGAGTGTGTTTTAACAAGTCCTGAAAAAAAAAGGTGTTCATTATTTTACTGATAAAACAGAACAGTATAATAATTTGCCTTGGAGTCATACTATATCAAGTGAATTCTGACAATATTTTGTATAAAAGGGAAAAATACGTCAGGAAACCATAAATAAAAGTTACTCTTATTTGATACCATTTGATACTCCGTCTAGAAATAAATCTTGAAAGTGAAGCAATATTTTCTGTTACCGTCAACAAATTATACTGTATATTTCAGTGACTTCAAACAGGTTTTGATAAATACAAGCATATATTACATGTGTGGACACTTATTTATCACATTGTAGGGACAAAAATCAGCCCCCATGACGTAAATCCTTTACTAGATCAAAAACATGATCTAAAATTCAGATAATATAGTTTTAAACAGGTTAATGTTAGAGTTTAAATAAAATGCATGTAAATATGTATTAAAGGTGCACTGTGTAACTTTTCTGATGGAGAGCCCATATGTGTACGTGTTAGATGTTTGTGTGTGTGTAGGTCTCTGTGTGTGTGTGTGTACTGGATGTGTAACCTTGAGACAGTTTAATTTTCCCAACTTAGAAACGGCGATTGTGTTTCAAGTGAAGGCAAACACACACAGATTTTCAAAAATCTACTGAAGTGTAAGCACAAAAGTCTGATTCTATTTGACCCTTTTGTTTGAACCATAATTACATCACAGTCTTACCACGTAATCACTGAAAATCTAATTTCCGTGTTTTTGTGGGAGATGCTCTCGTCAGAGGAGAGGTGTGATGAAGGGACAGATGCAGACGAGTGTGTTCAAAAATAAACTAGCCAATATTCACAGTCTGTTTGCCCGTGAGTGGAAAGAGGGAGGGGTGGGAGAGAGAGAGAGGGAGATAGAGAGGGATGGAGATAGAGGGGAGGGGGCAGGGAGAGAGAGAGAGAGAGAGAGAGATGGAGAGGGACAAAGAGAGAGGGGAAGAGAGAGAGGGAGAGAGGGGGAAAGGGAGACAGAAAGGGAGAGAGAGGGTAGGGCAGAGAGAAAGGGGGGAGAGAGAGAGAGAGAGAGAGAGAGAGAGAGAGACATGAAGATAGAGGGGGAGAGAGATGGCGAGAGGGAAGAGGGAAAGAGATGACAAGAGAAAGAGGAAGATGAACATAAAGGTGGTAGAGGAAAGCGAGAGAAGAGGGAGAAATAGAGAAGGACAAATAGAAAGAGAGGGAGAAGAGAGGGACAGACAAAGACAGCGAAAGAGAAAGAGAGAGAGAGAGAGCAAAAGAGAGAGAGAGAGAGAGAGAGAGAGGGACCGAGACTGAAAAAAGAGGAGGAGGAAGAAGACAACTAGAGAAAAAGAGCAAGAGATAGGGAAAGGGACAGACAGAGAAAATGAGAGATGAGAGAGAGAGAGACACACAGAGAGTGAGAGAGACATTGAGAGGGAGTGAGACAGACACACACACACACAGAGAAAGAGAGAGACAGGAGAGAAGAAATACAGTACGTCCACACAGACAGAGGAAAAAGACAGAGAGAGAGAGAAAGAGAGACAGGAGAGAGACATACGTATGCACACTGAGGGAAAGAGACAGAGAGAGAAAGAGAGAGACAGTAGAGAGGCATACGTCCACACAGAGAGAGAAAGAGACAGAGAGAGACAGAGAGAGAAAGAGAGAGACAGAAGAGAGACATATGTCCACACAGAGAGGGAAAGAGACAGAGAGAGAGAGAGAGAAAGAGAGAGCCAGGAGACATACGTCCACATAGACAGAGAAAGAGACAGAGAGAGAGAGAGACAGAGAGAGATAGACCTTTGCAGAGCGCACACTGGGGAGGCTGCTGCTCTAACACAAATAGATCTGTGTGTTTTCACAGCGGGCCTCATCAACACCACTGATTATTATCATCGGGACGTGGGAGGTAAGAACTGAGAGGTCGAACTGATCAAAATCTACATTCAGAACGAGAAAAAGATATATGGTTCATTTCGTTGACGTCAGATGAAAAGATGACAACTAAAAATGCATTCTTATCTTCTGTGTCTTCTATGTTGTTATGTACACTAGCTGAAATTGTCTGGATCTCATTCTTGCATTGCTTCTCGTTCTTACATAATATATTTAATGTTGTAGAGGCTAGTAGGATGAATATTTAAGATAAGATAAAACTTAATTGTCCGTAAAAGGAAATTAGCTTAAATATCTGATCTTGTGCTGTTGAAGACTGTGGGATGAGTATTTAAATGGTCAGGTCAAGTGAGGACGATGGAAATGTGACAAATGTATTGATTTTTTTGGAAGATGATGTTTGAGATACATATATAAAAACATGATGAAGGTTGACAGCAAGTTTCAAAATAAAGGAGCAGCACAACGGTACTTTTTGACCTGTGCATGTACTATAAACTGAATAAATAAGCAATACCTTATGCATTATCTCTCCTGTGTTATTTGTTTATTGCTCTTTTGACGGTTTTAATACTTGTTTGGTAAAGAGTGTCCTGAAAAGCGCTGTATGAATAAAATTATTATTATGGCATTGCATAAAGTAATGGCGGAAAAACAATTACTATCAGTTGCTAATCGGGGTACCATAAAGTAGAAAAAAAATTAAAGATAAAACAGAACAGTGTAATAATTTGCCTTGGAGTCACACTATATCAAGTGGATTCTGACATCATTTTGTATAAAAGGGAAAAATACGTCAGGAAACCATAAATAAAAGTTACTCTTATTTGATACTATTTGATACTCCCAGTCTAGACATAAATCCTGAAAGTGAAGCAATGTTTTCTGTTACCGTCAACCATCAAATAAAGTAGAAAAATATATACTGTACATTTACAATACATATCCAATAGGGCATTTGTACTCACGTGAAGGACCAGGGTGCTTCTGGTGACACGGTCAATGGGTTTGTAGAGGAGAGCTGTGAAGAAAGAAAGAGGAAAATGTTACTAATGTACTTTATTTAGTCTGGGAGTCTTTTATAAGCAAAGGTAGCATGGAGTTCCCTTTTACAAAACTTCCATAGCAGTAAATTGTACAAACTATTTTCAGTGTTTTGTAAATAAATAAAATCATCAACAACACTTTTCAATACAAATTCAAACATATTCAGGTGTAAATTAACAGAAGACATAACAAAACATCACTACCAAGAAATACTCAGAACTATCTCCTATTTTTTAATTATCTAAACAAGTATCCCGGTCCACACTATTTCTAATTCATAGGCCTAGGGCTTAAAATAACAAGCACCAAACATGACTTAATATATCAGCAAATGAGAGCATTTAATTAACCTCCAAACAAAACATTAGTTATTGCATTAAAGCATTCAACATTTCACAGTAAAGCCTGCACTCTGCAGAGTGGTTATTTAACATGCATGCAGCTCTCCACAATGACACTGCAGCCTCCTATTGGCGCTCAAACTCCACTTCAGCTGCTACCAGGCAAACTACTTAGAACTACACACATATATGTACATGTACAAGTACCGGTAGTAACAGAATTTCAATTAAATTTATTTTTGTATAGCCTAAAATCACAACAGCAGTTGCCTTGAAGGTCTTAACAGAAGAAAATTAGAAAATCAAACAGTGAAATAGAAATTAGTCAATAACAGACAAGCATATTAACCAACATTTACAATAAGATGCCGATATTCATACACACAGTATATGTAGATACAGGATCATGTGTCACTATCTTAGTCTGGAAATCACTTGGCTGAGTTTCCCCAAAGGCAAAGCAGTGCTGCTGAAGTGAGCAGAAGCGGGTCTGACATACGTGACAGCATAAGGTGAGAAATTCCCTGGATAATACGACAATGGGAAAGACGGGCTGGTAGCTATGGGGAGCCCCCGAAGGGGAGTACTTATAGATGTATACGAGGAGACAGGTGTAGGAGGAGGGAGAGGAGCCAGCCAAGATGCTTCCTAACAGGAGTCTAATGAAATGACAAAAATGTCTCAAGGTCCCAAAATAATAACATCACTAGTGTCAATGAAGGAACTATATACTGGACTTTTATGGCAGGTTTAAATGAACGTAAAAAGTCACCAGTGGGACTATGGTCTTTGTGCATTATAATAAGAGATGTTACATGGGAATATCATCTACTCTCCAAACTACGACTGAGTCCTTTCACAATCAACATGTGTTCAAGATGGATTTGGATGGGTGTGGCTATATTGTTGACAGTAACAATACATTATACAGACTTTACACTCAGCCAACTGCTTACTTACATGCATGGACATCAAAAACATGGACACCACGTGGATAATTTAAATGCCCCTTCTCAGAAATTAGTATTTGATCAAATGTATGAACATTATTATTCTGTTTATGGTTTGGAATAATGACAAGAATTGGTACAGACTTAATGCTTGAGTACAGACTTTAAAGTTAAAACATCAGTACTGTAAAAATAGAAGTGTACACAGAACAACTGATCCGCATCAATTGCATTTCACCAAGAGACAGACACAAGGACAGGGTAAAGTCAGAGTGTACAGAGCACTATCCTCAATAAAGAATCTGGAGGAAGCTCAAGTCTGGCTTAGCCAAGCTAGAGCATTTTGGCTTTCTATTATATTAAAAATATATGGTCCCCCATAGCAAAGGTGAGGGAGCAACTATAAAACAGGAATTGGTTTTAGATAAGGTTAAGGTCCAGTAGAGTGTGACTACACTATATTATTGAAAAGAAAAAGCAGTTTAGATTCAGTCTACGGGACAGGTCATCCCAAACACTCATGCCCTTTTAAACAAGAAAAGAAACTGTAGCTGTTAACTTATTGAAACAGCTGTCATAAACATGTAACTGCCAAATCCCAGATCAAATGGTGTTCACGTCTAAAAAAGAAACAAACCCTATGGAGTCTACACTGTGCGATAGCTCCGTCATATTGAACTCTCGGCCCTGTTTGATATGCATAAAGCTCTCATACATGCTCCCTGTGAGAGCAGAGAGAATGCTATAGAGGGCTGAGCTGATGCTGTTTGAAGCCCCTCACCCTCTGGTCAATACTGATGTAGACTTATGGACCAGACTCACAAGTTCTTAATAAATACATCTAGAGATGCACCCGAACACATCATCAGGGATGTAACCTGGGGTCATCGGGTGTTTTGGGTCTTTCAATATTTATCCTTTACTTAACCATAGGTATACGAGTAAGTGTAGAGTAAATATGTAGTGACTAAATGTACATGGAGTGTTTCAAGAGCTGTTATTGCTTTACATACTGGCACATAAAAATGATATTTAAAACAATTTAAATTTATTGACATTCAAAAATGTCTGTCAGATTGTATAAACCTTAATTTGAACTTGAAACAAACAAATGAACCAAAGCACAAGGGCAAATGAAGAAAACTGAAGCAGGAGGATTATTGGGAGTCGATCACCTGTCACACTGAGGCCCATACTCAAGGTCACAAGTTCACATTTCATTTTTAACTCCAAACAACATTTTTCATTTAGCTTTTCAAGATAGAGACACTGAGGTTTAAACCAGGACACACTAAATTACCAACCTTCAAAATCTGGCATTAATTCAAAGTAACACTAAATACGTGACGTAGTGCAGAAAGAAATCTCTAAAGGAACAAAGTGATAAAGATGTAGTAGGGGGCATATGAGGATGAGAAGGAGAGATCCATTGAAGCAAACAGGAGACACCATTCCCATACTAAACAGAGTCATATGTCAGACTGGCTAATTTAAAGACGCCATCGCAATTTACATTTAATAATGAGAAGAAGGTGAGACTAAACAATGGGATGACAGGTCCGCTATAATGAAGACAAAAGATGCGAGCTGCAACTAATCCATAAATTGCTCCTGAAGTTTTCCCAAAGTAAAAGTCATGTAGGTACAGAATGTCTTATAGGTAACTGTGCAACCTTTCTGGTGGAGGGTCCGCTACCTGCTTGTCTCCATGGAGATATTATTGATATTATGATATGACATTCAACACATCCATCTAGCATTTATTCATTCCAGGTGTTTCTATTGCTCAAAAATACAATCATTTCTTCTGTGAATAGGGGCGACTCTCCACAGAGCTGATTTGTAATGTAGCGTAGTGCTGTAACTTGCTCGTCTCCCTCGTGATAGAGTATAGATTAAACCTTCTAGACAAACACGTGACAGACCCTCCGTTACAAATGTTACGCAGTGCACCTTTAACAGGGCAAAGGTGAAAGTACTAGAAACGATTTGGCATTTCCGTTAAATATCCGAATCTACTCCTTGGATCATTGGATGTAGGCGGCATTTCATTGTTTGTAATTTTGTACCAATTAATCTATAAATGGCCCAGGATATACAACAAATATATGATGGTTTGGAAGTAAAGTATTTCAGAATGGAAAATGTTTTTCCTCCCTGTATTTCTCCCAGTTTTTGTCACAGTAGAGATAGTAACAAGCAGCAATATTAGAAATGTCAATAATAACCAAAACAATTTCCCTTGTGGATTAATAGTTTGTCTAAGTCTAAGTCTAATAGTAGGTGTAGGGGTAATAATAAATAAAGCTATAAAAAGAAATAGTAATAGGATAGTAATAGTTACATATTTAACCTTAAATTGTGTATTGTTTGTAAAACACAGTAATTAAATCCATTATTAAAGGTGCACTATGTAACTTTTTGGTTGGGGTCCATCACTCATTTGTTTCTATGGATATGTCATTACTCTGCCTGGAATATTAAACAGCTCTACCTAACATTTATTAAGTTACAGGTTTTAGAACTGAAAAATGCCTAGGCATTCTGACTGTGAGCAGGGTTGCATCTCCACAGATCTGATCGGTAACTTGGTCTGGTTTGATTTCCATGAACATAGAAAATGTTACACAATGCACCTTTAAAAAACAAATAATCTTACAAGCAAGGTACAAGTAATCATACACACAAGCAAACAAGCATTTCCTCATCAAATAAAGGTTCTCTAAACGTCTCTTATCAATACAAGTTGGAAAAACAGATTTACATAAACTGCTTAAAGACACTACACGTACTATAGTCAGAAAAGTGCCATGTTTGCCGTTTACAAAGACACAGACAGGTTTTAATTGCTTGGAATAATGGATAAACAGATCTAAGAAGGAAATTAAGAAGCAGACACTGTGCAGCTCATAGGTTTGGAATTGAACACAATCCCAACTCCCACTTCAGCTTTCGTCAGGTAATTAAAAAACAGAGAAAGAAAGAAAATAGAATTCAAAACAGTGTCCAGGAGCTAGAAGGCAGGCCAAAATAGCCTCTTCTAGAATCTATAATATTGTTCATTATGATACACTACAAGATGTGTAAAAGACGACATTCATTTGCACTGCATAAATTAACACTTCAGGCTACAATAGGAGTCCTGTTGTATAGGTCTGACAAACCATTCAATGTAGGTGTTGTTTTCTGTGTATAGTATATTCACACTTAGCTGCTGAGTCTTAGCTGACATTTTTTAACGATAAGAAAATGTATTTAAAATGAAATAAACATGAAAAAACAGAGACTTTGTACTTAATGGCAAAAGAAGCACCTAAAATGTGTAAGTTATCATAGAATTTCTCATTGATACACAAAAGCATCATCAGATAATAATATTAGCTCCAAGAGATACACTGCACTACTTGTACTATAAAGTACTTACTGTATATATACGATAAATGAATCAAAAATATCGCATTCAAATTCAAAAGCACTAATATTAGTATCAGAAACAAGTCTTCTTTATTCTTAATAATTCAGACAGTGTTTCTGAAATACTACAATTGAGTGATTAATTTTCCACGTCTAACTTACAGTCTAACTTATTGTGAAGTTCTGTTGATATAGAACTTTAAACACATGCCAAACACAAGTATATCAACGTTAACATTAATCCATTGGTTTCAGAATGAAGCAAAGTTGCCATAGTAAATGAAAATGTAAAACATAAAAACAAGATATTTCATTTTTTGAATGGTGAAAAGTCACCAAAATAACATGTAGATAAAATCCATGAAAAGAACTCAATGACGTGCCAGCGTCTATCAGGTATATCAATATTAACATCACTAGCTACTGTCTCACACTAAATTCCATCTGAATTAACATTAGCTGTTAATGAACCGTTATTGAAAATGACACAAAGCAAAAGTTACCGTAAGTGCAGTTACAGCAGACCCTGAGCACCAGCAGCACCTCCATATCTCTGTCTTTCTCTCAACGCTCTGTCCTCCGCTCACAGAGAAGAAAAGGAAGAGAGAGATAGAGAGAGCGAGTAGAGAGCGAGTAGAGAGCGATGGAGAGAGAGGGAAAGAGAGAGGAGAGAGAGGCAGAGAAGAAGAGAGGGCCACTATCTGAGAATCTGTCTGCTTATACATGCGCCGCTCTGCTCCCCAAGCCCGCCACTGCATGCACAAGTAGTTAGCAGAGCCGTGGCCAGGGGGAGTCTTAAAGAAGCAAACCTCTCTTGTGTGTGTGTGTGAGTGTGTGTGTGTGTGTGTGTGTGTGTGTGTGTGTGTGTGTGTGTGTGTGTGTGTGTGTGTGTGTGTGTGTGTGTGTGTGTGTGTGTGTGTGTGTGTGTGTGTATGTGTGTATGTATGCAAGTACTTACCCTCCATGGTCACAGTGGTGGTACAGTCTTTAGAGTCTTTAGGGCCCTTGACTTTGAGGTTCTGGGGCAAATAAAGAGGGAATAAGTGATGTTGTGCAATATCAAAGTATGTTTTTTATATATTATTTACATTACCATTAGCTATATTTCAATGATTGCTCTTACCTCTGATATCTTCTGAAACTGGCTGTTGGCTTGACTGCACTTCTCTGCTGTCTCCAGTGCAACTTTGTAGTTATCCACAAAAGCCTTGTACACTCCCAACTGACTTGCCTGAGAAACAGAAAAGAAAAAAGTAGGTCATGAATAAAAGAGTTTTAAGAATTATCCAACTTAATTTTGAGACCTGATCAAATAAACAGCGTTTTTCTTTCACTGCTCATAAACAATACTTCTATTAAAATGATGATATTTCCAAATGCAAGGTGACTGGATAAATTCTTTCTTCTGAAGTATGGGAACAGTGGCTGACCCCGAGACCATGAATATGCATACACGGCTATGCTTCAGAAGCTGGACTCAAAGCTCCAAATCAGATCAATACAACTGGACTCAGCTGAATAAGAAATGTGTAGCACTCCCTGTCCTTAAACCCAGTCACTTTTCCACCTGAACAGCAAGACTACACCATAAGTTTGCCTGAGCCTCCACAAGTCTTTGAGATAATATATACTGTGTCTATTTAAAGGTCATATGTTACACAAAAAGGATTCTTGTGAGCTTTAAGCAATGTTAGAATTACCTTGTCAAAAATATATGTAACCCGGATAAAAATCCATGTGTCAAAAGTATGTTTGCAAAACCATAGTTCATAGTTATACAGTGAAAAGTTTAAAAGACAGTTAATTTCATTATTCATTATAATATATATAGTTAATGTTATGGTTAAAAACATGTTTTTTGGGACTAGAAGAGGATTATAAATATTAATGTTTTATTTACAATTTTGTACAAGGGTAAAGTGTTTTCCTATTTGGATGTAGTCTGTGGAAGTATCGCGAGTTTGTGTGAAAAAGGGCGCGGAAGGGAGAGATCCGGCGGGGATGCCCGGGGAGACAGGGTTAGCTAATGTTGTCTTGGATTTGTGTATTTTTGAGTAAGATTTTGGTCAAATAAGTGTGGTTTCAAGATAATTCACCGTGAGGACCACTTTGTGATTTGCGGGCAGAGACAGGGCTAGTTTCAACGCGAAACTAGTGGACTGGGAATTTGCCGTTTATTACAAGCTAACAGAAAAAACCCACCTCGATAAAGTGACTGTAGGCTGCGGTTCGCCAACCACGCGGTGCCGGGGAGCTTACAGTGGATTGTTGCCGGACTGGACAACGCGGGACAGACCCCAGGCAGTGCTCTGAGTGCCCGCGTCGCTCAGAGTACCTCTGGCTACGTGGGATACGGAGGACGAGACGCGCTGGATCGGGTGTGGACCACGCACCTGCATCGCCGTGAGAGATAAGCTGTGACCCGGTGCGCCGAGCTGCCTAGTCGGAGGAGACGAGGACTCCGCGGAACGGGATCGGACGGTTCTTTTGGGATTACTACGTTTACCCAAGGTACTCCGTTTTTCTTTTATTTGGCTCACTGAGTGAAGTGACCGGGAGTTTTTGGTCACAACGTACCCGAGCATCGATACAGGCCTGCAACGTAGGGTGTATTTAGATGCTGGTATTAGGACAAATTGATAGATTTGCTGTACATTAGTGTGGAGCTTGGAAGTTGGTAAATCTGTACTTTTATTATTGTATTTATTTTATTTTTTATTATTAAAGGGAGGGTTATTGTTCAAGTACAGTGTGTCTGGTGTTAATTTGGTCCTCAGTAGACTATTTACTTCAGTGACATTTTGCTAGTTAGTATTAAAGGTGCTGTGCTGTGATCCAAAAGAATTAAAAGTAGTTAAGTTTAGTATCAGAGTATACTGTCAAAGAACCCAGAGCCCACTCAAGTAATTCCTGAGTATACAAGGGCTACATAAAATGGAGGCACCGCTGGGATCTTTTGGATCTATCTAGGTACAGTTAAAGGGGCATTAAACTAGAAATAAGTTTCCAGAAGTTACAAATTTGACATTTCCCAGTTCAATTGGATTTTTTGAACCATGGCAGATCGCACTGAACTGACTGCCGAGCTGAAGAGATGGTGTCGGGGTGAAGATTTGGAGGAAAGTAAAGCCATCATCGTTATGGTTCCAGAAGAGGCAGATATAGCCAAGATTGAGGAAACAGTGGGAACTGTAAAATGTCTTGGCCGTGTCCGTGTCAGAGGCCGCATGTTTCACATTTCATCAGGATGCTTGATGGTTCTATGTGAATGCAGAGAGGATGTCTCCAATGCTGACGTGCCTAAAGAAGTGGTTAATGTTGAAAGTGGAGAAAGCTGGCAAATTATCTCTGTTGGTGAAACTGTACCTGCTGATGATTTCCATGTCAAGTTGCAAACTCTGTTAACCGCTGAGGGCAAAACTATGGAAGATGTTAAAGGTTTACTCCACAGTGCCCCTCCACAGCCACCTCGCTTTGGGTCACCGACTAACCCCACCGAGTCCATCCTACTAGCAGTTGGTGATTTACTGGAAAAGACCCGAAAACCACAAGCCGAAGGTGGTTATCGGCGTTTGCGGCTATTCTCAGGGAACCTGCCAGTCCCCCCAGTGAAGAAGCATTCGACCACTGGCTTGAGCAGGCTTGGCTTATGGTGGAAGAAAGTGAATGTACAGACAGAGAGAAAAGACGCAGGCTGATGGAAGGTTTAAGGGGGCCCGCGCTAGAAATTGCCAAGTCAGTGCGAGATTCTGATTCTGAGGCAAGTCCCACTGAATACCTGGATGCTCTGGAAAGTGCATTTGGAAGTGCGGAGTCTGGAGATGACCTCTATTTTGCCTTTCGGTTAATGCAACAACAACCGAATGAAAAGCTGTCAGATTTTCTGAGGCGCTTGGAGAGGGCCCTCACAAAGGTTGTCCAGAGAGGAGGATTTCCAGTTGCTGGCAAAGACAAAGCCCGCCTGGAACAGCTGCTAAGAGGAGCCACAGCTTCTGATCTGATGCTAATCCAGTTGCGTCTGAGAGAAAGAAAGTCCTCACCTCCAACTTTTCTCCAGCTCTTAAATGAGATCCGTACCGAGGAGGAGTACGAGGCCTCCAGGAGAAAACTCAATCCTGCTGTCCAGCCAGTTCGGACAAAACCTGTGGGAGCTGAAAGCCATGCAGAGATACAAAGTCTCAAAGCTGAGGTCAAGGAGCTCAAGACAAAGCTAGCTTCCTGCATGACCAAGTCCCCTGAAGCACAAGAGAAAAGTTACAGTATGCCGCCAGTGACCACAATCCAGTCCAATGACCACAGTGACACATATGAACTTGCTGCTTTAAAGAAACAAGTCAAAAGGCTGCAGCACAAAGTGGCACAAAGAGATGGCACTCCGGAACCCTCTGCAAAGCCAACTGTAGTGAAAGCAGTGGAAGCTATGCCAAAAACAAGAACATCCAACAGAAGCAGGCCACCACCTAGTGAACAGTTTTGTTACCGTTGTGGTGAGAAAGGGCACTTTGTGGCCAAGTGTCGCAATCCTGAAAACCAAGGCAAAGTAATCAGGAAGCTTATTCAAACTGTGAAGATAATGAAAGAAAGTCCCAGTACTGAAACAAGCTCATCCACAGACACAAACTGCAATGTCAAACAAGGTCTGCTCACCACAGTCACACCTACTGGTATTCCCGAAGGACTGATTGGTCCACCAAGTGTTTTACCCCTGAAAGTGAATGGCAAGCCCTGTGATGCTTTATTTGACAGTGGATCTCAAGTCACCATAATATTTGAGTCCTGGTACCAAGCCAACCTGTCTTCAGTCCCTGTGCAACCAGTGACTGGCCTTGACCTTTGGGGTTTAAGCGAGTCCAATGTCAGTTACCCCTACCGTGGCTATGTTGTGGTTGATTTTGAATATCCGGCTGAAGTTACGGGTACCAATCACACCGTGACTGTTCTGGCCCTGATCTGTCCAAGCCCCAAAGAAGAGCAGATCCCAGTCATTGTTGGCACAAATACCAGCCATGTCCGCAATTTGGTTCTGCAATGTAGAAAAAAGGGGGTCGACATAACAAAAACGCTGGGGATCCAAGTCCAAGGGGAACAGCAACAAAGGCTTTCAGGCACTGTTTCTCTCACCCCACACGATGATGAGGTAGGCTGTGTGACGTGGCAAGGCCCAAACCCATTGACACTACCTCCTGGAGAAGACCTGCAACTAACATGCAAGGTCGACTTCAACCAAATGGTTGGCCAAGAGATCTTAATGGTTGACACATCACCTATAGCTCCACTGCCAGGTGACGTCCTGCTACAGCCCATGGTCGTGCCTGCCAACGCTGTCCAAATCAACAGCTTCAGAATCCTTGTGCAAAACCAATCTGCCAGAGAAATAGTCATTCCAGTTGGGACGGTCATGGGACACATGTACCGCACTGAAAGTATTATTTCAATGCCACTCCAAAAACCAGAAACCCCCGAGTTTAGCAGTAGTCAGATCAACTTTGGTGATTCTCCCGTGCCACAAGAGTGGAAAGAGCGGCTGAGACAGAAACTGGCTGAACGCTCCCATGTCTTCTCTGTTAATGAGTGGGACGTTGGCCTAGCAAAAGATGTTGAACATACCATCCGCCTGTCTGACCCAAGACCCTTTCGCCAGAGATCACGTCGCCTGGCACCTGCAGACATAGAAGATGTCAGAAAACATCTACAGGAGTTGTTGTGTGCTGGCATCATCAAAGAGTCCCGTAGCCCCTATGCTTCACCGATTGTAATAGTTAGGAAGAAAAATGGAACAATACGGATGTGCATAGACTACAGACTACTGAACAGTCGTACAGTGCCAGACCAGTACACAACTCCCTGCATTGATGAAGCACTCGACTCACTGTCAGGAAGTAAATGGTTCACAGTGCTAGACCTGCGAAGTGGGTACTACCAGATTCCCATGGCAGAAGAAGACAAAGAAAAGACGGCGTTCATCTGCCCGCTTGGCTTCTTCCAATTTGAGAGAATGCCACAGGGAATAACTGGAGCGCCAGCGACTTTCCAAAGGCTAATGGAGAAAACGGTTGGAGATATGAACCTCCTCCAGGTCCTGGTCTACTTGGATGATCTTATTGTCTTTGGAAAATCGTTGGAGGAACATGAAGAGCGGCTGCTCAAGGTTCTGGATCGCCTTCAAGACGCAGGCCTAAAGATTTCTCTGGACAAATGCCAATTCTGTCAGCCGCAGGTGAAATATTTAGGCCACATTGTCTGTGCCCAAGGTGTCTCTCCTGATTCTCAGAAGATTGAGGCTGTCACGACCTGGCCTCAGCCTCAAGATCTGAAGTCTCTGAGATCGTTTTTAGGCTTCTGTGGGTATTATAGAAGATTTATAGCGAACTATGCCGCTATTGTGAGACCCTTGACAGAACTGACCAAAGGCTATCCACCCACGCAAAAGAGCCGAAAGAAAGCTACAGATCCGAACAAGTCCTACCTGAAAGAGTCTGAACCTTTTGGAGAGAGATGGGATGACTCCTGCACCAAAGCCTTTCACCAGATCATTTATTGCCTTACACATGCGCCAGTGCTAGCCTTTGCAGATCCAACCAAACCCTACGAGCTTCATGTGGACGCTAGCTTTAAAGGACTCGGAGCTGTCCTTTACCAGCCTCAAGATGGTGATTTGAGACCAGTTGCCTTCGCTAGCAGGAAACTAAGCCAGTCTGAGAAGCGATATCCAATACACCAACTGGAGTTTCTTTCACTTAAGTGGGCAGTGGTGGATCGCTTCCATGATTATCTATATGGTGCTCGCTTTACAGTACGCACGGATAACAATCCGTTGACCTATGTGCTGTCAAGTGCAAAGCTCAACGCAGTGGGGCACAGGTGGTTAGCAGCGTTATCCACGTATGATTTTGATGTTCACTATCGCCCCGGTAAGCACAATATCGACGCAGACCTCCTTTCAAGAAACTTTGAGAACACTGACACATGCACGGAATGGACGACAATACCGGAGGCAGCTGTTAAGTCAATCTGCAAAAGAGTTAAAGTGTCTGAAACCCCAGACAGGCCTGTCAGATGTGTTGATCAAACTGGAGCTTCCCCTGAATGCATTCCAGACATCTATGCCTTTCCACTGAAAATGGAGTTGCAGTCTCTGGAACATGTCTCCACCGCTGATCTCGCTTATGCTCAGAAAGAAGACCCAATAATTGGTCCAGCTATTAAAGCGGTCCAACAGAATCAGTGGTCAGACACAAGTCCAGAGCGGTCTCCCCTGAAACGTGAAAAAGACAAACTGACTATACGAGATGGGCTGCTCTTTCGCATCACCAAGCTTCCATCTGGTGATGATGTTGCTCAGCTGGTCCTGCCTAAGCAGTATCACGGTGTTGTGTTAGGATCGATTCACAATGAGTCAGGACACCTTGGCACAGAGAGGACCCTGGACTTGCTCCGTAGGAGGTTTTTCTGGCCTAAAATGTCCTACGATGCTGAGCAGCATATCAAAAACTGTGGCGAATGCGTTATGCGCAAGACTCCTGCACAGAGAGCTGCTACGCTTCACCAGATCTCCAGCAATGGCCCTATGGATCTTGTATGTATTGATTTTCTTTCTATGGAGACTGATTCCAAGGGTTTGAGCAATGTTTTGGTGGTCACCGATCATTTTACTCGTTATGCCCAAGCGTTTCCGACCAAGAACCAGACATCACAAACCGTGGCCAAGACCTTGGTTGAGAAATTCTTTGTACACTATGGTCTCCCTGCACGAATTCATTCCGACCAGGGAAGAGATTTTGAAAGCCGCCTGATCAAAGACTTGCTCAAGATGATGGGGATTAGAAAGTCCCGGACGACCCCGTACCATCCACAAGGAGACCCACAACCTGAGAGATTCAATCGGACGCTCCTTTCAATGTTGGGCACTCTAAGCACAGAAAAGAAACGACAGTGGAGCCAGCACGTCCCATACCTGGTCCACGCCTACAACAGTACAAAGTGCGATGCTACTGGCTATTCACCTTATTTTCTCATGTTTGGCCGGGAAGCTAGGCTGCCAGTAGACCTATGCTTTGGGATTTCATCTGATAAAGCTGTGGAAAGTCACTCACGCTATGTGTCAAAGCTGAAAGAAGATCTACACCAAGCATACAAATTGGCGTCTGAAACTGCAGACAAAGTCCATCAAAAAAACAAAAAGGCTTATGATAAAAGAGTTGGATTCCAGTCCTTGGAGATCGGGGACAGAGTGTTACTCAAAAACTGGGGTCTCAAAGGGAAACACAAGTTGGAAACGAGATGGAGTCCAATACCCTATCGTGTAGTTGGAAAGATGCCTAATCTCCCTGTATATCAGTTGAAAAAAGAAAATGGGAATGGTAATATCAAAACCATTCACCGAGACCACATTCTTCCTATCAGACAGAGTGTAAGATTGACAATACCTGATGAAGACACAGATTGTTCTGTTGTACAGAAGACCAGGAAAAAAACTCCAAAGCCACCGAGAGTTATGGCTGAGCCTCAAGTATCTCGAGATTCTGAGTCATCTTCTGAGAATGAGTACTATGAGCCCCCTCGACGCTACTATACTCGAGAAAGAGTCAGAGAAGGTCTACGACAAGTTCTCTGTTTGCAAGAGGATCGTCAAGATCAAACAAATGCTCAAGAACATGACAGTGATAAGGACAGTTCTCATGATGAGTCACAGCTAGAAGATGGTGTAGAGTCCTATCGAGAAACTGAAAGTGAAACTGAGACAAATACAGTAGAAATCACACAAGAGGAGACAGACCGAGATGACAATGATGTTTATTCTACCCCAGAACATGTGGTGGAGCCCCGAGCAACACGGTCTGCCATGACCCCAAAACTTAGATCGCCCCATGACCAATTGACTGATAGTGCAAATTTAAGGTCTAAGAGACAGGTTAAACCAGTAGTTCGGTTAACCTACGATGAGCTGGGAAAGGCTAAAGATAAGCCAATCACAATAATCCATGGAGGGGTTGTTATTACTATTGGACAGGATTAATTGACATGGAGTTATGGGTCATTCTTCCCAGTCAGTAGAGTTTTGGTAGTCTGTTGGGGACACCAGACATTTAGTGGGGGGAGGATGTAACCCGGATAAAAATCCATGTGTCAAAAGTATGTTTGCAAAACCATAGTTCATAGTTATACAGTGAAAAGTTTAAAAGACAGTTAATTTCATTATTCATTATAATATATATAGTTAATGTTATGGTTAAAAACATGTTTTTTGGGACTAGAAGAGGATTATAAATATTAATGTTTTATTTACAATTTTGTACAAGGGTAAAGTGTTTTCCTATTTGGATGTAGTCTGTGGAAGTATCGCGAGTTTGTGTGAAAAAGGGCGCGGAAGGGAGAGATCCGGCGGGGATGCCCGGGGAGACAGGGTTAGCTAATGTTGTCTTGGATTTGTGTATTTTTGAGTAAGATTTTGGTCAAATAAGTGTGGTTTCAAGATAATTCACCGTGAGGACCACTTTGTGATTTGCGGGCAGAGACAGGGCTAGTTTCAACGCGAAACTAGTGGACTGGGAATTTGCCGTTTATTACAAGCTAACAGAAAAAACCCACCTCGATAAAGTGACTGTAGGCTGCGGTTCGCCAACCACGCGGTGCCGGGGAGCTTACAGTGGATTGTTGCCGGACTGGACAACGCGGGACAGACCCCAGGCAGTGCTCTGAGTGCCCGCGTCGCTCAGAGTACCTCTGGCTACGTGGGATACGGAGGACGAGACGCGCTGGATCGGGTGTGGACCACGCACCTGCATCGCCGTGAGAGATAAGCTGTGACCCGGTGCGCCGAGCTGCCTAGTCGGAGGAGACGAGGACTCCGCGGAACGGGATCGGACGGTTCTTTTGGGATTACTACGTTTACCCAAGGTACTCCGTTTTTCTTTTATTTGGCTCACTGAGTGAAGTGACCGGGAGTTTTTGGTCACAACGTACCCGAGCATCGATACAGGCCTGCAACGTAGGGTGTATTTAGATGCTGGTATTAGGACAAATTGATAGATTTGCTGTACATTAGTGTGGAGCTTGGAAGTTGGTAAATCTGTACTTTTATTATTGTATTTATTTTATTTTTTATTATTAAAGGGAGGGTTATTGTTCAAGTACAGTGTGTCTGGTGTTAATTTGGTCCTCAGTAGACTATTTACTTCAGTGACATTTTGCTAGTTAGTATTAAAGGTGCTGTGCTGTGATCCAAAAGAATTAAAAGTAGTTAAGTTTAGTATCAGAGTATACTGTCAAAGAACCCAGAGCCCACTCAAGTAATTCCTGAGTATACAAGGGCTACATATACATGGAGTTATGTTTGTTTCATGTCTGAGGTATCATGGTTAGTACATCTCTAAAGCTCAAAATGCTCTGTCACAAAGTGGTAGTTTAAGTTAACAGCTACCTTTTACCTTTAGTTCAGTAGAGATTTACAATTCCAGACCGGAAATCATCCAAATGATTCTAGCAAAGGTGTATGGAGTTTATAAACACAGTGGCACACTCCCTGCATTCTCAGTGTTTTTAGTTTGAGAGAATTCAGCCTAAATATGCAGTGTTTGCGTGTTAAACATGTGTGAATGAAATAAAACACAATTACAGGTATGTTTTTTGATGAGGAAACAACATAACAGGTGGTTGTGGGTGTGAATGGTGGAATACCCAGGTCGTACTACAGTTACACAGCGGAAATCCATGTATCCCCAATAGTCGAATACAGAAATATCTTTAAACCTCTTTTTTATTTTTAAAATCTTGGTGTCCAAAAGTAAATTTATGCATGCCCTTCAGTGAGATTACACTTCCTCTCTCCAGCTCAGGCATATTCACATTTCCCCTGTGCAGATGTAATCATCAAGCCACTGACAGCAGCTGGAGCCTTTGATGTGGAAAATGGAGAGAGACGCTGTACTTGTATGTAGGATTGCCAAAAGTATCAAAAATACTAAATACAATACTAAAACTAGACTTAATATTTTAGTATTGTGACACGACTTGACTTGTATTTTGGTCATTTGTGTGAATGTGCCCTGCTCCATGGCTCCACACTGACACCACAGAGCGGGTAATTAAACCGCCATCTGTGGGTGGCGCTATGGCTGACTAAATGTTTCACTCTGATGTACGCTCTTACACAGATGGAGCTGCACTACAGTCACACATGTCACTGTGAACTGGGACTCCTGGGGGCTGCATTAAGGGCAGAGGAGAAATTTTTTGTTCTGATGAATAGATCTGAAAATGTATTGTTTTTTGCATAATATTTTAGTATAATTTCAACATTATGTGACAAATTAGCAATCATTAGCAACAAAGTGCTACATAATGCATGTTTTTAACTGTGTATAGATAAGAAAAACAGCAAAGATAGAGGGACACACCTGATAAGTATGTTATCTTAAAGGAGTTCCTCTTTGTGCTGCTATATTGTATCCCAAAAGAGTTATTAGAGGATAAATTAGTAACTCTAACCTTGACTACTTCAGGGTCCTTGACAGAAAATATTACAGAATATTAATAGGATGAAGTTGGTCAATTATAATCTCACGGATGCACTTCTTTCCATGTATACCTTTGGCTTAAATAATTTAATTTTAATTTAATTTAATTTTACCATAATGATGATGACGTTAGGCTCCATGCCAAGTCTAGTTTAAAAAAGTACCAGCAATAGAAAGAGATTAAGTGGTAATTTATCCAAAAGGATTAAAATAACTTTTTTTTTTTACTAGTTTGTTTTCAGAGTGTTTAATTCTCCACGTTGTCATGGCATTTTCTGCTATCCTCTCACCAAAACACCAATGTGTGTCTAACTTACTTAAAGGTCCTATATTATGCAAAACGCTTGTGAGCTTTGTGTCTTGTTTCATTCACACATGTTTGAGTACCCTGCATTATTATATTGTCTAGATCTCCAAAGCTCAAAATGCTCTGTTCCACCTTGTGATGTCATCAAGTGGTAGTTATCAAGTTAAGTTACCTTTTACCTTATAATCAGTAGTAATCCAAATGATCCTAGTGAAGGTGTATGGAGTTTACAAACACAGTGGAGCACTTCCTGTATTACCACAGTGTTTTCTGTTTGACAAAAGAGCCTAAATATGCAGGTTTTGTGTGTGAATGAAACAAAACAGGTATGTTTTTAATGAGGAAACATTATAACAGATCAGAAAACAGCATAGTATGGCCCTTTAAGATTAATTTTGCCCATTCTTGTATCAATAACTAGGAGCTAACATTGAAAAATGCTATTAATTGCAGTAGAATTTGTCACCTTAATTTTAAAACTCCTTTTGATGTAAACACATTTTTTTAAATATGGATTGCTTGTACTTCCTCTACAGAGTGACTGGTTCAGGCTGATGTTTCTACACACCACACAAGGGAAAAAATCACAGTCCAAAATAGAAGAATGACTAATAACCTTTTCACTCCAGTTTCCACCATGTAATTGACAGACTGACGTGGACCAAAATAAATTGATCGCTAGGCTAAGAATGTCTGTGTACGACTCACCAGTGGAGAAGGGAAGTATGACTAAATATAAAAGAGAACATTTTACATAATTATTTAATTGACAATAATATACCTAATCCTCTTTAAAGGTCCACTATGCAACTTTTCTGGTGGAGGTTCTGACACCTTCTTGTCTCTGTGAATGCTTAGAATGTTCCACAGTATGGAATTAAACTTATCTAGCTCCATGAAGACAGCAGAGGGTGCCACCAGGCCAAGTTACAGGTCAGATTTGTGGACACCATACTGTGGAACATTCCAAGCAGAGCAGTAACATCTCAATGGTGACAAACAGAACCCTTTAAAGGTGGCTTTAACAATAGTTGTACTTCCTTGTTTCAGGCTATAAGTTATAGCTATACAGGACTACCTAAAAGATGGGCATTTTGTCCGAGGGCAGGACTTAAAATTCTATTGCAACCATGGCAAACCATTTTTAACAGTGTTTTTCCTATTCCCCTGAGGTGCCAGGTCTAAAAAACAGACTTTTTGACAAGACAAAGCGAATTTAGACCTAAAATGGTACCAAAAACATTTTTTTTTCCCTTCTCTTTTTCTGTTGACGCATTAGAGGCACCATTTTCCTACAGTAATGCCAAACAACAGTCATTTTGTGGTAGTGGTTAGGTTCACAAATGTTGATTTTTGTCAATATATTTTTTCAGGGTTAGGTTTAGAACCAGGTATGAGTCTTTGGAAAACTGAAGTGAGTAAGTAAGTTTTTATTTATGTAGCACTTTTCACAGACATAGTACGTCACAAAGACGCTTTACACAGCATTATTCATTCACCCTATACACAGTGGTGGTGAGCTACTAATGTAGCTACAGCTGCCCTGGGGCAGACTGACAGAAGTGCGGCTACCAATCTGCGCCATCGGCCCCTCCGACCACCACCATCACCCGCGCACAAACCACTTTCATACTAGGCAATGGGAAGTGCCTTGCCTAAGGACACAACGACGGTCTCCCAGGTCTAACCAGGTCTCTTCTGAGATCTGACAGGATCAGGCTTTGACAAGCCGGTATGGCCACACTACTACAATTACAATTACTGAACTGTAATTTTTTTTAGACAAAATAAAATTTGAAATAAACATAAATTATATTGCGATCTTTTAAGTACAGTTAACTAATAAAGGTAACTGTACTTAACAGATGACAAAAAATACTGTCAATGTGGCTGAACTGTAATATTTACTGTAATTACACCTGTCGATTATGCCCACCCCCGGACGAATAAAGGGTGTCCCATAGCTATATGTTGTGCTTCCAGCCCTCATTTCTGTCTCCCCTCACAACTGAGAGAAAATCAGCTGAAGTTACATCATGATATTCCAAATTTAATATCATCCACATAATATATCACATAATATATCACTTAAAATATCACTTTATTTTACCAGCAATATGATATGGCCAAGTCTGACTCACCAGCTTCTGAAACAGGTGTCCCACAGTGACCTTCTCATCCCACTGCTGGATGTTGGGCAGAAGCGCATCATGAAACTCTTTGTGGATCTCAAAAATGTCCTGGATTTTGTAGAAGATGGTCTCAATCTGCTGGATGGTCAGGACGGGCTGGGAGGTGGTGGCTGTGGCTTTGAGGGGACGCATAGGCTGGAGGAAGAACATTATCACAAGTAATTATAATGGATTATGTACAGTTAGATCAAATGTATGGATACTTTGCAGCTGATGTCATCAACATTCTCTGGGGGTGTGAAGCTAACTAAAAGTACTACACTGTTAGAAGCTCTATTATGCAAGTTAGACTTAATGTGAGCTTCATTTTAACACAATCTGACTAGCTATAACTACAACAGGTGAGATTATTTGTTTTGATAAAAAAAATTTTTTTAACAGTTTGCTAATGTTTGCATTGTGTCACCATGGTCTGCTAAACATTCCACCATTAGAGATACATGTATAACACCTCCAGTGTGATGTAACTGCAAAGTATCAATAAATGCCTATGTGAGGGTTGAAAGAAGTACTAGATAAGAATGTACACAGTTTGAGATGCTATGCACATGAGCTAGTACCATTATGTTGATATATAACCCGAATAACATGTCAGCAGGTTTGACAAGATTGAGACTGAACCTTAAAAAGTACTACACTGATTAAATGCGTCACCCCTGTAAGCCCCCTCACACAGTATTCTGATCAGAGCAGAGGAGTGGACAGGCAGCATGGCGGGGGGCCGGGGGGCATGTTTAATTACAGGGAACCGTGTTGTACGTCATAGGTTTGTGATGAGTCAGACTCCCACTGATGTGAGGACTCTTATAAAGGCTAATCAGACAGGCTCGCTGACAATGCACTGCTACAGCTGACGCAAGTGTGGTCTATGTACAGGGTGAACAGAGAGTTAGGCTGTAATATCTCGAGTTATAATCACTTTAAGATAGGATATTGCTACACAAATGTAGTTTTTTTATGACTTTATTATTACCAACAAAAAACAACAACAAAATATAGCTGCAAGCAGCAATGTGGGGCAAAGCAGTGACCCAGCCTAATTTGATGACGTGCATTTTTGAAAATCTGACTTACGGTTCAAAAGTTACAAGCAGAAATGTCCCTCAAATTTTGACCTGTTGGTGGCGCTAGAGGGTTTGAGCTGGGGCCCTGTAATTTTTTGTGGGGAATCCTGGGAAGGATGCGAACATCTGTGAAAAGTTTGAAAATAATCCTATGAAGGGTTCCCGAGATATGAGCTCACTTCGGCTAGATCAAAGATCTTTGATCAATTAAGAGCAGGGCGTTGCCTAGCAACACAGAAATGTACCTGAAAATTCCTGCAACTTTGACCTGCTGGTGGCGCTAGACGGTTGGGGGTGGGGGCCTATAAATTGCTGTGGGTAATGAGGAGACTGGCTGGAATGTGCATGCAAAATTTCACAACTTTTTACCAGATGGTTCTAGGGGTTGCCATAGACTCCCATAGGTGGAAGATATATATATATATATATATATATATATATATATATATATATATATATATATGTGTACCTCACCTTACGAATGACCCAACAAACGAAAATTTCAAGTTACAAAACGCCTTCACGGTAAATTTTTGTCTCTAGATACGAAAGAAAATTCAAGTTACGAAACGCGAAATCGCAAAAATTCAAATAATGCGCGCTCAGCCTCACACATTATACGCTTTTCTCAGACTGGATTTAAACTTTTCTCACATTTGTCTCTGTTTAAACACTCAAACTTTCATAGATTTTCAACAAAACGTATTAATAGTGAAGTGTGGGGGGAAGCGGGAGGGGGGAGAAAACTGCGCTCTGACACGTGTGTGATAGCGCACATGACCCGGCGCGGGGCTGACAGCAGGTCTAGACCAAGGTCTAAACCTGGACTGGACCAGAACTAAACCTGGACTAAACCAGGACTAAACCAGGACTAAACCAGGACTAAACCAGGACTAGACCAGGTGGATTAAAGCGCCGCGTGCGGGTCTATTTCCTGGTTTCTCACGAGTCACAGCTGAGGCGAGCAGCGAGGAGGGGACCGCACGCAGTCTGAGCGCATGTGAGCGAGAGCCATGCAAGAGCCGCGGTGGTCTAGACCTCCTCTAGACCTGACCAGGTCTAGAGGAGGTCTAGAGGAGCCGCGGTGGTCTGGACTAAACCAGGACTAAACCTGGACTAAACCAGGAGGAGCCGCGCTCACATGCGCTCAGACTGCGTGCGGTCCCCTCCTCCCTGCGGTCTCCTCCTCGCTGCTCGCCTCAGCTGTGACTCGTGAGAAATCAGGAAATAGACCCGCACGTGGCGCTTTAATCCACCTGGTTTAGTCCAGGTTTAGTCCTGGTTTAGTCCTGGTCCAGTCCAGGTTTAGACCTTGGTCTAGTCCTGCTGTCAGCTCTGCGCCGGGTCATGCTGCGCACATGTGTCCGCGCAGTTTTCTCCCCCCTCCCGCTTCCCCCCACACTTCAATATTGATACGTTTTGTTGAAAATTTATGAAAGTTTGAGTGTTTAAACGAGAGACAAATGTGAGAAAAGTTTAAATCCAGTCTGAGAAACCAATCAGGACGCAGAACACATTGTTACACTATAAATCGGGGACCTTGGAACGAATCAGGCTTTTTCCATTGAAATAGCTACTCAACTTACGAATTTTTTACGTTACGAAACCACTTCTGGAACGAATTAATTTCGTAAGGTGAGGTACCACTGTATAAAATTGGAATCAGTAGAAACACTATGGGTGCCTCGCACCTTCGGTGCTTGGCCCCAAAAAACACTTTAGACCAGGGGTCTTCAATGTTTTTCAGGCCAGGGACCCCCAAACAGATGGCGAACTGGGCCAAGGACCCCCTACTATATATACGGCATAGAATTGTGTTTTATATTAAATTGAGCTTAGTGTCATGTATAAACATTGCTACTCTGTTATGGTACATCCAATACAAGGAAATAATACACAGGTTAATACTGTATTTTACACTATAAAATATAAAATTATATTATTTTAAAGTGAAATCAAAAGATTTCAGTACCACCCCCCTGTTGAAGACCTCTGCTTTAGACCATCTCTTTCATTTGTGTGGACCGTCACTGAAAAGCTTTCTGTTGCAATTTCCTCCACCAACAATTCTGAGTTAATTAAAATATATGTGACCGGCCACAGGAAAACCAGTCGTCCCAGAGGCATTTTGAGTTATTCACAGATTCTGAAAGTGTAGATTCTTTCTAACGATGCCTTACACATGGAAGTCTGAGAACATCTGAAGAATTTGTGGCCATTTGAAAACATGTACAGGGGATTTTGGAAAGCTGTGGAAAAAGCTTCTCTCACTCTAGGCCTTCTGGGCTCATTTGCATGACATTAAGCTAAGCCTCCCCCTGCAGATCATCTATTACTGTGGTGCTAGCCTTCAGGGCAGGGCAGAATTAGAAGGTACTTTGTTAAAATGGAAATGCTTTTATAACCAAAAGTCCATATAATCATTCAATAATTCAATAATACACAGGATATGTTAAGTCAAAGTCACCTGTATTGTCAATTTAATTTAATACTAGAGCTGAGAGGTATGAGAAAAGAAATACATATCGTATTGTACATTCCTAGTTTTATCTTGTTTTATTGTCATTTTATGTTGCTTTTCCCTTGTAGAAATTTCAGATTTAGAATGTTCCACATTAAACTTACTAACTCCAAGGAGACAAGCCGATGGTGACACCACACCAAGTTACATGTCAGATTTGTACAAGCAAAGCAGTAACATCTATTGATACAAGCAGGTAGTGTACCCTCCAGCAAATGTAATGTTTATTTATATTTTGTCTAATTAAAAACAACTTAAAATGGCTTTCTGGGACATATACAAGAAAAAAAATGTAATCATTGTCATTTAACACAAAAAAATAGTCACATTTCTTCCTCCAAAGTGTGAACTGAGCTCCAAACCACATGTTTCTACTGGTCAAGGACTGGCTGTAGACCTCAAGCCTCAAGTTGATCGATGACAATTAAAAATGTTAGAATCTTGATCTCTGTTCAAATTCAGTAACTTGCAAAATCCCCTTGATATGCCCTGGCCTTTTATCTAGCACTGGACAGCAATTCGAGTAACGCAATTCATCTCATTTTAAATCAAATCCAGATCCAGTGGCTTTTTTTATTCAAAGGTCTATAGCCAGTCCTTTGTAAAAGCATTCTGAAAAGCAAAGAGAGAAATAATCACAATATTTCTTTCTATAAAGTGTCAGTCTTGTTTACATGTGTTCCAAACAAGGTACTAAATATTTTCTTTTAAAGTATTTTAGGAAGATTGCCCTCATTCTGATGGAGGAAGTATGGGTGGACAGGAACTGGCTCTTTATTGGTCAATCTTTTATGGAGTCACACAGGAGGAATTGAGATTTGAGCTTTACTTTTACACAAAACCTTGTCCCACTACAAGGACTGTCATAATAACACGAAGTGTGATATATTGCTTCATGTCATTGACAAATAACTATAAAGCAGGAGAATTGGCCCCCCAAAAATGTTTGTAAATTGAAGATATTTTTTAACAACAAGAGCTGCAATAAATAAATGGAAGAATAAAACCCTTACTAGTATATAATTAGTAGTAAAAGTTACTTGTTCGACCCTCAAATGCTCCAATTTTATGGTACAAAAAAAAAACAAAAAACCTACTAGTGCAAAGAAAATATGCACGCTATGGGTATCAAAAGTATCAACAAACAGATATTAATTGATACCAAAACTAATATCAAAACTAGATACTCATTTGAGTATTGATACTGCAAAAAAAATCACATTTACAGAACAAAATTTGAGCTTTCCTGAACAGTTTTAGTATGCATTTGAGCTTTATCAACATTAGTATAAGATCCCATGGTAACATAAAGATAGTACAATTAGAGATTTAGCCATAGTTTCGAGTAGATGAGGACGCCAGTGCGCATGCGCGGACTGTGCTATCAGCTCCCGGGACCCAAACATGAAACGCAAAGCTGAAAACTATGGATAAATCTCGGATTACAGGCCACTTTTGCTTCAAACGAAATCTTACATTAAGACATCGGGCTTCTATGATTTGAAAAGTGCTAAAGTTTGTGTTATTTGGAGACCGCAAAGTAATGCCCCGAGTACTCAGGCTAACGGATACGCTACAACATAACTTTCACCAAACAGCTCCAAATGACAAGAAAGTGCTATGGGTGAGTCAAACGACTTGTTTTATTACCGAAAGAAGGCTCAGATTGTAAAATAACGTTACTTTTCCTTTAAGTGTAAACATTAGTATTATGTCGTTTTAAAATTAATTTGATCTTGTTTCTTTGCATTGTTTGAGCTCTGAAAACATGTATCTTTTTGTTATTTTGACATTTGTCATTTTCTGCAAATAAATGCTCTAAACGATAATATTTTTATTTGGAATTTGGGGGAAATGTTGTCAGTAGTTTATAGACTCAAACAAAAATGTTCCTTTTGCCCAAACACATACCTATAAGTAGTAAAATCAGAAAAACTGATAATTTTGCAGTGGTCTTATTTTTTTCCAGAGCTGTATATAAAACAATACATTAATATGCTTAATTATCATGACCGCCCTATACCACTGCTACTACATGGGCCTCTTGTATTTCAGCCCCGGGTTTGTACTGTCGAACAACAAGTGGGCACAATTGTAGGCTCATGTTACATATTCTGCTGCAATAGCCTGGGCTGGTCAAAGAGCAGTATGTTGCAGACTCACAGGACATGACATAGTACAGCTCAGTAAGGGGAACCATCTTCAGCCATGTTCCAGGAAGCTACAGTCAGTGTGGTCATACTTTTAATACATAAAAACAACCAACCACTCAAAACCGCACAGAATAGTTCATACAAAGTTGACAAAGCCTTACAACCTCTTGTATATAGCTGAGATATATATTTGTATTAGTATATTTCTTTTTTTTTTTATTTTCACTTGTACATAATATATACATTTATATAAATATGCCTTATTTGACACCGGTTTCTTGTTATTTTTGGTACTTATTTTGAAATTATTATTACCACTGATATTTTTGCCCTTTGTTATTATCATACATTGTGATGTGTGAGCTACTGTGTCCAAATAGTTTCCCATGTGGATCAATAAAGTTTGTCGAAGTCTAAGTCGAAGAGATCATAGCCTGTACTGAGTGAATGGTTTACAGGTTTACATTTTACTTACCAATAAGAGGGCTTCAAGTTGGTTAATGTAGATTTCTTCACTGGCCAAAAACCCAGATAGCACCAGTTTCTTCATTTCCAGTCCCTTTTCAATGACTCCCTGTAGAAAAACAACAGAGAAATAGATTTTTTAAAAGTGTATCTTATATGAAATGTAGCTACTTCAGAGGTTTCTACTGTAAATAATGTGACTACAGTAATAAAATACAGACGTTCTACACTCTTTATGAAGAACTAATAAGGTTATATAAGAGAAAAGGACAGGTTCACAGTGGGTAGCGAGGTCTAGGAAAACTACTGTATAATAATGTGAGCACATGTGTTACAAGTTGTACTGATAATTCCACCAAATAGGACTACATGGATTTATTTGGGTAACTACACTCTCATATTAAAATTGCTCACTTCCCTTTTGGAAAGTTTACTCAGAGCCCTTCCAGGAAAATCCTAAATCTTCAAGCATAAAATATTCCAGTAAATACACACTCCTTACACAGGCTAAATAAAGTGTAAAATCTATTCATGATTGAGCAGTGAAAACTAATTGTAAATAGTACGTTTTATTACAACTTATTATTGTATTGACTGTGCATGTGTGACGTGTCGACTTAAAGGTCCTATTGCGCAAATCAACTCTTGTGAGCATTAAGTCATCTTAGAATGTAGAATTACCTCCTCAAAAACATATCTGGAGTTGTGTTTTGTTTCATTCACACCTTTGAGTAATCCTTTATTAATATTATTACCTCTCCAAAACTCAAAATGCTCTGTTCCACCTTGTGTCATATAGTGGTAGTTTTCAAGTTAACAGCTACCTTTTACCTTTTGTTCAGAAGAGATTGGCAATTCCAAAAATGATCCAAATGATTCTAGCGTAGGTGTTTGGAGTTTAAAAACACAATGGAGTGTCTTCCGTTTGGGAGAAGAACTGTATTAAACATGTGAATAAAACAAAACATCTCTGAGGAAACTGTGTAATGTGGGCCCTTTAAGGAGAGCAGTGAGCCGACCAAGAAACGGCAAAAATTAAACATTAACATGCCGTCTGATCCTTTGACTGATATTACAATACCACACGTGATAAGGCCTAGAGTGACGACGTCATTCATAACGTCCAAACGCCTATTCACGCTGATGTCATGAAGACAAGAAATGCATAATGTTTTTGACACATCTGAGAGACATTAGTGTGTAAATACTGTTCTAAAATAGTAATTTAAGCGTATTATAAGAACCATCTAGATTTTATAATTTTTATTGGTGACCAAACAACAGAAAAATCCTTCATTTTCTTTAAGTCCCATTGTCTAATACATCATTACTCTAGTATGTGACCAACTTCGTGAAATCTAACTTTGAGAATGATAAAGTACTAAACAGTCAGATAAATCACTTATACATCACTGGTTTACAAATTTTTGGACTCAATCTGCTTCGAGATAAAAGTGTCTAAATCTCATTTATATTGATAAGATGAACTGAAAAATCAATCGATAACTGTGCTGGTTAGCTAATGTATTCAAGATATATAATGATATAATAATATCAAGTCCCTTAGCCCTTTAACCCAGTGGTGTTTATTCCCGTGCCCACATCCCCCAATGTGTTGTCTGAGTACTTTGCAAATGTTATTGTGGTTTGAAAATATGTAACTTAAATAATAAAAGATTTAAAAAAAAACAAAAAAAAAAATGAATGTATTGGAATGTGCAGACAGGCTTTGAGATAGAACCGGTTGCTTGTAGACACACTGTACCACTGGTTCCGGGTTCGATCCCCGGGACGACCAGGCCTTTCAGTGTGTGTTCTGTGTGGAGTTTGCATGCATGGTCTGGGTTTGATCCCCGGGTCGCCCGAGCCTTTCTGTGCAGAGTTTGCATGTTCTCCCCGTGTCTGGGTGGGTTTCCTCCGGGCACTCCGGTTTCCCCCATCAACCCAAAACATGCACCATAGGTAAAAATCCTCCAGCTTAGGTCCTGACCAAGCCAAAGCAAGAAGATCATGGAGATGGTCCCCGGGCACAGTAATGTGCTGCCCACTGCTCCTAATAACAGGATGGGTTAAATGCAGAGAAGAATTTCTCCTGTGTGAGATCAATAAAGTCACTTCTTCTTCTGTACCTTCTAATAAACTACCGTTTTTGCCTTATTTTGCATAAATTTCCTATTTTGACCCAATACTATCAGCACTTCTGACTTACTTTTTCTTTATTAGTGACCTAAACCAAGAAAAATTTCAGGCATGAGCTGCATAATTAGCCATAAATGTTACTCATTCAACCGCCCACAGATCAAATATTATCCTATGACAAAACTGAAAAAAATCTCTGCATTATTGCAAAGATAAAGTACACACAATAAATACTGAGCTCTAAAATGTATTTGCAATAAACTATAATACTGAAACAAATTTATGCCACTGACACAAAAACCCAATATGGTTAAAAATCACTAACTGCAATAAATAAATAGCAGAATGAAACACTAGCAATGAATGTGCATCTATAATGAGTCATAGAAGTTATTTCGTATAGAAGTTAAGTTATTTATTCGTCTACAGTTCAAATTTAATCTTAGAACAGAAAAATAACAAAAAGTTCTCCCATTATTACAAAGAAAATGTACTCACTATAAATACTGACTCCTGAAAATTATTGTTTTAACTGTCATGTATTAAACGATACAGTGATTATTGTGACGGGCCTACTTATCACCAACAAAGGTTTCATTTTCACTTTGTTATGATCAAAAGTTCTCAAAAGTCCACTTAAAGGTACATTGTGTAACTTACCTGCTTTTCTCCATGGAGATGTTATTGTTTTGTCTGTAACGCTTCACAATATGGCATTAAACATTTTTGTCATCATGGAGGCCAAACTAGGCCAAGTTACAGGTCAAATCTGTGGAGAGGCCGCTCACAGTCAGAATGGATGTTTTTCTAGGTATTTTTGAGCAACAAATCCACCTATAATTAAACAAATGCAAGGTAGATCTGTTTAATGTCATATTGTGGAACATTTGAAGCAGAGCAATGACATATTCATAGAAACAAGACAGTGATGGACCCTAAACCAAAAAGTTAGATAATGCACCTTTAAGTCTATTGTAAGTGAATACATCCAGTTGCTGACGTATTCAGAGTAGTGACAAACATTTCACAGTTGTGTGAGAAGAGCAAGGCCTGGAGCTCATAACCTTTTTTCCATTCTGACACTGGGAAATTTTCGTTGAGTGGTACAAAGAGCTACTGTGTGCCGCAACAGGGTCAAGATGGGAAATACATGTGGATGTGTGGAGAAGAGTTTTCCGTGGCAACCAGCTCCTCTACATAAGACTGGGAATGACGAAAGGTCTACTAATAACGTTAACTAAAGGTTTCTATAATAATGTTGTTTTTCATATTGGAGATAGGAGATTGCTGAGTTTCAGATGACATCACAGCTTTATATAAGACAATATAGGTTAATACAGTTGTAAGGCAGCTAAAAATTTATAACAGTGAGTTCTTGGGTTTAGTCAATAATTGAAAATACCAGATTCAACATTTGTGAATTTACTTTTTGGATACAATGTCATCGAAAGGGAGATGTGGCCCTTGCCCCCCATTTGGCAGAATGACCTCATCACATTATAGAATCTGAAAACTACCAATCGATAACATTGTACTATGCCATGAAATATTCAAAATGTAAACTAGGAAATGTTAATAACACGCTACATTTAACATTTATCATTTTGGCCGCCCCATCTATAAAAAGTTGTGACGTCATCTGAAACCGAGCATATTGTTTCTTACTGTGAGAGAAAGTGTGACCATTCATTATGTTTCCTGAACTTAATCTAACTGGTAAAAACTACTTTGAATGATGTTATGTTACTTTTATTTATAGTGTCACCGTTTACAATGACTCGCCTTTTAGTACACTTAATAAAGCATGAACAAAGTGTTAATTCATAATGAACAAATTGTTCATTAAGAATGATTCAGGATTAGCAACTATCTGATTTGGAGGATTTGAAGTTAGGGTTATGCCAACTCATAAAAATAGGTCGTTACTAAGGTTGAATCATTCTTAATGGATATTTGTTAATTATAATTACGTCTTTATTCATGCTTTATTAAGACCAAATGTGGTGTCTATAAAATAAAATGGTACCGAATCTGGGTTTAGTAACAATGATGAACACTGTTATTGCCAAGTGAAGCATGCTCAAGAAACTACACAACAAAAACACAAACCAGCTGGCTCTATAAAGTGTCCCAAGTTTGAAGAAATCCATTATTATTATTTAGGATGATCCACCTTGAATTTTCCACATTCTTCCACAGCCTTTTCCATTGAAAAAAAGTTGCCATGACCAGCAGAACAGCCTGAATAGAAAGCATGTGGTCCTCAGGCTATACTTAACGGTTATTGACTGTTACACACTCGCAGAACATATGGCCAATAGCTATGTCGCAGTGCTCACTCCAACAGAGCTCCCCACTCTGCTAGATGAAACCAAAGCATTTACATTGACTACTATGTGTATGTATGTGTATATATGTCTGTCCCTGCATCCTTTTGCCTCACCTTGAACTGTCTATGCAGTGGTGTGATGGGTTCCAGCTCCCCATTTCCACAGCCAAACACCTCTTCGTCCTCTTCCAAAACCCTGTCCAAGTACCCCAGGACCTCCTCCTCTTCCTCCTCCATGTTTGGCTCCTAAAATCCACAGTCCCCTCTTCTTTTTCTCCTCACTATCCCCTTCTTCTTCTTCTTTGCGGACTGCCCGGACACATCAATATGTTTTGCCCCCCTTAGAGCAAAACGCCTGGACATTGAGAGCACACAGAGACACAGAATGGACCCGCCTACGTTCACCCCACCCCCTTCCCTTTTGCCGGCTTCCTGGTTTGTGTGTGTATGTGTGTGTGTGTGTGTGTGTGTGTGTGTGTGTGTGTGTGTGTGTGTGTGTGTGCGTGCGTGCGTGCGTGCGTTTGAGCGCGCATATGTGTGTTACACCTCGGTCGATAGGGCCTGCCCTCTCTCCAGATCTGCCCCTCCCCTAACAACAAACCATGTCCAAGCCACTTCCTTGACAGACAGACAGTGTATTGGCCTAATTGTGAATACAAGTTGTACATATTCGTTCCAAAACTACTTTCTGGTTTTAAAATACATTGTTTAAATATCCCCCTTTTGGAGTTTTATCATTCACATCTCTGCTTGTCTCAGTTTCTCTGACCATTGTGTCTTTATTGATCTGTGGAGAGACTCGGGCGCTGAGGCTGCCTGAAGAGCTGCTTAGTGTGGCTAATTGTAATTATGGTTCACATAGTTCAATAGGTTGGAAAAGAACACAGCATTCACCTATATTCTAGAGTTTGACTGTTACTTACAACAGCTTCAACAATCGTCTTTTGTTACATGAACACTTAAAAGATTCAGGCGTTACATAATGACATTTTTACAGCACGAAAGCTGAGATTTTAATAAATAATACATTTTAGACATGACACCATCAAACAGCACTGAATGAATTAGAAACAGACCAATACAAGCCAGTCAATAAAGAGTGAAAAAAAAAAAAAATCAATTGTTGAATGCTTTTTACTGGTTGAAATTAAACAGTGGAATTTTATATAAATATGCTTTAAGTGTTCACTGTGTAACTTTTCTAGTGTGCTGTCCGCTAACTGTTTGTGTCAGATACATATAACTTTATTCATTACGGGTGTTTCTGTTGCTTAAAAATACATTCATACCTTCTGTGAATAGGAGCAGCTCTACAGATCTGAATTGTAATGCAGTGTGCCGTAACCTGCTTGTCTCTCTCATAATAGATAGGTTTAATGTATACTGTGGAACATTCTAGACAAAGCAATAACATTTCCATGAAGACAAGCAGGTAGCAGACTCTCCACCAGAAAAGTTGAGCAGTACACCTTCTCAATAAAAAAACGTTTCTGAAAAAGTTTGTGCAAGGTTTGTGTCATTCATATAGATGCTGAATGTCTGCATCTAACAGTGAAGTGAATGTCTCGTGTGCAGATGAAAGAGTGCGGTGGCCAACGGAAACACTTTTAACAGGATGGTGAGGAGGCATCAGTGGAAAAATGTCAGGATAAACCCTCCACAAACAGCAACAGATGTTTGAATGTAATTTTATCAGCTCAACATTAGAATTATTCACAATGGCACACAAGTTATTAGAAGTCCTACAAAAATTATGACTCTTGTCAGCTTTATGTCATATTATAATGTTGTTATCCCCTCACAAACATACCTGGAGTAGTGTTTATTTTCATTACTTTATAGAAATAAATCTATTTTCATAGATCAGAAAATATGGGCTCTTGAAACAATGAATAGTGAGGTATTTTGTTTAGTGCTTTATTGCTGGTCCTAGTGTACTAGTGTAGTTGCCTTTCCCTCAAACCTCCACTAGATGGAGCCACAATCATTTATTTACTTGATCCATCTAAAAGCAATGCACAAAATGTTTTCAAGTGTATTTGGCATAAACAGTGGTTATATGATTAGGTAAAATCAAGCTATTAAGGCTAAACTTTCTTATTAATAGACTACTGAGAAATACTACTGACAATGTCCCTTAATGCTGGTAAGGCAAACCAATATAAGCTTGGTAAAATTACAGCCTGCTAGTTTTGGGGCATGTGTGTTACTCTAGGTCAGGTCAAGTCAGTCAGACCAACTCCAGCTGTGACTCCCTAAGGTGCCAATCACAAAAACATCATCATTCAAAGCTTACAACTGAAACTATTAAATATACAATATTCAAAATTCATAGAGCAATTAAAAAATAAATTGAATAGTTAGACCTTTAATAATTTTGTCAGTGTAAATATACATGCAATTGCTATAGATATAGAATAGATATAGGTCTGTCACTATAACAAATTGTGAAGCATGATATATATGACTACAGAGAAATATTTCGTACATGTAAATATTCAAACTACTTTATGCCACCGATACAAAGCGAGATTATGCCAGTAAGCCAATTTTTAAACACAGTATCATTAAACTGTAACTGTAAGACACAGAAGTTATTTAATTTACCATCTAGAGCTCAAACCTATCTTATTATCTTATCTTATTACATGAAAATCACAAAAAATCTCCCCACTTTCGCAAAGAAATTGTACATACGGTAAATAAAGAGCTCCAAATTACAGTACTGTATATTGTTCTAGCTTTCATGTATAAAACATGGAAATGGTATTTATCGTGACAGGCCTATATTTTGTATGCATGTTTAACTGTTATAGATGGATATATTTTGAAAAAACAAGATTTATTTTTTATGCCACCAAATTGAACCAAATCAAATCCATCAATGCACTCGTATACTTACTATGTGTCTCCACCTGAGTGTGAAAGAGCTACCTTTAGCTCTATGACACCAGGTCCATTTGTCATTCACTGTAAACTGTCATCTGTGAGTGTTGTATGATTTATGCCCTTCCCCCTGTCTCACATCTGGCTCATTATCCCAGTGTCTGACCTGATGGGCTGCTCTGGTCGGTAGCTCTGCCTGTCACAACAACAAACTTTGCAGCACCAAAAAATATTATTACAAAGAAATATTGCGATAAATGATATTATTAACACAAAAAGGCTGTAATTTTTTGAAGCACCACAATTTCCTCCACAAAACAACAAGATATGTACAAACATGTTGTGAAATGTCAATTCCTCTGGATGTGTTAAAAATGTGAATTTTACACTGGTCTACAAACAAAATGCTTCCGGAACAAAAGTAGTGAAATTTTTCTTGGTTTAGGTCACTAATAAAGAAAAAGTATGACAGAAGTGTTGATTGGCGAAAGTTTCCAAGATATAGTATTGAGTCAAAATAGGACAAAAACTGTAGTTTATCAGAAGGTACGGTGTGTCTACAAGCAACCAGTTCTATCTGAAAGCCTGTCTGCACATTCCAATACATTCATTTTAATATGTCTAGAATTTTAACATATATCAATATATATAATATATATAATATATATATTATTATTATCATATCATTACATATCTTGAATACATTAGCTAACCAGCACAGTTATCAATTGATTTTCAGTTCATCTTATCAATATAAATGATATTTAGTCACTTTTATCTCGGAAGCAGATCAAGTCCAAAAATTTGTAGACCAGTGAATTAAAACTTAAATCTCAAATCTCATCGCAATTGCAATGCTTGTTAGAAAAATCAAGATATTTTTCCCATATTGTTAAGTCCTACTCAAAAGTCATGAGTTGCAACAAAGAAATAGCAGAATGATCCAATAATTAGCCACAGAAGAGTGCATACATATTGTTCTAGCTGTTATTTCCTGAACAATAAGGCAAATTAATAATTCCTACAGCAGGCCTTCTTCCTCGGCTCATGTGTTTGTGCTGTCTCTTACCCCAGGCAGCAGGCCCTCTGGGGGGGTGGGGGACACTGCCTCTCCGTTGGGGCCCAGGGAGGCACAGAGCTGGGGGGACATGGTGGGGGACTCGTCAATGAAGCGCAGCGGCTCAGAACCGTCCTGAGATTTGCCGTCCTCTGTCCCATCTCCCTCATAGCCATCTGTGTTGTAGTTGAAGTCTGGAAGATACAGAAGACAAAAAAGGATTGTGAAATGGGAAAGCCTGGCATCAGAGTTCAGTGTAGAGAAATGTGTTAGGCCAGTAGACATCGTGCTAGGAAAAAACGATCCAAAACTGTCAGGTTTTGGCATCAGTATTAGAATAAGAACAATAAACAATGAACAATAATCTCTGTGCTATTAAATAAACATTGTATTGGAGTAGTACGGTAGCAGAGTGGTTAGCGCTCTTGCTTCACAGCAAGAAGGTTCCGGGTTCGATCCCCGGGTCGCCCAGACCTTTCCGTGTGTGTTCTGTGTGGAGTTTGCATGCATGGTCTGGGTTCGATCCCCGGGTCGCCCGAGCCTTTCTGTGTGGAGTTTGCATGTTCTCCCCGTGTCTGGGTGGGTTTCCTCCGGGCACTCCGGTTTCCCCCACCAACCCAAAACATGCACCATAGGTACTCCAGCTTAGGTCCTGACCAAACCTAAGCAAGAAGATCATGGAGATGGTCCCCGGGCGCCCTAATGTGTGTGCTGCCCACTGCTCCTAATATATGTATATATATATATAGGATGGGTTAAAATGCAGAGAAGAATTTCTCCAGTGTGAGATCAATAAAGTTCACTTCTTCTTCTTAAGCTGTAGTATTTTCTGTATTTCTACTGCCTCTCAATGTACTTTACATTGCAAATACATTTATTCTGTGGTATATAAAAATAGCAGCATTGTAGCAAGTTATGCAACCACTACTGTTCACTAGGGATGGAACAACCTCTCGTGCCACAAGATTTCATGAGATAAAATTAAGATTAGATTAGATTCAAGTTTATTGTCATTACACATGTATAAATACAGGTAACGAAATGAGGTTTAGCATCTAATCAGAAGTGCAAGGAGCAGCAAGTGCGATATAAAATTGGCATAAGATTGTGCACACATGAGGAAAATTATCTCATGAGATTTCTTTCCCCATGTTTTTACATTTGGACTGGATATAGAATGTACATTTTGCTGAGTTACACATCTTAAGAAGTTGCAGTTGCAAAGGGCATGGCTACTGTAACATTGTTGAAAGAAATTGGCCAAATTTGTGAACTAAATCAATTTAATTATTATAAATTATGTCAAAGTCTTGTCTTGTCTCATCCTCATGGACCCAATCAGGTCTTATCTAGTCTAGTGTGAAATGTAGTCTCCTCCCATCTCGATTGGTCAATACAATACATTTCCAGTCTTGTACATGTTGGATGGTTTAGAACTAGGACTGTGCAATGAATCGGATTTAAACTGAGACTCTGAGATTGAGATTCTGTCATTTCTAATCCAATGAAATGCTTCCAAGGGTCTTTTTTAATCTTTTTACAGGTCTACAGCCAATTCTCTGTCAGTAAAAACAGGAGCTGGACTCTGGAGAAAAAAAAAGTGTGTTAGAAGACACTGATTTAAAAGTGCATTGTGTAACTTTTCTGGTGGAGGGTCCATCAAATGCTCCATGAAGATGTTATTGATTTATCTGGAATGTTTCACACTATGGCAATTAACCTGTATATCATCATGGAGACCAGACCAAATCAAGATGCAGGTCAGATCTGTGGAGAGGCAACCCCACTCACACTCAGAATGCCTGTTTTTCTACATATTTTTAAGATATTAAACCACCTGTAATTAAATAAGCATAAGGCAAAGCTGTTTTAATGTCATACTGTGGAACATTCCAGGCAGAGCAGTGACGTATCCATAGATACAAGCAGGTGACAGACACCCTTTAATATGTATGTCCATAAAATCAATACTTACTCATTATTACTTTGTTTTTGCTTTTGAAAAGAAAAAAAGACAGACAGAATCACCATCTTAACTTCACAACAGGTGCCAATTTAGGCTGGATGATCATATCTTAATCATGGCAGGATCTCTTACAAGTTCAAAATGAGCACCACCAACTATCAATAAAACTGCTAACTGTCTCAAAACTCTCAATGTCACATAAACTGCCTGGTGCAGAAAAGTAATGGCCCACATCACCTCTCCCACACTGCCTTATGTCAGTGCCTTATGTCAGAGCAACACGACAGCCCTAATGAGAACTAATAGAAAAATAACCACACAAGTCAGGCCAATTCTCCACTGGGACAACACGCACCATCACGCTAATGTTTTTGGATGCCTAAACCAGTCCATCCATATCAGTAACACACCGTAACCCTCAGCAACCGGACCGCCCACCTGTCAATCAACACCAAAACACTACCTCCATCTGTTTTGATGCTGTGTACAGACCTCATAGAGCCACTGTTGCCATACGTTACATTTGTAGCGGTCGGGTTAATGTCTTACAAATGGGATGACTGGGTTTAGCAGATTAGCCACCAATGCGCTAAGGCTCGTGTGGCATGCATGGATGCTGCTACTGTGAAGGAGGTTGTACTACTGAAATAAGGTGTCATTCAAATCTGCTGTCCCATGTGTATGCCATTTGATTTTGTTCTTACTTTTCCCAATCTGTTCCATTTAAACCCAGTCTATCCTCAGGACAACTTCTGCAGTCCTACAGCTTGTGAATGCTTGGTTCACATTAGAGATAGGCCTGTCATGAAAAGTCAATATTTATTGTTTGTACTTTTTCTTTGCAGTAGTTGGAAATTGTATATTAATATAACGATTTGAGCTGTAGAAGTTTGAATTATGTAGTTCTATTACTACTCATTATAGATACATATTAATTACACTGGTCTACAAGCAAAATGCTTCTGGAACAAGGTAGGAAGGTACAGTGTGTCTACAAGCAACCAGTTCTATCTGAAAGCCTGTCTGCACATTCATATACATTCATTTTAATATGTCTAGAGCTTTAACATAAAATATTTTTTGATTTCACATAAGAGATGCCTCAAAATTGTGTGCACCTGATGTCTTAAGATATTTCTTGTTTATTTCTTGACAGATAAAGAAGTGCAAGTTAAATATTTTCAAAATATAAATATTATTTTTGAGCAAAAATGCCTAAAACTATAAACAGATGTGATTTTGATGTAAAACAATATCATTAAATATCTTGAATACATTAGCTAATCAGCACAGTTATCAATGGATTTTCAGTTCATCTTATCAATATAAATGAGATTTAGCCACTTTTATCTCGGAAGCAGATCAAGTGTTGCGTTCTGCTATTTATTTATTGCAGCTCATTGCAGATTTTGAATACGTTTTTGGGGGATAATTCAATATTATCATTCATCATCTATATTTACTTTAGAAATATATCGCACTTCAAAATTTGTTATCGTGACAGGCCTAGATATACATTGGTCCATTTTGGTATTTCAGAGACTTGAGTTGCAATACCCCCACATGTATTGATTATATTGAATTTATAATGAAATAAAGGTGTTTCCATTTCCCCCCCAAGTAAAACAATAGAATTTCAGCATTGTTAATAGCATGAGCCTGTATGCACTATGAGCAGAGAGGAGTGAGTGTGAAAAGGCGAGGAGCGGCACGCTGACGTGAGGTGAATGGACAGGTAGGGTATTTTATAAAGTTTAACCTGCTCTGTGATACGCACTGGTACGCAAAGGTACATGTTGTTGCGAACAAGCTGTGTGTGCTGGGGGTGCGTGTGATGACGTTCTGCGCAGTGTCCGTGGCTCCAAAGAAGCGCACAGGCTGCAGTGAGAAGCCCCGCGCATAGTTTATTGCTAACGGCAGTGGCCGTAATGAAATATGATCACACTCATTTCGAGACCAAGACCGGTGTCGAGTACTACGACACTGCGATCTACCCACACTACCTTGGCGATAGCGATCGACATATTGAGCACCCCTGGTCTAGATAATGAATAACACAATTAAAACAACGATTATAGGCTCCTCTCATCACCCTCCTCAAGCACAGTGCCCCAATGTGCATGTGTCAAACTCAATCATAAAGTCATTAAACGTTGTACATCTGTGTATCCTCTCATTCATTTGTATCCAAGTGTTGTCTTTGTCTGTTAATGCTTTAATTTGTGTCATTACAGCCATTCAGCGCTAAATGAATCTGTCTGAGTGGTCATCATTTCTCTTCATTATGTTGAGATTAGGTTTATTAAAGCAAGACAAATGCAGATAGAGTGTGTGTTTGTGCCTGTGTGTATATGCATGTGTGTGTCTGAGTGTGTGTGCGTGTGCGTGTTTGTGTAAGAGCATTATTGTGAGGATGGGTTTCTCGTGTGGCTGGCAGCTGCTCCTTGGTCACTCAACACAAACACATGATTTGGAGATATGACACTACTGAGCAGCAGAACAAAGAGACGGAGAAAAATATTTGTGTTCACTGTGAGACTGAAGCCATCGGGATCTGTCATTCCATTGGACTGCAATGGAATTTGTGTCACTGAATGTATGATAGCTCACAAGGCAACAAACAAATGTTTCCTTTCTGCACAAGAAATACAGCTATGGGGTAGGCGATATATCAGATACAATATTAATATTTGTGATATCGAAGAGTTTCAGTCCAAAATCTAAAATATTTGGCAGATATTTGGTATTAATATTTTCTGTGCCCATGTGTCTATCCTGGTTTGTTCTCAGTGCAGATTTATCTTTTGAGACTAAAGAGTAAAAACATGGATAGCAATTTGGCTAAAAATATGGATATATGTTTACACACTAATGCAACAAATTATTTTTACAAAAGTGCAAAGGTTTATTAACATTTGTGTTGGACTTTCGATGGATTTTAAAAACGTAAAACCGGTACTGGCGTATATTATTTATGGCCCACAGTAACAAGGCAAATATTAGACTCAGATATTGACTCAAAAAATCCATATTGGACATCCATAAAATAGCAAATACAGTGGTACCTCACCTTACGAATGACCCAACAAACGAAAATTTCAAGAAACGCCTTCACGGAAAATTCAAGTTACGAAACGAGAAATCTCAAAAATTCAAATAATGCGCGCTCAGCCACACACATTATACGCTTTTCTCAGACTGGATTTAAACTTTTCTCACATTTGTCTCTCGTTTAAACACTCAAACTTTCATAGATTTTCAACAAAATTATTAATAGTGAAGTGTGGGGGGAAGGGGGAAGGGGGAGAAAACTGCGCGTGGACACGTGTGATAGCATGAACGCATGAACGAGACCCACGAATGCATGCAAGAGCCGCGGTGGTCTAGACCTGCAGGTCTAGAGGAGGTCTAGAGGAGGCACGGGTCTCGTTCATGCGCTCAGACTGCGTGCGGTCCCCCTCGCTGCTCCCTTCAGCTGTGACTCGAAACGAAACCAGGAAATAGACCCGCGCGCGCGCAGCGCTTTAATCCACCTGGTCTAGTCCTGGTCTAGTCCTGGTCTAGTCCTGGTCTAGTCCTGGTCTAGTCCTGGTCTAGTCCTGGTCCAGTCCTGGTCCAGTCCTGGTCCAGTCCTGGTTTAGTCCTGGTCTAGACCTGCTGGCAGCCCCGCGCCGGGTCATGCTGCGCTATTACACGTGTCCGCGCAGTTTTCTCCCCCCTCCCCCTTCCCCCCACACTTCACTATTAATAATTTTGTTGAAAATCTATGAAAGTTTGAGTGTTTAAACGAGAGACAAATGTGAGAAAAGTTTAAATCCAGTCTGAGAAACCAATCAGGACGCAGAACACAATGTTACACTATAAAAAAAAAGTTAGACTATAAAAAAAAAAAACTTGGAACGAATCAGGCTTTTTCCATTGAAATAGCTACTCAACTTACAAATTTTTCACGTTACGAAACCACTTCTGGAACGAATTAATTTCGTAAGGTGAGGTACCACTGTATAATCATTATTTTAGTATATACAGATGTTTACCACTTACCTGGCCAGCCAAATGATATCTCTCTGTATTTCCTATACACCGCGATACCATTTGGACACTCTCCATCCACTCTCGCTCCTCCGGTTCCAAACCGACTCCGCGATTCTGATTCGTTCAAAGATGGTGACGTCAGTGCACCCGCCTTTGCCCGCAAAGTCACTCTTAGGCAGCGGAAGTTCCGCCTCAGTTTTGAATCAAGATGGCGCAATCTCTGATTGGTTCACTTAGCTGTCTGTCTACGCGCAACCGCAGCGCATTCTGTGGATCAAGCGTTACCAGACTCACTCGCTGGTACAGCGATGAGTCATGGATTCTTCCAGGCAAGTTTACCACAGATCTATGGTAACAAATATGATTTTTTTAGGTGGTAATTGTTTCAGATAAAGGCTTTTTATAGTTAGCCTAATCTTGAGCAATCATTCTCCTGTATACTGTGACACATAAAGGCAGGCTCTATGTAGAATATACTGAAGAGCTGCTAAATATTCAGTATTGGTCATGCAAAACAGTCTATGAGGGCAGAGAGGCTTTGTAGTGCCTCACAGTGCATGTGGCCACTCAGATGAGGAACACAGGAGTGATTATTTTTTCTTCCTGAATTCACATTGTTCCTAAATACAAGTTGGTCTGTTGCTGATGTTTTAGGACACTGCATCTTAGATTTGGACAATTTATTTTAATTTAATAGAAATCAAAATTCTGTAATTTCAAATTGTCAGTGATTGGCTTTTAATGGACAGGTCCACAGCCAATCCTCTAGCAGTAAAGCATGTGGTTTGGAGCAGAGTTCGGACTTTGAGTTTTGGGGACTATTTGGTTATTTTCTGTGTTAAATGGCAATGATTAAAAGTGTTGTTTGTGTTAATGAAATCAATACTAGGGATGCACTAAGCTTTTTCAGTTTCGATACTGATTCACATACTACAGCTTTAAGTATCTGCCGTTACCCGATATCAACTGATGCCAGTGCAGAGACTAAAAGCAGCATATATTTCCTTTAAACAAAAATAAAATATGACAACAATGATAAGAACGTTTTATGCTCCCTCAAGTAACTACTGAACAGCTTTGTATAAATAAAAGTTCAACCATATGAGGCTTTCTGGGTCAATTGCAAACAGTAAATATTCTTATTACATCAATTTTTATGTCTATTCAGGATATCTGTCTGAATTGATATTTGGAAGCTGATATATGTACATTCCAGCAAATTTTTCAGTATTGGCACCAATATCAGGTACCAGTAATGTATCGGTGCATCCCTAATCAATACTGAAAGCCATTTTTATTAAAAGAAACAAATTCAAAATAACATTGAATCAAAAATTAAGACAAGCATGATTCTTTTTTTTTTTTACCATACCACCATTTTTACCATATCTGAATGTAGCTATAATGAAGGTTATAATGAACTGACAGAGGATACGTGTGAGTGTTTGTCATCACAGCCTTGACAGGACCAAATGTAGCTCACAACACTGCACTAATGCCCCTGACAATCCCACGACAAACAGCAAAATCAATGGTGCAATGTCAGAGAGCACAGTGCAATGTTTTCACAAAGCATGACCTATTATTACACTCTCACTGCCATATATTTACTACTTTATAACATGAGAGTGGCTCAGTATGACAAGATTACACCCCTCGTGATAAGTAAAAGGATTGGCTCAGAGGTGGGGGGATCCTGTTAGGAAATCAATAAGCCCTCAGACAGGGACATCCCTACAGTGAAAACAAACAGCTAAAGTATGTCACATGCTCACCTCAATCCAAAACTGCACAAGAAAGAGCTGTGTATTAAAAGTATAGAAGAAATTCAAATTGGGGACAGTATTGAAAAAAATTCATTGGCTTGATAATATTGAGACGATATATTAACAATGCAGTATGCCAAAATGTGCCTCTGAAAAGCAATAAAAACCTGAATGAAGAATTAACTACAAATATGCAGAAATTAGACATGATATATTGATATAATGAACTGGCTATCGGCCTAAAGCACAGGTAGATATTTAGTTTTGGCTGACCTGCTACCTAAAGAAATACACACAACAGTGAAGGTTTGTGGTAAAAATGGACTGTAGACAAGTTTATCGTAAATTAAAATAACATAATTAGGCAAAAATAAGAAACATCTGCCCAAGATATCGCCCCCAAAATATCGGCAGAGCTTATCGGCCATCGGGTGCACTGGATTAAAAACAATTGGTATCAGCATTGGCCATGAAAATCGAACTCTAGCAGAAATATCGCTTTATACCCTTGTTTGGAAGACTACATTAGATGTTTCAGTTAACCTTATGCTGAATATTTTTCTAAATAACTATAAAATATATTCTAAATTTGAATTGCAGTATTGTCCATTCTTCTATTTATCTTCCACCTCTACTTCCAATAAGAACATTAACATCCAATACATTAAAATTTCTCACTTTCAAAAACATGGTGCAGATGACTAATTTTGAAACCTTTCCTACCATTGACGAATGATAACCCAGACATTTTCACTAGGATTTAAAAAATAGTCTAATTCATCAACATTTTATAGCAAATTTCTATGGTAATTTGTATAGTAGCTAAATATTTAACTAGTTCCTGAAATATCTCTTACCATGGGGAGAGACGAGAGAACGGACGGTACATATCACCTCACAAAAGAACGCCATGACTAAGTCCATTTATCAAAATCCTCAATAGCCTCTGTATCCTCTAAATATGTTCCTGTATTTTACCAGCAGCAGAACATTCAAATTAGTTCCACATTATTCAAAACACCTCTCACCTATAAATAATTATTAAACACGTCACTACAAAAAAATCTGCTTAAAGGGGCACTGTGTAACTTTTTGGTTGGGGTTTTCCTGCTTGTTTCTATGGATATGTCATTGCTCTGTCTAGAATGTTCCACAGTATGACATTAAACAACTCTATCTTACATTTATTCTATTACAGGTAGTTTTATAGTTCAGAAATACCTTGAAAAACTGGTATGACTGCGAGTGGGGTCGCCTCTCCACAGATCTGATCTGTAACTTGGTCTGGGTTGCTATCCATGAAGATAGAAAGGTTTAATACCATAGTGTGAAACATTGCAGACAAAGCAACAACATCTTCATGGAGAAAAGCATTTGATGGACCCTCCAGTAGAAAAGTTTAAGTAATCCGCGGCTTGTCACGATAATTATCAACTTATCAATCAATATATGTCAGATGGAACAATATATTTTGGGGTTCAATATTTATTGTGTGTCAGTTTCTTTGTAAGACTTGAGCTGTGCAGGGTAGAATACATAACTTCAATTATTCTGCTTTGTGTCAGAGGCATAAAGTAGTTTAATATTATCATTATCGCAATATTTCTCTGTAGCAATATATCCTGCTTCAAAATGTGTGTGGTGACAGGCCTGAGTACACCAGCAGAGTAACTGCATTCCATCTGTGTCTTTGAGACTATTCAACAAAAAAAAAAACAGTTATGGATTGGCATCTGGACAGTTGTCAAAGAGCTTTTAGTGAAGGTTTACAAAGCTGGCAGCCATGCATCATGCTACTATAACATAACCAAAGCAATTCTGTTGACGCCAGAGAAATTCTATACTATTCTATACTAATTCTATACTTTTTAAAGGTCCCATGGCATGAAATTTTCACTTTCTGAGGTTTTTGAACGTTAATCTGAGCTCCCCTACCCTGTTTAGGCCCCCCCCCCATGGCTGAGTTGCGAAATGTGTAAACTAAGCAATTGCGGTCCTTTTCCGCATTTGAAAAAAAGACAGCCCAAACGGGCAATTCTGAACAAGGGAACTTTCTGATGTCACACTCGGGGAAAGGTTTCCACCCCCCGTCTGGATGTCCACCCCCTGTCTCTGGAAATAACACCCAGAGAATATGGACCACAAACGAGCTACGAAATGCAAGATGCCTTTTTTTTTTTTTGCCTGGAGAGACGTGAGAGCCTCTCCAGGCTCAGAGGTCCTTTATCCGAGCCTCCAAACCTCTGAAACAGCAGTGGTTTAATTTTATTTTCTGTGGAAATGTTTTTTTTAATGGGACGCGTCTCATATCTTCCTCCACACTTAACCGCGCAAGTGGAGCCAGTGCACCAGCGCACCGCTAATCCAGGAAACAACGGCGTATTTGGCCACAACCTACCTGCTGCACTGGCCCGTCTCTGTCCTCCTCATTTGCATTCAAGCAACAACACCCAGAATAAAGCGTTTCAGAGACATATTTAAGACTCTGACTGTCTTCAGGAGGCTTTCTCATGCACTAAGGCTTTATTTTGGAGAAGGACTCATTTACAGTATTAGGGAACCACTAAGGCGCCATATAAAAGCATCAAGAAGTACCATGTCATGGGATCTTTAATACTAGTTTTAGTTAGGGATGCACCAATCCACATTTCTCCACTTCCGATCCGATCCCGATACCTGCATTTGGGTATCGGCCGATACCAATACTATTCCGATACCAAAACTGTTTGTTTTCAGTATTATCATCATTATTGTTTAACTACAAATAACGGTACCCATAATGATAAAACACCTGCAATTCAACATAATAAAGAAAATACTTAAATAAACCCCCATATGATATGACTTAATTAACTAAGACACATGGATCGGAAATTTTCGCAGGTTGGATCAGTATTTCCGATCCGTGAATTACGTTGGTATCGGAACCCGATACCGATACTGGATCGGATCGGCCCCATCCCTAGTTTTAGTATTGATTTGAACAATATCAGGGTTTTTATACGTTTGAGGATGGCTGACAAAAGGTAGACTGTAGCACCAAAGCAAGAAGGCTTACCAAAACACACATCCAAAATCAATCAATCAAATTTTATAAAGCGCTTTTCATACAAAAAATGTAACACAAAATGAACAAAGGACATTGCATATACATTTATCTTGCTTCTATAAAAATATGGTAACTCAACCGTTATGAACATTGCTGACGATATGTGGCCAGACACAGCTGCAGTTTGTGGTGGAGTGAGATCAATGTGGCTGAACCGAATAAGGAAGCAAAATCCGGAAAAGCTTTCAAAGGGGCGTAAATAAACACACACAAACCCAGGGCTGTTTGAAAGGTCATTAAATCTGTAGCAGACGGACAAACTAACTCGGCAGTTTGAGAAGGAATGATTGACAGAGGATATTTTATTACCTAAAAACGGCAGCCTTAGTCATTTGCTGCATAGTGTAAATATTTAAAGGGCACAAATTACGCTATTTTCTGGTCTGTTATGTTGTTTCCTCATCACAAACAGATCTGGAGTTGTGTTTTGTTTCATTCACAAATGTTTAACGCACAAATCCTGCACATTTAGGCTCAGTTCTTCTCCCAAACTGAAAACAATCTGTTCCACCTTGTGATATCACGTAGAAACACAGGAAGTGCTCCACTGTGTTTTTAAACTCCATACACACTCCACTAGAATCATTTAGATGTTTTCAGCCCTGGAATTGCAGATTTCTACTGAACAAAAGGCAAAAGGTAGCTGTTAACTTGAAAACTACAGCTTCATGAAATCACAAGGTAGAACAGAACATTTTAAGCTTTGGAGATGGAGACAATGTGTGAATGAAACAAAACAACTCCCAGGGGTCAATTTTACATAATATAACAGGACCTTTAAATTGTGTTTTGGATTTGATTGTGATGTATCTTAGTAGTTAGGGCAGGACAATATGTGAACAACTGAATTGTGATCTTATTCCTGTGTGGATTTGCAACTTTTATAAATATTGTGACTAGTCTTGACTGCAGCTCAATACTCAAACAGAGGCAGTTCTTCTCCACACGTATCTCCTCAGAAATACTCAGATTTAACCAAAAGAAATGAAGTGTGAACGCTCAGAACCAGATGACTCAAGTAACCTCTTACAGACAATATAAAAGATAGTAATTTATTCATGTGAATTGAGATTAATTCAAGATCGTGATACAGCTACAAAAAAATTGCCATATACATTTTTTTTTAAATATCAGCCAGCCCTAGTTTTAGGATGCTGTGATGATTGACCTCCTCATACAAATGGTTTATCTATAGGTTATGTTTCAGTTACTATAGTAGATAACATGCATACATTTTTTAAGTGAGTGAATATGGCTTGGACTACTAATATCAAGCTGTAGCCAAAGAGTTTCTGATTGAAACTAGTGTGTATAGGGAATCCCCTATATACACTATTTCACTGCTTATAAGATTATTGCATCATTATTACAAAGACTGATGTTGGTAGTAGTGGAACAAAGCATTTTACTCATACTTGGTTCAGTCAGTATACATTACATTTTGGATAGCACAGATTTGTTCAGAAAATCCAATTAATGTAATTTCAGAAACTAAACAATGGCTAAACCACTCTGAACACTCTGAATTATCAAAGACATGTTCAAAACATGTCTTTGATAATTTGGCAAATGTATGTCTATGTAGCCTCCAAGTATATTTCCTTAACATTTTAGTATTATTTAGAATCTAGCTGTATGTAGGGTTGAAAAAAAATGCTACCAGGATACTTATCAATACTAAACATCTCATAAATGGGACAGAATTAGACCCTTAATAGCTTGAATGGTCTTGATCTATATCAGAACTAGAGGACATGGCAATATCAAATGATTGATGATTTTGTGTAGAAAATACAGTACAATCGTCTTTAAAAAAAAATAAAAAAAATAAATAAAAGGTTTTATTATCATTGTGGTATCAAAATCAATAGACTATACAGACTCAGTATTATATTCCTTAGTACTGAAATGGTTTCCTTAACATTTTAGTATTATTTAGAGTTTAGAAATGCTACCAGGATACTTATCAATACTAAACATTTCATAAACGGGACCGAATTGAACCTTCCCTTAATAGCTTGAATGGTCTTGATCTATATCAGAACTAGACAACGTGGCAATATCAAATAAATGATTTTGTGTAGAAAATACAGTACCAAAAAAAAAAAAGGTTTTATTATCATTGTGGTATCAAAATCAGTAGACTATATAGACTCAGCATTAGATTCCTTAATACTGAAATGGCATTTAAAATGTTAGTATTGTAACACTAGTGGATGGGTCTGCGTCATAGACTGTATAAATGGAAACAGCTAACCTGCTAGCCACTGAGTTCCAAATAGGAAGTGTTCATGGGGAAGCTTCCATCTCCATCGACTCTGACTGAGAAATTGTCACCCCTCTCTCTGTAACTGTTGCAGTGACCCTTGTCATTTTGGTCTTCAAATATTCGTATTAACCTACTCTACATGATCCCAGTGTTTTTATTTTTGGTATTTTGTCCGTTAATCAATTCCTATTCCTCATATCGACCTGGACCTCCAAATTGACCCCTACAATTGCGAGCATTGTGAGCTTCATTTGACTGGAGCTAAACACTATGGGTGACGTCACCCTCCCTCAATCCTCTTCTTGACGCAGTCAGGGACATCAAACCGTGATGTGTGCTGCCCCATATATGTTTGTCAACATCCCACTCTCTCTCTGTGGCTGTTTAACTGTGTCGCTTTGTGCAATCAAGTGGAGCAGGAACAGACTACATACAATGATGTGTAACCTCACCTGAATAATGTCTACACAACACTCTCTGAGTCATCGAATAGCAGACGTTCCCAGTGATACGTGTAATAGCTCAGATCGCTCACACGTGCACTGAGCAGGTACAGACAGACAGGGGCATCCATCACCACAACATATCACTGACAAAGAAGAAATACCATGATTCACAACGCTACAGTTGACAGTACAAGTGTTAATACGCAGGTCACATTTTTAAATCAGATATACTGTCACCTTTGGAACAGCAGTGACAACCAGGATTTGCCAAAACCACAGTGACAGCAGCGACTCAGCACATAAACCATGGCTGACCTCCAGAGAGATGACTCAGCACTGGGTAGGTCAATGCCAGTGTTCAAGTAGAATAGATTCCCAATGGAGATGCTCAAGTAGGACAAGGCCATACAGCAAAAAATATATATAAACAAATCACAATATCAAAAAAAAAAATTCCATAAAACCTACACCTGTCATGATAATTACTATATTGACTTATTGTTCAATATATGAAAGCTGGAACAGTTTGGGGGTCAATATTTATGTGTACATTTTCTTAGCATTCTTGGCTATTTTTTTGGCTATATAAGACTTAAGCCATAAACTGGTACTTGTTTCTAATACAAAGCAACCCATGGCCAATAAGCTCTGCCGCCATTTTGGGGCCGATATATAAGGACGATTTTGAAGATTTTGCTCAAAATATGAAAATTAAATGTACAACAAACTCCCCCCAACCATTTTTTTAACCACAAACCTATGAGAGTGCTGTGTAGCCACATTTTTACAGCTATCTCTTCGTATTCAAGTGTTAATATCAAGCTTTGTGTGTATTTTTTAGGCAGTAGATCAATCAAAACAAAACATTGGTCTAGAGATTTAAGGCTGATAGTTCATGCGCTTAAAAGTCCAAATATGTCTAATTCTCTCAACAGCAGTAGTCAAAATATAACACATTCTAAAAGGAATATTATAAACCTAGTCTTTGTTTTTAGCTTTTGGCAATTCCACAGTTCCAAGTTGTTGCTGCAGTTTGTGGATTCAGCCATGGACTCGAGTAGCCTTGCTCAGCACATTTCGTTTTTGGAAGAGAGGGATTACATCATTCCCTGCAGTTGCAAACACAGGCTTTTAAAGAAACACACTGTACATTTACACTATCCAGATGTACATACAGAGGCCCATACAACAGAGTAACATGAGCCAAGGCTGTTGTGTACCTCCAGCTTTCTTCCGGGACATGATTAAAGCACTGAACATGTCTGTACATGTTTACTATTCTGTCTATTGTACTGTATTGTACTGTGGAGCTTTTCCTTATACTGTCTGCTGGGTTACATGCATCAGATCTGATTCTCTGAGTATATCAAAGGAAAGTATTATTGATGAGATGCTATTGTATAACCTAGCTATAACTTCATTAACAACATATGACAACTTTAAAAATGTGGGATTAAGTACACTGTATACAACAATATTCTATTCTAGTTGTGAGAGAGCTGTAGTCCTTTAATCAATGACTCAATTGTGTCCTAACTTCCTATCGTCCTATCTTTTCTTCCACAAGAGAAAACAGCTTGTTGCCCCGTGGATTGTCTGACAGTCTCTACATCACCTGCTCGACTAGGGGTGTTAAAAATATTGAAATATCAATATATTGTGATACTAAATTTGGTGATACAGTATCGTTATCGTGGGCGGCTGTATCAATATAGCGCAAGAGTATTTTTTGGTATCTTCTGTGACCCCACTATCATTTTGTTGCTTATTTAATGGAATAGGTATGCTAAACTAGATGCCTGAGAAACAAAAGACAGAAACAAATAGGAGATAGTTTCGGAAAAACTGCAGTATAGTTAGCTCCTCCCTGCAGCGAGATATAAGCAGTGTCTAACCAGCACTCTAACCAGAACTGACGAAGCCTCTCGGATGAGCGGCGAAATGTTTTCGACCAAATAAACTTTGTCCAGTTGACAAATTGAATTTCTCCTGTTATCATTTAATGGAAGGAAACTTGCTTGTTTATGCAATAGAATTGACATATTCACTGTTTTGATCGATATGGTTCACTTAGCAAAAGGGTTGACTGGCAACATCCTGCTTTAAGGTTACTGTGTCAGTGGTAAAATTAGGTTTAATATTATATTGTGATATCGATGATATTGTGTTTCATGATATTTTTCTGTAGCAATATATTGTACAGTAATCCCTCGTTTATCGCGGGGGTTAGGTTCCAGAAATAACCCGCAATAAGAGAAATCCGCAAAGTAGGACAACTTTATATTTTACAATTATTATACATGTTTTAAGGCTGTAAATGCCTCACCACACACATTATACGCTTTTCTCAGACTGGAATGAACCTTTTCTCCCATTTATCTCTCGTTTAAACACTCATTTTCAACAAAATGTATTAATAGTGACGCGTGACCCGGAAGCCCCGCCAGACGCACGAGGAGCACTGCCACGTCCCGGGACGTGACGCGCACCAACCCCTTGGAAAAGTGTGCGACACGTGCACCCCTCATCGTGGACAAATCTGTGACAGAGCAACGTGACCGGCGCGAGGCCGCGCGTACACCGGGGCTGCGAGCACGAGATCGGCGGCGCCCGGACCGCGGCGTCTCAGCCCGAGCCACAAACCGAACACGCACAAACGAACGCAAGAGCTGCACAAAACCAGCAAAGAGCCGCACAGAGTGATTCAATCCTGGTTTAGACCTGGTCCCGTCCTGGTTTAGTCCAGGACCAGTCCAGGTTTAGACCTGGTTTAGGCCTGGTCTAGACCTGGTTTAGTTCTGGTCTAGACCTGGTTTAGTCCACGTTTAGTCCTGGTCTAGTCTTTTAGCCAATCAGGACACAGAACACAATGTTACACTATAAAAAATGTTACACTGTAAAAAAACAACAACAAACAAACGAAACAGCGAGGCCGCGAACAGTAAACCGCAATAGAGAGAGGGACCACTGTACTTCAAAATCGTGACATGTCTATTTGGAAATAGATTATTATTGTCAATGTTCTCCATGAGTCATGGACCAATCAAACTCAAGTTTTGTCCCAACATTTCTTGTCATCCCAAAGAGAGCCCCGGGCATCTGACAGCCTCTACATCACCTGCTCTACACTATGATGGCTCCATTGTGTGGCGGTGTGTACTCTGTTTTAACATGTCCCAGTGCTGCCATCATCAATCTGCAGCAACACAGGGGAAATTAGAGTGTGCTTTATTATGAGGGTCTATCTTTACAGCGCAGGAGGGGGATTCTCTTTGTTCAAATACAGTGTGTGGGCAGCTTGGACAAGGCGCAGTACCACAAGGACAATAGAGGGCAATAGGGACCAGGGTCAGTGTAGAGATGTAATCAATGAGTTAGCAAGCAGCAAATGATAGGGAACACAACATGAAGGATGTATTAAAGTTTAAATGCAGTGGTGCAGCTATCTCTGTATAGATACTTTATTTTATTTTAAGTTGAAATCTAATATCGACAAGGACAAGTAAAAGTAAGTTATGACAAATATGGAATAAATAAAAGTTTAAACATGAGTCAATATTGGTCAGAAATTGTTTTATTAATTAATTATTAATGTCTTATTAATAAACTGGCTAACCCTGAACCGTAATTGTACCTATCTTGATCCAATTCCTCTTTTAGAATGGAGCTAAAGCTAAAAGGCATAAAAACAAAAGCCAAAAGTTCACTTTTTACCGACTTTTCCCATTCTGTCTGTCAGAAATACTACATAAAGAAATGCAACTGTCAGGAACATTTCAGTTAAGTAACAATTGTGGTGTGTCCCAATTGAAAGCACATATTTTCAGATCCATGCTTTAGAATTGTCAAGAGCATTTCAGTTGAACTCATTTGAAAACCTAATGGTTTCTGTGTGAGCTGAATACGCAGTGACAGAGCCCGTTTTTCCCCTGTGAGCACAGTTCTCCTGAGGCCCTGTGAGCTGTGATCAATGCAGCTTTGCACTGATCAATATGGAGACATGTCCACCTGCTTCACTTCCACACACCAGATATGAAACAGAGATCGGGACGGGCACCCACCACCCACCAGCAGACCTTACTATATTGAAACATTCTCCATAGTAAGATTGTTATGCCACACTGTGAAATATTATATTTCTGTACAGCTTACTCTGAAATATACTTGCTCTGAAGCTTTATTGTATGTAGGTGCTTTTCACTACAGCACCCGTCAGTGTCCTGACCCCACATTGGCCGTTACTTACAGTGAAGCTAAATAATGTGATAACACAGTCTGAGTGCAGCTGCAGTTCACAGGTCTTTAGCCTTTACGTTCAGTTGTGGCCTTTGTCCCGTTTCCAGCTCCAGCTTTGATCAAGATGATAATGGGATTCTTGTATTCAGCAAACTAAGCCAAGCTGTGGGACAGGAAGTCAGCAACGCGCACTTTAAAGGTCACTCAGCAGCAGGACTCCCACATGTTAGCGAAAGGAAGAGGAAGCACACAGGGCTTTGGATTTACACTTTAATGGACAGATGTCATTTAAAGGCTAAATAGTCCCAATGCCACATTAATTTACACCAATCACAACAACTTTTGGGGATTTGAACTTGATCTTAAGCAGTTGTAATAGTGCATTTGCCAATGTTTGCCAGCATTTTTTTCACTTCATATCTGTTAATTGAAGCAAATTTTGTCACCTACACAAGCTCTGAAGATGCTATCTGGTTGGAAGTGAAATATTGGCTTCAAAAAGCTAATTAAGTTGAGTTGTTTTCATTTGACTCCTATATAATAACTTAATATCTGCATTATGAATTAATAATTTGTTTTGATATCAGTATCTGTTTAATAAGATAGCAGCATTTGTACTGAATCAGCATTGGTCATATTCCCAGATATTATGTTTGTTGTCATGAAATCAAAATAAAAGTATAGTAAAATTATACTATACATCCTAGTGAAAGTTATTTATAAACTTTGTAAGCTGTAAGCAAATACTGGTTATTGGCCATAGCAGCAAAAAAAATAAATATAATATTGGCTGAAATAAACAATTGGACCATTCCTACCAATTTGAAATTTTCATTCAGACTTTAGACGTCTTCTTGGATGTCTTTTTTGATGTCCTGAATGAAGAAAAGCTCTGTGCATTGACCCACTGCACAGGCCAGCCCAGCCTATGATAAAAACCAAATCCTTCACAGCTCAGAAGAATACCAATGCTCCATCAGCTGCATATCTACACGTGCCATACACCTCAAGGCCACTACAGATAAGGACCCCCACGGCTCTGCGCGTGAATCACTGCAGCCCCTCTCCCCCAAAATACCAAACCAACCAGTGTTACTATGGCAACCAGTCACCATACATCATAATTAGCTACATTAAATCCCCAAGGCGTTGGTCAGATACGTCCCACTGCATATACAAATGAAGACAAGAATCAGACATGGAGCTCACCGAAAACATGGGCTTGGACACAATAGGACAATGGAGAGGTATTGTTATGCAATAGGGATGCAAATTATCGGTTAATTCATTAACTGATAGTTGATTGACCTTATCGGTCGATTAACGATTAACTGATAAGCGGCGTTTTTCACCTGAATTTGAGTGTTTCAATAGGGTCTTTAAGAATATAAGCTATAGTAACATAACACTGAGTCATAAATATATCATAGTATTATTATATTGTATATTCCTCCATTAATTATTCCTTAGTAAAAAGCAGACAAATGTATTGATGCTGAATAACAAAATACAGTAATCCCTCGCTCTATCCAATCTTTTTTTTTATAGTGTAAAAAAATTTTTATAGAGTAACATTGTGTTCTGTCCTGATTGGCTAAGAGACTAGACCAAGACTGAACGTGGACTGGACCAGGTCTGAACCAGGTCTGGACCTGGACTGGACCTGGACTGGACCGGGACTCGACCGGGTCTAGACCTGGACTAGACCAGGATTAAACCACTGGGGCGCGTGCTGGTTTCGCCGCGCCCCGCGCTCCGAGCCGCAGGCCAGCCGCGCGGGGCTCGGGACTCGGGGCGCGGGCTGCGGCGAAACCGGCATTCTGGGTTAGATCTCGCCTCGCGCTTACACCGGGTGCCGTTGTCGCCTGCGGTCGGCTGTGAGTCGATCTTGGCGCAGCGCGGTTGCCTTGTTTCATGACCACGCGGGTGCGCATGTCCGCGTGTACGCGGTTAGCGGTTAATTACAATTAATGCATTTTGATCGACCAACGTCTTAATCGACAATTAACCGTTAATCGATTAATTGTTGACATCCCTATTATGCAATTATTATGATTCAAAATTTGGTACTTAGTTTAACATGGAATTTTAAGTTCAAGTTCATATGCTGTACCCTCACCATGATGAGACAAGTCTGAGTTTAATTGGACAATGAAAATGCAGTGTGTTGTCACAATACTAAAATTTCAACCTTGATTTCAACAAACAAGGAATATTATCATTTTAAAATGCTCTTCTTTTTTTGTACTATGGGCATTTTAAATCACACAATAGTGTTCTTATGCTAGTTCTGTTAAAGCTCAAGGCCATTCTTAGAAAAATGTGTGAATGAGATCTTTTTAGAATCAATACTTGCTCAGACGAGTCTCAGGTTTCAGTTTTAGAATGACAAACCTATTACAAGCATAAAGCATCATGTATTACTATTTATTGTTCATGTATTACTATTTATTGTTCAGCTTGTTTTTAGAGCTTGAACAACAGACTATGGGGGCTACCACAGTCTCCTCTGTTAATGGGAAACACTGGACATCAGTCAGCCAGCACAGAAAATGCCTCTATTACCTGCGTTACTTAATAATGTTCGAGCTCCATTCATCCCCACCCACTTCCTTTGTGTAGCCCGTGCGGTACAGAATGTGGGCACTGTACGCTGTGTTCAGTCATGTGCTAATGGAAAGTCTATCAAAGCATGTAGAGAAACAGAAGCGCCCAGATGACTGAACATATTAAAATTCATGCTTTTGGCTTTCGGGGGGAGCTGGAGAGCACTGCCACAGCCTGTGTACAACCCTCTTCACCTACTTAGATACATGATGCAAAATAAGATGTGGAATTTGATAGGGAAGTCAAATGTGGGCTATAGCCTGGGTTTATAGGTAAAGAGGTTATGTTAATGAAGTAATAAAATAGTAAGAGTAAGTAGCTTCCAAAAGTGAAGTTAGTGACACATTTTTTTAATGAGGCAAATTAGGACACATAAAAAAACATAGGAAAAATAAGTGGATCTGTTTTGTATAATTGGTGACAGTCTAAAAATACATCTGAAGAAGAAAATGTGAAAAATAAAAATGAAATATATAGGTTTCAGCTTCTAGTTAGTTAGATCTTCAGAATGATGAAAAATTTGGACTGTCGCCATAGCAACAAAAAAGAAAAACTGTTTGGTGCCATTTTGAAGACTTTTCACCATTCAAAAGACAGATTTTTAAATAGCCCATTAATATGACAACTGCTAATTTATCACCACTCTGAAACTCATGGATAGGACATTTTGGTCAAGACATACTTCTATTTTTGGCCACCTATTTTTAGCTATTGAACATGGCAATTAATTGATTCAACTAAATTTAACACTGAACTTTATTTGGACAGCTTGACAAACACCCCATATATAGTCATACATTATCAGAGTCTGACCCTGCTTTCAAACACTTAATGAATATAAATCCAGACCTTGCAGCCTCTCAGCCAAAGTTTATTTTCAGATATTTCGATCGGCCGAGACATTGTAAAGAGCCACAGGAGAGATAAGCATGAGGAAAGGGAAACAGCATGAGGCCTGATAAACTCTACCGACCACAACAAGGCCACAGAACACAAACACTATAGTGCAGGGACCTTCAGATATCAGAGCCTTGATTACAAGTTCATCTACTAAAAGGTCACACTTAAGAGGGGAATATCAAGTGGACAGTGATTTAATGCACTGGCCTTAGCTTCAGATACAGGGTTCAGGCTCTTATAGATACTAGATAAACATTACACAACACTATGTTTACTACAGAGCATGATTTTCATCCTATTTTGGGCAAAACAATAAAAAAATATGAAATAGGTCCGTAAACTAAATAGGAAGTGAGGATAGGGGGATGCTTCTAGCATCTAGGATTCTTCCCTATAACTGCAAGCCTTGGTGAGCTTCACTTGACTAGAGCCGAACGCTATAGGTGACCCCGCACTCCCTTAGTTTGCTTTTTTTATGCAGTCTATTTATGCAGTCGATTATGTATTTATATCCATATTGTTATTTCAACAAAACTCATTTCCAAAACAAAACTGCACTATTATACATTTCTCAAAATATTTCCTTAGTTAGAGTAGTCACAGAATCTCAATAATGCATAATGAGTTTTTAAAGCTCGAACAAGTGGCCATCTTATCAAAGGTCTTCAGTCTCAATTCTTCCAAACTTATTGAATATATCTGGGCCATAACTCTGATCTCTGTACAGTCCAAAAGTTAAACAAATCAGAGGATATGACTTTGTTTTTGCGTGAAAAGTCCCTCAGTCGTCCAGGTACAATCCGTGATAAAAGGAGAAGTTCAATTTGTCAACTGGACAAAGTTTGTTTGGTTGAAAACGTTTTGCCGCTCATCCGAGAGGCTTCGTCAGCTCTGGTTATTGTGCTGGTTAGACACTGCTTATATCTAGCTGCCAGGAGGCACTCCCTACACTGAAAAAGAATCTAATTACAATTAGATTCTTAAACCAAGTCAAAACAGACAAAGAAACATCAGGGCAGACGATCCAGGGCAGAGGGGTGGAGAGGGTCGTTAGACGTTGAATAGGGGGGTGAAACTAGTCGCCAGAGTAATTTGAAAAACAAAGAGACAGATTAGGGGGGATCGTTTTCAGAGCTTTTTCAGTGTAGGGAGCGCCTCCCGGCAGCTAAATATAAGCAGTGTCTAACCAGTACAATAACCAGAGCTGACGAAGCCTCTCGGATGAGCGGCGAAACATTTTCAACCAAACAAACTTTGTCCAGTTGACAAATTGAACTTCTCTTTTTATCATGACTTTGTTTTTTTTTTTTTTTTTAAAGACATACACATAATCACACTTTTCCGTTACATCGATCATGCTTTTCATTTTAACTTCATCTTTTAAAATAAGTCTTTCAATATCAATTTCCTAAACAAAAACATATCAGACAAATTAGTATCATTTACCATTAAAAATAGTCACAGTTCTTCCCTGGCCACCACAACCCAAGGATACCACTGACAATTAGAGATGACTGAATCACAATTTTGATTAAAATGTGATTAATTAGACAGCCCTGTTAATGTGCTTTGCTATAGGAAGGGTGGTATTTGAACAACGCTCTGTTCAGGAAATACTGATACTGATTAGCATAAACAATTTAAAATATAATTACCCTAGTTCGGCAACATCTCAATTAAAGCGTTCTTATAGGTAACAATAAAAGACTAAAGTGAAAAATGACTCCTCATCCGCTCCTCATCGGTCTTTGTCAGACTTGAAATAACTGCACTCGCCTTGACCCCAGTGGAGAGAAGACCTACTAAGAGGAGAAACCCAACACTTACCCAAGGCATAAATCTTTAATGGACACACCACGACATGCTAACAAACATACTACAAGGCTCATTCAGAAAACAAAGCAAGTAATATGAGGTTTGCAAGGTAAGGGCCCAAAATATTTCTAAAAAAGGAAAGCAGATTTTAGTATACATAAACAAACAGTAATAAATGTTTACAGACCACATATGACACTGTGAAATAAGATACAAAGATTAAGTAGTTAAGAACATTAAGGTGCTATACCTTATATCTTATATTTGATGGTAGTATTCAAGAGTCAAAGCTTTTATTGTCATATCCACATTGTCATATTACGTTTCCCTGTAAAATGAAATTCTTACTTTTTAGTGAAATTTTGGGAAGTTATGCACCAAGTTTGTGCAATTAGATGTTCTATATTAAGCAAAATTCACTCCTGTAAGTTTTTTGCCATGTTATAATGTTACATCATCAAAATCCTGGAGTTGTGTTTTGTTTCATTCATACATATTTGAGTAAACCTTTATTATTAGTCTACATCTCCAAAGCTCAAAATGCTCATCAGATGATTCTAATGAAGGTGTATGGAGTTTAAAAACAGTGGAGTACTTCATGTATTACCACATGACATCACAAGGTTGAACAGATGATTAAGAGAAAAGAAATAAAGAACTCAGCCAAAAAATATTCAGGATTTGTGTGTGTATGAATGTATGTATGTATAAACAAAACAACTCCAGGTACGAAACAACATTATAACAAAAATTAGAAAATAGCCTACTATGGACCCTTTAAACAAACTTTAATTGTGATCAAGATTCAGGCCCTTCTAATCATCAATGATATGCTGTTTGGGTCGTTTTAACTAAGCGGTCTATAGCCACTAATAGTAAAAGTATGTGGTTTGGAGCAGAGTTTAGACTTTGGAGGAAGAAACTGAAATGGAAATAATTACAAGTCTCTTTTGTTTATTCTCAGGAAAATAACATTGGAAAGTATTTTTTATTGATACAAAAAATGAAATCACCAACCATAATCAATAAATATAGGGAAAAATAATGATCTTTTGCCATATCTCCCAGTCCTAGTAAGTCCAGTTGTAAGTTCACCTAAATATGTCTGAATGACTAGTGACTTCTCCAGTGCATCCATCAACCCTTTACACTCATTATTTTCTCCTCTCCTCCTCCTCACGTCTCCCCCTTTCACTCAACCCCTCTTTTTCTTCCTCCTCTCTTCCGCTTGACTAACCTGAATGCTTAATCGCAGCCTTCCGGGACTCATGTAAACACGCCAGGAACGCCATTGGCCGGCGATGGTGTTACTGCGTTCTGATTGGCTGCAGGGAAAGAGGGGCATGGGTGGCAGAGGTAGAAGATGTTGTTGGTAACTAGCCCCCATAAGGACAGTCTATAGTAAGATCTCAGTCATTTTAACCCTGAGGAGATGGTCCCCAAAGACATAGATTCACTCAGATATGTGGCACACCCTCTCACATCAAACCCGACAAAGGGCCAAACAAAGCCCACGTGAACAGGGGAACAGACCAAGAATCAGGTTAATTCTCCTGTTTGAGGTTTCCCCGCTCAGTTGTAACAAGAGATTCTTATCGTGTACAAATCGACCAATCAGGCTCAGTCACAGCTCTGTGCAGTACCATTCATAATTTCTTCATTTCTATGCAAACCTGTGATGGCTGAATTACATATTAGTCATGCAGATGGCCAGAAATGTCAAGGGAAATGGTATTCTGCAATATTCATCATTACCTACACAGAAAAAAATGAAAGTACAAAAAGGTTATTTTAGCTGCATTTGCATTTACCATTTTTAAGACAGATAATATTAATGATGATTTCTAGACATATGCAACCGACCGTGGCAAAACCAGTCACAAGTCATACCGGAGGCGTTTTGAGTTATTCATAGGTTCTAAAAGTGTAGTTTCTAAGCTTTCCAACAGTGCTTTACACATGGAAATCTGAGAACATTTGAAGAATTTGTGGCCATTTGAAAGCAGCACATCTGAAAACACAAAACTGAGACTGTAGGACTGTGGTGTGGTGTTACCATTCAGGGCAGATCAGATGTTAAAATAGAAATGCTTTTATAACAATAATACACAGGATAATATGTTAAGTCAAAGTCACCTGTATTGTCAATTTCTTTAAATGCACTAGTGCAAGACAGGACATACAGAGACAATAACAATACAATAAGGAATAAGAGCACAACTAGGCATAAGAATACACATAATGAGTCACCTGACTGGATGTATTCTGTTCTTCACCCTTATGAAAAAACTGCAGAGTATAACACGAAAACTTTTTGTGTGTGTGTGTGTGTCCAAAATACTACATTATGCAGTACAATGCAGTAAAATGAAGTATGCAGTTACAGGTGCTTTTTAGCTACGCAGCTTAGGTAGGCACAAGGTTTGCTTCTAGCTCACAGCTGATTGGCGGAAAAAGAAAACAAAAGATCGCTAATCGTCACATGAATGGCTAGTAGCGCCAGTATGGTAACTACGGTAATTTACACACTCCCCAATTCCTTCAGAAAAACTTGCCAATTTCAAAGACAAAATGTATGCTTTTACCAACAACCAATGCAACCAATGCTGTTATCTGAAACATGGAGTGGCTTCTTCATGATCTCAACTAGCACATTTGACGAAAATCACAAATAAAATAAAAAAATGCTTCTAACGCGATTTTCTCCTGTTCGCTCTGAGCGACTTGTGATGGGTTTTGCCCGTGGTCGGTCACATATGCCATATTCTCTTTTTTTATCCATTTGATGCATTTTGCTTTTAGTGCAAAAAAAGTGTATTTTAGTTGTGTTCTAAAAAATAAATTGTTGGAAAATTGTCTCCATGGAAACGATATTTATGTGTCTAGAATGTGTCTAGTATAGATTAAACCTATATATCACAAGGGAGACAAGCAGGTTACAGCACTACGCTACATTACAATTCAGATCTGTGGAGAGTCGCCCAAATTCACAGAAGAAATTACTATATTTTTGAGCAATAGAAACACCTGTAATGAACAAATGCCAGATGGATATGTTTATTGTCATACCAAGAAACATTCTAAACAAAGGCATAACATCTCCATGGAATGGTTAACAATGATGCCATCATGCAAACATCTTAATACACCCCTAGAATAAACAGAAAAAAAAAATCACATTAGCATACGTTATTTTTGTATTTTTAGGTGCTTAAATTGTGTTTCCATTGGCAGATGTAACCCTTTAGTCCACACAGCTCGGGTCTTGTGTGGTCCTGTTGCCTCATGTCAAACAGCCACAACAACACACTCATCTGAACTAAGAGCCACATCTTTTATTGATGTGGTTGTCACTGGATGAACCCAAGTGGTCTGGGTGAACAGGCAGTTTTACCCCTGCAGAGATGAACCAGCCGCTAATTTAAAGTGCTGAGAGCTGCTAGTGCCAAATCCTCCTCTGTAACACAACAAACTCGCCTGGAAACAAGCAAAAAAAAAAAGCACGTATTGTATATGTGTACGGGGCTGGCCAATAGAACAAAGCGGAAAAAAAAAAAAAAAAAAATACATGTAAATTTTGTCTCTGCTCTTGATTGATCGCACGGGACCTATGTTTGAATACAATGTTACTCTGGCTGTAAAAAATCAAATTATGCACCACCAAATGAAACTACAGATCAACCAATATGTTTTTTCTGCCGATATGTGGGGCAGATTTTGATGATTTTCTCCAAATTAACATTTACATTTTTGTGCAATCATTTCCTTGCATCATATCAGTCTAGCTGTATTCTTTATTCCAAGTGTCATCTTATTTGTTGTATTATGGCAGATGGGTAGCCCTATAGCAACCCTTCCTCAGTTGAACCATTCATATAATAAGCACAGGTCCCAAGTACTGTATTCAAATAAATATCAATTATCCATGTTACACAATTACACAATGCACCTTTAAGGTAGATTAAGCTCTATCCTCCCACATATGTTATAAACCTTTGTTGGATTATGGCTAAGGTTACTGCCTGGTTTTGCCATTGTGGTTAAGGTTTGGGCTACAGTAAGGATGGTGGTTATGGATTTGACTTCCAATAGAGCTGGAAAACACCGCCATGTGGTTGTAAGCAAGAACAAGAAGCTTGATGCATGAATCATATCTCGTGCAAACCACCGCTTAACAGTTTAGCCTCAACATACTGCGTGTTACATAAGTGTGGATCTCTCTCTGTCCAAATGGGAGAAGATGCTAGCGCTAACAGGAGGAGCTTGGCATGTTAGGAGAAGCAGCTAGCTCCTCTGCTTCTCGTCATTACATAACTACAGTGCTTTCAGCTGACTCAGGCACTAGCTCTACTCTCAGCACATGTGAGTGGTCTTTTTAGTGTTTGTTTCTATAGCAACACACAGGAAGACATGGTTTCTTCTATTGATCAGGATAATGGAAAGGCTTGTTCAGGGCAGAATTCGATAGGTGATGGTTCAGATCATTAAATTATACAATTCTCCAGTTAAATCAAGTGCACAGTGTATCATCTGTGAACATATCACTTTCACAATTGAATTAAGTTGTTGCTATTCCTTGCTGTAATTTGAGGAAAGCTTTACTTGGCCAAGATATAAACTGGAAGAGACCAATTTTACATAGTGAATATGACTGGTTAGGATATAGTTTGATTTCTTTGAAGGACAAAAAAATGATAAACAGTCTGCTACCAGCTTGTCTCCATGAAGATGTTATTGTTTTCCCTTGGATGTCCCACAGTTTGGCATGTAACGCTTTTTTCTTGTATTTAATCAGGGTTTCCACTATGAGCGGGTTACCTCTCAAAAAAACAGTTTGTCTCCATAGATATGTTTAATGCCATGCTGTGGAAGTTTTTAGGCACACAACAACATTTCAGGGGAGAGTGACAGGTAGTGGACCTGAATAGTTACATGATGCGCCTTTAATATCAGTAGTAGTAATCTACTTGTCATTCATTCATTCATATTGTGCACACTTGTATTTTTTTTTTAAATCTTAAAAAGCAACACATAGAAAGGCTGCTGTTAAAACATTAAAAAAGTGTTGGTAGTATAGTTTTCAAATGTTCTTTAGCAAATCTAAATCTGTACGTTTCACAGTTGTACAAAATGATATCTTGGGTATTTATGTTAATCTGTAAAACTCTGAATGAGCAATAAAAGTAAAAGTAAATAAAACTACAACAGATCCAATTGCACTGGACTACACAGCTTATAACGGTCTGGATGTCGGAGCTCTTGGCAGCAAGTCGATGAAAAGGATTGTGAAGGGTGTGAAATGAGACAACCTTGGCTGAATTAAAATCCCCTGCAACATTTCACCGGGAAGCTGTCCAGAATGACTTTACTGCAAACTGCTGTGCACTGGAGCAGCCAATGTGGCAGTGGGATAACAGCTCACATTAAAGACTTAAAGGCAAAACTGGGACTGGAGAGAGAGAGACTGCCAGAGGAACCAAGCCTGAAGTTCGGCGGGAATGTCTTAGAATATTGTAAGAAATCTAAAATATGATTATGTTTCATAATCATTTTGTTCTTACATTTTATATATAAGATAGGGCTAAACAATTATGGAAAATATCTAATTGTAATTTTTTCTGACAAGCATTGCGTTTGGATTGGCTTTTATGTTTTAATAACAGGATTTTGTTTAAAGTTCATATTTTAAACGTGTCCAGAAGAATTGACAAAATGACTGAAATATGAACTGACAGACTAATATAAGAATCATATTTCAGAACATGTTAAAGAGTTTTGTGGAGGATTCGATGGTACTTTAAAATTGCAGTCTTTGCGGTTTGCCAATTGTCTCTATACTGAAAAGATATACCACTAATTATAAGAACAGGTTCTAGGGCCCTAACCTGAAACTAATTTAATCGAATAGCCCAATTAACAGGGGTAAAATTATGACACAATTTGCAAAAACCCAAATTCTACAAATTGCAGTTGTTATCTAACACTGCAGCTTTCCAGCACAGAGTTTTCAATGCCGTTTCAATATGAGATTTTAATGCTCATACAGGCTCAAAATTTGACCCATCCCTGCAGTAATCCAGATTAGAAAAATCATTTGACATATCCGTGTGTGGGATTTCGGCACAGCCGAGATGGCATAAGCACATCAAAGTTAAATATTCTTACTTATTTATTTCATTTTTGATTTTTTTCTAATTTCGGAACAGAATACATGGCCTTGACGCAAAATTAATTCTTCAAAAATCTTTTATTTTTTTGTTTTGCTTTTTTCTAAATCACAATTTGAGCAGGGATGAGTCACAGATCTTATCACAATTAGAACAATTGTAATTAGATTACTTTTTGCCAAAACTGTGATTCTGAAAGTATGTGGAACTGAGCAGAAATGTGTAAATTGATACAATGACGTTCTAAACGCAATTTAAGCCCCATAACAAAAGGTTTGAAGCACTAAGAACTAAACAGTATCCTTATCGACTGTAATAAACTAAATTGGCCATTATAGGACATTACTTACTTCTCTCTACTCTCTGACATAATAAACCAAAACAACAAATGACTTCCTGTTTAAGCATCTGAACTGTCCTTACACCAGTGACCTCAATGATACTGGCCTCCTGGGGGTACTATAGTGTCATGCAGCATCCTTCCCACTGGTCGAGGAGTTAAGGACCTGCTCTCTCTGTTTAACTCATCCATTATCACAAACAGGAAGCAATTACAGGCTGGTGCTGCAGTAGTAGTAGTATAGGATGTGAATTACACAATATCAACATGGCATGCGTCATGTAGGCTGTGGTCCTTTAGTTGTAAAGTTTATTAATCAGTAGGCATGTCATGGTAAATACTATATCGACTTATCGTTTAATACATGACAGGTGGAACAATACTTTTTTGGGGGCAATATTCGTGGGGACTTTACTTTGTACTAATGAGAAAATTGTTATTATTTTTCTTTACTACAGTGAGCAATGCAAATTAATTATTAATTGTTGCATTCTGTTATTTATTTATTGCAGCTTATATTTTTTAATCACATTGTAAATTAAGAATACTTTTTTGGAATAATTCTGCTTTATGGTTTGTTTTCAATATTATCGTTTATCGTCTATATGCAGTTCACAATTAAAAATGTGTTATTGGGACAGGTTTTAGTTAACCAAATGTTTTATTAGTTGACTAGTTATAAGGATTTATTTGCTCATCAGCAGAAATAAGAAAAAATTGAATGAATTAGCTGGAGTTTTGGGAGTGACTGGACTAAACCTAACTTCTAACCCTAAGTAGTTACTAAACTTGAATCATTCTTAATAAACTATTAGTTCATTTCAAATTAAATTGCTGTTCATGATTTATTAAAGGTGCACTTTTCTGCTTGTGTTTTGCTTTCCATGTACTGCTGTAACCTGCTTGTCGGGTTTAATGGGTTTAATCTATACTATGGAACATTCTAGACGATGCAATAACATTTCCATGGAGACAAGCAGGTGGCAGACCCTCCCCTAGAAATGTTACGCAGTGTATCTTTACGGCTAATTAAGGTGTAGTTATTATAAAGTGGTATCAGAAAGTCTTTATACGAGTCCTATACGAGTCAGAATAAAACAGAAATCATGGCCTCTGGGATCAATGCAGTGGCACTTAACCAGTGCACAAGCTCTCATCACTAACAAAAGTGCTGGTGTATTTTTATTTCCCAGGAGGCGATGGGAGAGGTCACGGTATTCAATATAACCTCTTGAAAAGACCAGTATGACAGGTGAACAAAGGAGCAATGGCATTTTGGACCTATATGTCATGGTATAAGGCAGGGCTCAACAATGTGGGAAAATATCCAATTGTAATTTTTCTGACGAGCAGTGTCAGATTAGACTGAGAATAGATTTGCGATTTATGTTTTAATAATGGGATTCTGTTCAAAGTTCACATTTTAAACATGTCCAGACAGACTGAAGTATATGCTGACAAACCAATACTATACACCAGACTATAGAGAGACAGAGGAGCTCATTTTGCAACTCCCTCGCCACTTACATAGCCCAGATATATTTTGTATTATTATTCATGTGTAAAAGAGCATTCTGATTTATATTAAAATGCATTCAGTTCATAACAAGCCCAAATATAGACACATTAAAATACTACACCGACCAAGTGCACGCTCCCTATAATGATCAACAAAGAGATGCTGACTACGTTTATCTGGGACTAATGCACAAGATGGGAATGGTATTCAAAATAAGTACAGTTTTGATGTATCATAGTGAACTGTAATAATACTGTACTGTAAATAGCATCACTTTGCAATTTTATTCATACCCCAGGAAAAGGAAAAAGCATCAAATATTAATGGTCTTCTGCATGTTAATAAACTTCAAAGGTGAAAGAAAATGTGGAATGTTTAAATGGAAGTTATCAAACCATGGAAATGTTTAGGTCTTCTTGTTAGTTGTGTTTTGTTTTTTTTGTTTGTTTTTTTACCAGTAGGTATATGATTGATTTTGGATTTTGATTTTGGAAGCATTATAAGATAAGATAAGATAATTTTGGTCTGTTACAGAAAACAGAACAAATGATACTAAAATTTGACCTGAGAACAAGCATATTTTGTGATAATTGACAGCATATTACACTATGTTATAATGTTCGTCATCACAAACAGACCTGGAGTTGTGATTCCTTTGCATTCACACATGTTTAACAACATAAAGGATTACTCAAACATGTGTGAATGCAACAAAACAACTCCAGGTATGTTGAGGAGCAATACTTTAACAAGGCTTACAAGAGTCAATTTTGTGTAATATAGGACCTTTAACAAACTCTGCAAGTGGTAATGTGCACACTGAACCTACTTTTCTGACTTGCAAAATCGACATAAAAAAATATTTAATTTGTATTTCTTAGCAAATCACTCCATGGGGTCCCATCTTTCCTCTCCCATTCAGCACCTCTCAGCAGACTAGAGGTTGGTAACAACAGAGCACCGCAAATCACAAAAGGCAGTGTCACATCCTAAAAAGTCCCCAAACACACAACCATAAACAGTGTGTTAGTTTGTTAGTTTCATATACTATGGGCAGCCTTATTCACTAGCTGTTCCATTCATGTAAAAAGAGCTACGCATGTCTTACTAAAAACTTAACTACACTGTCTAGTTAAAAGCATTATCACTGATGCATTTTGGACATTGCTTTGAATCAAATAAAAACACAACGCCTTAACCAAACTATACTGTTCTGCATAGTTGTGGTGGATACGTTTGGAGATATAAACAATATATTGATATTCTAATTTTGCATAATATAATCTAGTTTAAACGGATGCAAAAAAAACAGATTAAAAATGTTAGACAATCTTTCTTTCACAGTCCATTCACTTTTTGCTCAGTATTTGAACCTTAACAACCCTTTACTTATATAAAGCTGCATAGTAACCTGCCAAATCGAGCGTATCTCTTATATGCAAAGACCAATATATCAAAGAGGATTAAAAATTCAACATCAGGCGGCTTGTGTCCTCAATGAGATGGAACATGAAGTTCTACCTCCAGCTCTGGTGTATGACTCACAACCTCTGCTTCACATCTCTCCAGGCTCCCCCCACTCTACTGTTTGTCAGCTAAAATATTACAGATGTCAATTACATATTTTTCTTACTAAATTTAAATAAAAACTAAATACTAAAAAATACTAGTTTATTTCATTTGTTGACTAAATGTACTGATATTTTTGTGAAATTGTAAGTGCTAAATGTAAGAAAGGAACGAGCAGAAACTAGCTCCAAGTTTCACTCTTTAATCTCAGAGCCTCAAACCAGACCGTAAACAAACTAAAGATCCAAGGACGGCATCTTCACGTGTCCATTTAGGCAATGCCATTCATTATTTTGTTTTTTAATATATATATTTTTTCTGACTAAATAAGCATGACATTAATTAAAACGACACTAATATAAAAAGAATCAGCTGCCTAATTTGGACTAAAACAAAAAACAAACAAACAAACAAACATGATGGTCAAAAGCTAAAGCTAAATACAAATTTCTTTCTTGTCAAAATGAACACTGCCCCAGTTCAGTCAGTATCTTCTCCACTCTCAGAGCGCTACAGTGCAGCTTTGGTGGGGGGACTTAGTATAGACAGCCACAGTGATGCAAGCTAATAGTAAAAGTATTAGAAAAGCCAGCACAGATAAGTAAGTATACAGTAAAATACATACTGCTATAGAGCGTGTCGATCCAGGAGAGTCTGGGCAGGCCACGAGCACTCAGCGGTTCCATCCTCTATCTTAACTGCTATCTCCTTCTACCTCCCGTAATTCTTCTGCTCTTATCTGGCAACGTCCTGCGATCCACTGTCTATCCTCGGTAAGCGCTCGTCATGTCGTGAGAAGAGGTGAGATAGAAAAGGTGAAATAGCAAAGCGAGGGGTCCAACAGGCAGAGGCAGAGCGCTGGAGAGTAGAGGAGAGCGGTGTGGTGCGCGTGAGAGAAAACAACAGGCTGGAGACGAGCAGCGGCGGCCGTTGCTAGGGGAAGAGAGAAGCACTCCCTCCATCCACCCTCCATCCACCCTCCTCTCTCTCTCTCACACACTCTCTCATCCCTGTCTCACTCGCCCGCTCACATTCAGACAGAGGAATTCACAGAGCCATGTATAATGAGCCTGTCCAGAAAGACTTGTGTCAAATGTCAATTAGCTGCCAGAGCTGCAGACCACTCTATTTAATTTATGGAATATAATAAATAAATAATGTTTAAATTCAAACAACTGCCCTATTTTCTGTTTTAAACATGGTTAGTTACTGTCAAAGTGGGATTCTTATTCATTTGACACACTACTTCGCATTATTAAAATTAGAAACTTTATACTTCGCTAAGATGTGGCTCCAAATGTAGAATTACAAATGAATCAGCTTGAAAAATATATGATGTAATAGAATTTAAATATTTATTAGAAAATGAATAAAAAATGAATAATAGTGTGTTTAAATTTTTATTTCAATTATTTATTCCTTTATGAACACCAGACAAAACAAAACAATAATAAAATCCCAGTCCAGTTCTGTAGATTGTTGTGGTTCTTGTGAGATCTGATACAGGGTTTGTTGTGTGATAACAGCAAGAGCACAACACATCGGGTCAATACTGCTGTCACATGTTACAAAAGAAGTTCCCCTTCACAGACTGAGAAGATTGAAGACAAGAGGAGAGCCAGGTGTACGTACATCATGAGAGCATTTTAAGGATGACATTAGTCCTTTAGATCGTAGACTTTAGTTTTAACTTTAGATCTCTGTCTTAGATAGTTTTTTGTTGTGTTTTGTCTTCATATTGTATTTTGTACACTGTCTTTTTGCACTACCTGGCCAGAGAGAAACAAAATTTCGATTCACTGTATGTTGAACACATATGGCAGAATTGACAATAAAGCTAACTTTGAACTTTGAACTTTAACAGTGACATCACATCTTTTCACATGATAAAAATTGTGTTGTAGTTTGTAGGGATGTAACAATATCCAAATCTCTCAGTATGATATTTACAAAATATGCATCTCACAATACAATAATTATTGTGTATATTTATTTATTGTATTATTGGCTTTGTGGAGGCTAACACAATTGTGAATATTTTTTTTCTTTTAGAATGTGGTACTGTTATAATACAAATAATTAATACTTAAAAGTGCTTAATAACAGTTATTTCTTCATGTAGTCTGCACTGAAACAGCAAAGGATCATGGTCTATGTAGTTTCCTCTGTTTTTACTGCACCATAACAAACCATTTAAGCAAAGATTTGTAATTCAATATATTGTTATTAGGGATGTCAACAATTAATCGATTAACGGTTAATTGTCGATTAAGACGTTGGTCGATCAAAATGCATTAATTGTAATTAACCGCTAACCGCGGACACGCGGACCGCGCTGCGCCAAGCTCGACTCACAGCCGACCGCAGGCGCCAACGGCACTGCTCAGCAGCCCCGGGTGTACGCGCGAGGCGAGATCGAACCCAGAATGCGGGCCGCGGCGAAACCAGCAGCAGCGGCACGCATTCCGAGCCCCGCGCGGCTGGCCTGCGGCTCGGGGCGCGGGCGCGAGGCGCGGCGAAACCAGCAGCGGCACGTGGTGGTTTAATCCTGGTCTAGTCCAGGTCTAGACCCGGTCGAGTCCCGGTCGAGTCCAGGTCCAGTCCAGGTCCAGACCTGGTTCAGACCTGGTCCAGTCCACGTTCAGTCCTGGTCTAGTCTCTTAGCCAATCAGGACAGAACACAATGTTACACTATAAAAAAATGTTACACTATAAAAAAAAAATTGGATAGAGCGAGGGATTACTGTATTTTGTTATTCAGCATCAATACATTTGTCTGCTTTCTAAGGAATAATTAATTGAGGAATATACAATATAATAATACTATGATATATTTTTGACTCAGTGTTATGTATACTATAGCTTATATTCTTAAAGACCCTATTGAAACACTCAAATTCAGGTGAAAAACGCCGCTTATCAGTTAATCGTTAATCGATCGATAAGGTCAATCAACTATCAGTTAATGAATTAACCGATAATTTGCATCCCTAATTGTTATGGCCTACAATATTATTGTAAGACTTTTGACGATACGATATCACAATATTTTGGTTATTGTTAAATCCCCAGTAGTTTGTTTAGATTCTCTGCTGTTTTAAAAGGATACTAGCATAGGAACAGTACACAAACAAAAATATAAAATTGCTGTATTCCTACTACTGTAGAGCTTAAGTGCACGTCAAATCACATTACAACATACAAATGGAGTATTAAGCAGTGATTTGCCCGATCAAATTGAATCAGATTTTAAACTGAAACAAAACCAGGCCTTATCCCAGTTACTACACAAAAAGCACGTCTCCTTGCTTTAATTACATCCCTCCACGAGTCTAAGTGCTTTTAATGAGCACAGCAGTTTGTTTTGCACACAATTCTTTCTTTCTGATGGAGTCCTCAGTCTTTTCATCCACAGACACCCACCTCTGTTTACGAACATGGAGCAATCGGAGGTGAGCAGCTTGCCAAAAGCAACCAGGCCCACCCCTCAAACCCTTTAACCCCCCCCTCATCTCTTCCCTCTCTGGTCCTCCCTCACAGCATGGGGGGAGGAAAAGACAGAGAGGCTGAGATGCACAAGAAACTTCAATTAGGACACAAAGGCTGACAGGAGAGGGGCCCCCACACCCCTCATCTCTGCGCCCACCTCTTCACTCTTGGGCCCTAAGCATCCCCCCCTTTGTTTGATACAAGTCTGTAACGTGCCAGCTGGAGGAAACGCGTGAACACAGAAGGGCGATGGGGAGTTCCTATAGCCAGGGGTCATTTGTGTTCATGCGTTTGTGTATGTTAATGTGTGTCAAGCTGATAATATCAAGCAGATACATTACAGTGAAGTGACTGCAACAATGGACTTCAATAGGGCAAAATAAAAAGGGTAATTTAACACGTTAGCGGTTCACGTTATAAGGATCCCTCACCAGAAAAAACAATATTAGGTCTGGCATAAATTGCTGCTCTATGATGATGATAAATGGTGTCTTTTTATTACAACAAAGATTTTTTTATATTGGTTATTAAAGTTGCACTATGAATAGACCTGTTACGATAATTACAATGTCAACTTATCATTCAATATAGCTGCAACAATATATTTTAGGGCTTATTTTTTTATTGTAGGTACTTTTTCTTTGCAATAGTGGGGAGGTTTTAGACATTTTCTATGTAATATGATAAAATTTGAGCTGTCTGTTAATTTTGATATTTGTTACCGCTCATGCTTTGAATGTTACAGTCTATTTAAAAATTGGTTTTGTGTGATTCTTCTGCCTTGTGTCAGTGGTATAAAGTAGTTTCAGTATTAATGTTTATTGCATCTCTCTGTAGCAATATATGAAAATGTGTTATTGTGATTACTTATTAAAATGTGTAATTATCAAAAATAGCAAGACCAAGTTGTTTTAATTACACCAGCCAAAGAGGTTTAGTAAAATTATATTCTAATAGCAAGATCCTGTTTTGTGGCATAATCAATACAGTTTTTACCCCTGAACTACTGAGGTTCAAGTTCAGATAAGGCTGTATAGTCGGCAAAGTAAATTATTGGTTGACTAAAGACTAGAGGCAAGGTTAAGATTATTAAAGTCCTTTGCAAAAACAAATATACAAAGAACTACAACGTCATCTACATAATTGAAAAGGCATATTCAAGTGTCCAGTCACTTCCAATGTCCATTCTACTAAACTAAAACTAAAATAACTAGTTGACCTATAAAAAATATTGTAGATTAAGGCACCATTGACTGATTTAAAGGTCCCATGGCATGAAATTTTCACCTTCTGAGGTTTTTGAACGTTAATGTGAGCTCCCCTACCCTGTTTAGCCCCCCCCATGGTTAAAAGTTGCGAAATGTCTAAACTGAGCATTTGCGATCCTTTTCTGCATTAGAAAAAATCTGAGCTCAAACGGGTGATTCTGAACAAGGAAACTTATTGACGTCAGCTCGAAAAAAGAAATGCAAATGCAGTTCCACCCCCGTCTGTCTGTACTCAGCGTCTCTGTAAATCACGCCCAGAGAGTTTGGACTGCGGAGGAGCTACGCAATGCGAAATACGTTTTTTATTTGCCTGGAGGAACTTGCGAGTGTTTCTAGGCTCTGAAGTCCTTTATCTGAGCCTGTGGATATCTGAAACAGCAGTGGTTTAATTTTATTTTCTGTGAAAATGTGTTTATTTTTCAATGGAAGGCTTCTCATCTCTCCCCCCGTGCAAAAACACGGAAGTGGGTCACAGAGCGGAGCGGAGAGCTTGGCCACGCCCCCACCCCCTACTATAGGCCATCTCTGTCCTCCTCATTTGCATTCAAGCAACAACGCCTATAATGGAGTGTTCCAGAGTGACATTTATGACTCGCTCATCTTATCTCTCTTTCTCATGCACTGAGTGTTGATTTTGAATAAGGATTCATTTACAGTATTAGGGAACCAATAAGGAGCCATATAAAAGCATCAAGAAGTACCATGTCATGGGATCTTTAAGGACTAACTACTACACTATATATTCTTTATCTCAACTCAATATTGAGGGACATTTTTGTATTATCTCTGACATGGTACACCAGACTCCAGTTGCTGACAATAAAAATACATTTAAACTTCCTATCACTGTGCAGATCCTTTATTTAAATATCTCCCAGAACAAAAGATGATTTTCTTCCTACCTTCCTTCACACAAGGATCTCGACATTATGCAAATATGTATGCACCTGTCTTTAGTGTGAGAGCAGCCCCCTCCCTCCTCTAACTGCCCCATCCTTCAGAGGGCAGGGGCAAACAAAGAAGTTCTCTTACACTGCGCTGTACCAAAACACATCAGGTTAAGAGATCCCACAGCACAGATAAAACATTCATAGGTAGACAAGCTGTGGGGTAAAAGGGCCGTTTAAACTCTTGCCTGGGAGATGAAGTAAACAATAGCGCAGCACAATATAGAACTGTTTGGGCTGAAAATGTATTTAGTTATAATTAACAAACAGCGAATACCTAAATTAACATGCATGCATTTTTAGGATCAGAGTACTGAATTCTGATTAACAGAACCACATTCTGTTTAGCTGTGCATATGACAGATTTTTTTTTTTTATTACGGACTCTTCTCTTTTAATGTTAATTTGATGATGATTTGTTATTTATGTTTTCATTTGTTTGTATTGTGAATTTAATTTCTTATTCTGAATTAATTATTTTTGAATTAATTTGTTTACAAATTGTCCTATACAAATAAAGTTGGCTTGTCTTACCAGGTTGTATTATATTATAGTGTATTATACGTGTAAAAAAAACAAAAAAAAACAAAAAAAACATATGATTAAAACATGTTTTTTGGGCCATTTTAATGCATTTATTTATTACTAATTAAAGAAGGAAAAAAAAAATCACACATGCAGAACAGCATTTTCACAAATAAAGGTGAAACTATACTAGGACTTCTATATTTTCTTTTCTATATTTAATAACATCTAAGAGCTAATTCAGAGGTATTTTATTAAGAATTATTTTTCAAATATTGGTGAAACAAATTGTAGATGGAAACAAAACGCTAACGCATGGAGCACTTCATAAATGGTTTGCAAAGGTCACCATTCACTACAGTTCTACAGTCTGTGTCTGTGCTTTGTTGTGAACGAGAGAGAGAGAGAGAAAGTGAGGAAGTGAGGGAGGAAGGGAGACAGTTGAATACAGATTGTATCAGCAGCTCTTCAGGCTAGCATTATTCAAAAGGTCTCTATATTAAAATGGCTTTCACAAGAAACAGCGTATTGTGGGTTGATCAGTTCTAGAATACATTTAGGTCAGGGATCAGAATAAGTTAAGAAAGAAAAACAGACTTCATATTACACAGAATTGACTCTTGTAAGCTTTTAGCCATTTTACAATGTTGTTACCTCATGAAAAACATACCTGGAGTTGTGTTTTGTTTCATTCACACGTTTGAGTAAGCCTTTATTATCAGTCCGTCTACATCTCCAAAGCTCAAAATGCTCTGTTCCACCTTGTGATGTCATATAGTGGTAGTTTTCAAGTTATCAGCTAGAGACTGATGGAGTGTTTTCTGTGTAAGAGATGCAGAGTTTGTGTGTTAAACATGTATGAATGCAACAAAACACAACTCCAGGTATGTTTGTGATGAGGAAACATTATAACAGATCAGAAAATAGTGTAATCTGGGCCCTTTAACCCAAACAATAGTAACTCTTTAAAAGTCTGAAGCCTGTCCCATTTGCCCATTGGCTGTGCATGGACTTTAAAAACACTCTGATCAGTGACTATTAGCGATTAAAATTTGATTATCTCCACAGCCTCGGTGACAAGCTGTTGAAAATGGAGTGATCACTACAACAACAACAGTACAGATGCCAACAGCCAATCAAACATCAGCATCAGCTCCAGCGCCCCCCTCCCTTTCCCACTGACCTTAACCTCAGGCCTGGGGCAGATTGGACACCACTTTGGGCAGAGTCTGGTGGGACACATGGGGGGTGGGGGTCTGTTGATAGCACTAATTTCCCTCATGGTAGTGCTCCATCTCTCCAGGGGAATGGGCGACCACACAGGATGGACAGATTAAGTCACATGATTGGGAGTAGAAAATAACAGCTGATACATTTGATTACAGCTCTGGAAAAAAATAAGAGACCACTGCATTTTTTTCTGAAATCAGCATCTCTACATGTATTACAGCCATTCCATTCCAGCGTCTGTTGAATTCCAACACAAACACAAAGTTGAGCTACTTCAGTTCTTGCACCAGGAGTGGAATAAAGTCACCCAAGAACAATGTGAAAGACTTGTGGAGAGCATGCCAAGACGTATGAAAGCTGTGATTAAAAATAAGGGTTATTGCACCAAATATTGATTTCTGAACTCTTCTTAAGTGTAAACATTAGTATTATGTTGTTATAAAATTAATTTGATCTTGTTTCTTTGCATTGTTTGAGGTCTGAAAACATGTATCTTTTTTATTTTGAGTTTTTGACCATTTGTCATTTTCTGCAAATAAAATGCTATGATATGGCCGTAAGCTTCGGGTCGCCCGGGCCTTTCTGTGTGGAGTTTGCATGTTCTCCCCGTGTCTGGGGGGGTTTCCTCCGGGCACTCCGGTTTCTCCCACCAACCCAAAACATGCACCATAGGTAAAATCCTCCAGCTGATGTCCTGACCAAACTGAAACAAGAAGATCATGGAGATGGTCCCCGGGCGCAGTAATGTGCTGCCCACTGCTCCTAATAACAGGATGGGTTAAATGCAGAGAAGAATTTCTCCTGTGTGAGATCAATAAAGTCACTTCACTTCATTTTTATTTGGAATTTGGGGGAAATGTTGTCAGTAGTTTATAAACTCAAACAAAAATGTTCCTTTTGCCCAAACACATACCTAGTAAAATCAGAAAAACTGATAATTTTGCAGTGGTCTCTTATTTTTTCCAGAGCTGTATATCAGACAAATAACTTATTTCATGTACAAATGCAAAATCCATAATTGTTTAATCCAATGAATTACTACTTATAAATTTCACATATGACAGCTATAGCAAAAAGCAACCCACCACAGACTGTTATAGTAGCCTGTCTATTATTTTATTAAACAACATCTACCAATCAATAGATGTGTGTAGAATCAATAGATCTACCAATCAATAGATGCTTTCTACTTTGACTGTATGAAGAAGTGGACGTCACCCATAGCGTTCGGCTCCAATCAAATGAAGCTCTCAAATGAAGCTCACGATACTTGCAGTTATAGGAACGTATTTGGAGCCAGGTCCAATTTAGGAATAGGGATTCATTTTCTGTATTAAATAGCAAAATAAAAAACACCAGAATTATGTAGAGCAGGTTATAAACATTTAAGCCCAAAATGATGAGACTCACTGCAGCAGTTACAGAGAGAGGGGTGAAATTTTCCGATGTAAAGTCAATTGGAAACAGAGTTGATGGAGCCAAAAGCACCCTCATGCTCATTTCCTATTTGGAACATGGCAGATAGTTTAGCTATGTCCATTACAGTCTATGGCTTATTGTCATTGTTGATTTTGTTTTGCCAACATATAAATGGTATTCTTGGCCTGTAGTGAATTTTTGTTGCTTCTGCTACCACCTCAGGCTTGATTCAAACAATATGCAAATTTCTAAATGAGGGAGCTATTTTTGCCTTATCGGAATCAAAGCGGAAAAGCAACCCCATTCTTGATCTTAAATATTTTCTGTTCAAACATCAGCACACACTATACAGAATGGTCCTTTTGGCTGTAGACACTGGCTCGCACCTTATTTTACCCCACTCCCCCTATTACCCCTCCATCATCTAATTACATGGGACAGCCCAGCCTCACCGAGCCTCCACCACCCCAAATGTGGCACTCTCTGATTTATGATAAGCACACCGGCTTCTCTACAATCCTGCATCTGTCCAGGAGAACGAGAGATATGAAGAGAGGGCATTCGTCTGGTGCCAGCCCAATTCACTTTGATCTATTGAGGTCAATGAGGAAATCATGAGACCCACTGTGGTTGGTCAGAGAGAGGTGTGCACACATGAGCAGACGAACGGAAAATATCTCATGTCTTATTCATTGTGTTTATTCTACCATTCTAGTCACAGAGAAGATCGTATTTGATGCTTTATTCTTCTTTATTCTTTTATTCTTTATTCTGGCCTTTTATAGGTGGCATTTCAGCACAATTGTTGTGATTTTTTTATTTTTTATTTTATTTTACATGAGAAAAACTAAAATAGACACACACACACACACAAAGCTCCCACACCCCATCCCTCTCTTCACACTCAAAGCCCCCCAAAAAACACAGAGCAATCAAACATTACCTATTAATTGTGATTAGATTTGGGATTTATGTTTAAAAAGTAGGATTATGCTCAGAGTGCAAATTGTAAACAACTTCAGAAGCAGCTGAGAGAAGACTGAAATTAGTCTGGTTAACACCTGACCATATCACAAGTGAGATATGGGTCTGGAAACTCGCTTCGAAAAATCCCGTAGCGGAGGTGTGGTTAGCGATTGCCAACGGCCGTTTATTGGGCGTTATGAATGTCTATCATTGAGCGTATACGTAAGTCCATAGCCAATCATGTCAGTTGTCAGTTCAAACTACAAGCTTCCGTTTGTCACGAAGTACGCGTCACCGTCTTGCCACACCTCCCCCGCTCTCTGATTGGGGACCTAAATCTGGGACTCTCGCTTGGACGAGCTGCCAGGCCGCCTTCCAGTTCGAAACGAACGGAAGCGGCCTGGGAATTCCCAGGCTAGACTGAAATATGAACTGAAAAACTAAGAAGAATTACATAGATTTCAGAACATGTTTGTAGAGGTCTAAACTACAAGTATAAGATTTTGCTAAAAACAACATTGTTAAGATATTTTCTTTTTTCCTAGAATACATATTATCTAAATATCTGCAACCTTTGCAATGTGATGATTGCAGCAACTAAAACAGCATTTTCAATTCAATTGTGATGTATAAACAAGATGCCGCTGGTGGTGTTATTTGCTAGCTCTTTATCTTATTTATCTTTGGCATCCAGTGTGGGCAGCAAAGTAAGAATGTCATTGTACAGGGAAACGTGTTTCTTTACGGTGTATATGACAATAAAAGCTTTGAATCTTGAATCTTATGCAGCCCTATAGGCCTATATATGGTGTTGTAATCATGGGGCCAAATACCTCAAGGTTTAATATTCTTTTAATATCGGACTACAATCAAATACACACATGGGCCTTACCAATAAGAAAAGGCCTTTTATGAGTTTTTCTTTTGGGCAGCATGCGTAAAGTGGTATTCAAACTAGGGGGTCCAATCTATGCAATAGGCTACTGCACTCTAGTGGTTTAATCAAGCTATTGCAACCATATATTTGCAAATTTATGGAATAATAAAACAAATTCATTTGGGGTTATATGTGAACTAAACAAGGGAATTTGTATAATAGAAACAATGAATTTATAATGATTGGATTTAATAACTTACTAACAAAAAATAAACTTTGGTTCAAATGTGGCCACATGATGAGCGCGCTGAACGGCAAAAACTCTGCTTGTGACAATTCAAGCAAAACACTGCAAATTTATGAAGTTAAAAAGAAGAAAAACATGCAAGTCAATGCCTCATATGTCCAGAGGAGGGTGCTGTACCATCTATATTCCATTCTTTGGGGGTCTAGTATTTAGTAATATAGCTCTAGTCAACTCATATACTTGTATATTTTATGTAGGCTTTTCATCGTCTTTAAAACCTTCTATCTCACAACTCCAACCTATCACAGTTGTATGGGGAATGTCAAATTGCTGGATATTATAGGTTTGGGTTTATGTCCACAGCTTGACAGTAAATTAAACATTCTCCCACAAGTTTGGACATGCCAGACACTCATCATAAAGAAAACACACTAACCCTACTACACACAAATACAGCATGCACCTTGTGTTGTGTACAGCAGCCCTAATACCATTTTGGACACATTTTGAAGTGTGATACAGTATATTGCTGAAAAAAAAAAAAATCAGAAACAATAATATTGAAACTAATTTATGTCACTGACAAAACATATCCTAAAGAGCTATTATCCCCCAAAAATATTCTGAACGTTCACTATAGTTTAAAAAAATGAGCTGCAATAAATAGATAGTAGAATGAAACATGTAAGTACTTAATTTGTTATAGTCATAGTTATTTATTCAACCTTCTACAGCTCAAATCTTGTAGTAGTGCCAAAAAATAAAACAAAATGTGCCCACTAGTACCAGGAAAATGTACCCACGATAAATACTGACCCCCCAAAAACAAATGTTCCATCTGCGATGTATTGAACTATAAGTCAATATAGTATTTATCATGACAGGCCTATTATATTGGGCCTTTAATTTACCTTTATAAACCTCAAATTAAATATTTCCTGTGTCTCTTTGAGGCTAAAGATCTGGTGTCAGTCTATCCTATTAAATGCACCCACAACAATTTTTCACAGTACTGACCAATAGTCTGTGGCCATCAAATGTCCACTTTGTCTGTGTTTGGACTGTAGAGTACATAGATGATAGTTTATTGTACAGGATAGACAGTGATCTTTTCCACTGAGCTTAGTCACTCGTATAGGGCTTTCATTCATTTATCTTTGATGAAGTACTTACAGGGTACCACAGGGGCTCCAAGACATAGACAATGCAAGAAAAACTTATGCAACTAAGAAAATGTCAGATAATATATATTTTATATGCAAAAGAGAACATAAGTGTATACACTTATGTAGTGCCAGTGAGGCTGCAAACGAGTGACAAAGTCTTTTCTTTTCTTTTCTCGGGTTCACAGACGGTGTGTTGAAGAAGAATGCACGCCCCGTGGCTCGTGTGTCTCACTCCCACCCTCTGCTCGCCAAACTCACCACACTGAGGTCGCCATGGCAGCCAGCGCAGCCAGCCAATCAGAAGTAGCATCAAGTTTTAGTGGTTTCCTAATCAAATTATATTCTAACTGACTCTGCTCTGAATGTGACTGATAGTGATCACTTTATTATATGAAAAGTGAAAAGTCTGTTTAACTGACAGGAAAACCACATTAGTATCAGGAGCTGGTGTGAAATCACCTTTATTTTTAAACTGGTGTTGAGTTTGTCATTCCACCAATAATATTTCAGGTGCTGTATCTCACGATGAACGTTGTATAGTTTAAGGATATGGAATATTCATTCTCCAACATCTCCAAGGCATGCACACATTAAATTGAAAAGGGGTTTAAAATATAAATAAACATTTACAAATGTATTATTATATTATGTAAGCTATTTTTGTGTGTATTTATTTATTCTCAGAATCAGTTTTTTTTTATCATAAATAAGTTTCTAAAAAAAAAATATATCGTACTCTATTATATTTTTGTGTAATTAACTTCTAAACACATCTGCAGTGTTAAGGCGAGTAGACAAGAGCCAACACAGTTAAGCAAGATCCTGCTCCTGCTCGACTGCTTTAGACAATTCAAAAATATGAGCCTTTAAGGAATGCTGCTGGCCAGTGTGACCAGTTGAATGTGTCAGAGACTCTACCCTAAGTACACACAACCAGGAGAAACTGTCATTGACAAAACTTGAAAGCAGTGGTGAAAAGTATTTAAATTCACATGCCAAAATAAATATTCAAAATACTAATTTTAAGTAACCAGTTCCAGTACAATACTTTTCTAAAATCAAAAGCAGTATTTGGTCATGTAATTTAAGCTATGAAGTTAATAAGAAAAACAGAAAACACAGCTCTTGTGATGAGTTTTCTAATTTGTGATATATAAAAGCACGTTCAAACAGTGAAACAAATACACTCTTTAAATCTTACCTTATGTTTTACACTATTATAACACAACTCAAGATGAAAGTATACACATATTTAGAAGAAAGATTAGACTTTGTCAGAATACACTACAAAATAAATTTCAATGCAGGTATTCAGTATTATAACAACATATTCTTCCAAACACTGCTTGTAAGTATTCTGTGGCAGGATATAGTAAGAGAAATTGGGGATGAGCCAGTTTGAGCTTGCATAAAAAACCTGCCATTCATTTACTTATTAAGAAACCACAGTGACGTGATCCTATGTGTTCCAACCCCACCCACAACTGTTAGTTAAAGTGACGCCCATAGACCACAAAGTCTAGGTGAGAGAGAGAGTCATTTCAAGTGGAATCCTGTATGATTTTTTTAAAAGCCCCCTAATAACCAAAGAACTATAAACAGTTTCCCCCTATTGTGAACGCCCCTAAGTAAGGCTACACAATTTTGGGGGAAAAATATATCTAACTGCAATTTTTCTGAGTATTGGCCAGTATCAGCCATTCAGAGAGAAGACTGAAATATTAACTGATAAACTAATGCAAGAAACCCATGCATTCAGAACATATTATTTCTATATAAAAGGCAGGATATGCTGCAGTCCTGAAACCAAAGTGTGAGAGAGAGTGTTCACACCTCTAGATAAATCTCTTGCATGTTCCCAGTTTATTGAGAATGATGCTGCAAAAAAAAACTCCTCTTCCTCCTCCTCTCTGTCTGCTTCTTCAAGACAACTCATCACCGTGGAAACGCAGCAAGAAGGCAGTCCATAAATAGTGTTCAGGTTCAGATTTTATAGACTGTAGGATTGTGAGAATGTGTACTTAAAGCTGTACTGTGCTAACTTTTCTGGTGGACAAGACCTGCTTGTCTCCAAGGAGCTGCTACAGTATTACTTATCTGTTAGAGAAATTACATTTCTGTGTTGTATGATCAGAGGTATAATACTCCCTACAACAAAAGCATAGCCAGACTGGACTGGACTGGGGAACATTATAATAATGTCTTGAGGATTTACACTATATTGCCAAAAATATTCACTCATCCATCCAAATAATCAAAATCAGGTGTTCCAATCACTTCCATGACCACAGGTGTATAAAATCAAGCTCCTAGGCCTGCAGACTGTTTCTCCAAACATATGTGCAAGAATGGGTCGCTCTCAAGAGCTCAGTGAATTCCAGTGTGGTACTGTGATAGGATGCTTCCTGTGCAACAAGTTCCGTCATGAAATTTCTTTGCTCCTAAATATTTCACAGTCAACTGTAAGTGGTATTATAACGAAGGAAGCGATTGGGAATGACAGAAGCTCAGCCACGAAGTGGTAGGCCATGTAAACTGACGAGGCGGGGTCAGCGGATGCTGAGGCGCATAGTGAGCAGAGGTCGCAAACTTTCTGCAGAGTCAATCACTACAGACCTCCAAACTTCATGTGACCTTCAGATTAGCTCAAGAACAGTGCATAGAGAGCTTTATGGAATGGGTTTCCATGGCCGAACAGCTGCATCCAAGCCAAACATCACCAAGTGCAATGCAAAGTGTTGGATGCAGTGGTGTAAAGCGCCACCACTGGACTCTAGAACAGTGGAGACACATTCTCTGGAGTGACGAATCGCACTACTCCATCTGGCAATCTGATGGACGTGTCTGGGTTTGGTGGCTGCCAGGAGAACGGTACTTGTCTGACTGCATTGTGCCAAGTGTAAAGTTTGGTGGAGGGGGGGATTATGGTGTGGGGTTGTTTTTCAGGAGTTGGGCTTGGCCCCTTAGTTCCAGTGAAAAGAACTCTGAATGCTTCAGCATACCAAGAGATTTTGGAGAATTCCATGCTCCCAACTTTGTGGGAACAGTTTGGAGATGGCCCCTTCCATCCAATATGACGGTGCACCAGTGCACAAAGCAAGGTCCATAAAGACATGGATGAGAGAGTTTGGTGTGGATGAACTTGACTGGCCTGCACAGAGTCCTGACCTTAACCCGATAGAACACCTTTGGGATGAATTAGAGTGGAGACTGAGAGCCAGGCCTTCTAGTCCAACATCAGTGTGTGACCTCACAAATGCGCTTCTGGAAGAGTGGTCAAAAATTCCCATAAACACACTCCTTAACCTTGTGGACAGCCTTCCCAGAAGAGCTGAAGCGGTTATAACTGCAAAGGGTGGACTGACGTCATATGAAACACTATGGATTAAGAATGGGATGCCACTTAAGTTAATATGCAAAACAAGGCAGGTGAGTGAATACTTTTGGCAATATAGTGTATTTCTCATGGTGCTGTGTCCTGTACTGATGTTAAATAAACTTCTTCTTCTTCTTCTTCTTCTTCTTTCTTCTCCTTCTTTCTTCTCCTTCTCCTTCTTCTCCTTCTTCTTCTTTCTTCTCCTTCTTTCTTCTCCTTCTTCTTCTTTCTTCTTCTCCTTCTTCTTTCTTCTTCTTCTTCTTCTTCTTCTTCTGAACTCCAGCACCATGCCTCTTCCCTTTAGCTCTCTACTTCATTTTATTCTACAACACTCAAGTCATTTTGGAGCAATGCAAATACCTGTAGTCAAAATAAATAAGACAAGACAATTGAAGATGTTTTTAATACCAAATTGTGGAATATTCTACGCCAAAAGGAATAACATCTCCATGGAGACAAGTGGCAGACCCTCCACCAGAAAAGTTATAATTTGCACCTTTCAGTGAAAGTAATTATGGGGGGTGTGCATGATACTTACAAAAGGGTTTAGTAAAAAGCAAGCTTTTTTTGCCTTTTTCCTTTCGTTACTACAAAAACTTCTACTCCTTCTACTGCTACTGGTACTGCTGGTCATCCTAATAACACTCTGAATAGTTGGATATTAAATTACAAAGTTTCATTTACTAAAATTGTACATGTATTTTATTTTTGGGAAATTGCAATCTATCTAAAGCATAGAAAAAAACATTAAGCAAAGCAAAAAAAAAAAGTATGGCTTAAAGACATAACACAACACTATAGCTTTCCAATGATAATGCATTCCAGCACCATTACAGCTGAGAGTGACCTCTGTAGTCTCTAAGCCAAACTGAAAACATAATGGGAAAAGCTGCACACATGGACAGCTACTAGCGCCACACAGAAATAAAACTAATAATATGACTATATGCTCACAGCTCCCTCTCTACCACAGAATCACAGGACAGGCCTGGACACGCTCTTATCTGTGAGAATGAGCCAACTCGAAGAAGACCAAAAGTGTGGGGAGAAATGGAGAAGCACTAACTCTGTGCGACAAAACCAGGATTGTGTAACTAAATCCGAAACACGTGACAGAAACTAGGATCCAAATTTTTGATGACAATGAGACATAAAGAGATATTTTAAAAAAAGTAACAAAGCATGCCTCATCGTGTCTTTCAATTAGCACTGTACTCATTACAGTGTAGTAATAGTTCATAGAGCCAAAACAGATGGAGTGACAGCACAAGGTTAGACAGGAAGAGCGGAGTGCCTGAATTCAGAAATTATAAGACTGTTTATTTTTGCATTACATTTAACAGAGGCAAAATTATTTCTACTGGGGTTGTTAAAAACGTATCAACTCTGCTTTCTTGAACATATGAATGAATATTATTTGCACATACTATCTCACACATCACAATACAATATAATAATAAAGAGCAAGAGTATAAATGGTAATATTAAAATCAAAATAAAAAGCAAAAATAGCAAGAGACTGGTGTCAGATAAGGCATAATTATATAAATGTATATTATGTAGAAGTAAAAATAAAATATAGAAACATAGTACAAATAGTATATCTCAGCTATATGCTAGAGCTAGAGGTCTTTAAGGAGAAACAGTGCAAAGATGAAATAATGATTGACATAAGGTTATCTGTTACATAACGGTGAGTTGTTGTACAGTTGTATGGAGAACGGTAAGAATGTAGTCCTGTATCGCTCATTGTTTATACATGTATTGCCTAAAACAAACTGTTATCATTTCTCTTTAACTCTTAAAACGTGTTCATTAAAATGTGTCCATAATGAAGTCAAGTCAATAAATGAAGTCAGTAAATGACATGTATAAACCAAGGCTAATAAAACTCTTTCTTTTAAGAAAACAAAGATACAGAAAATGCGGTAAGCAAGTAAAATCCCCCTGACACTTTGAACATAAAACCTTACTATTTGTCTTAAAGGGACAGTGTGTAAGATTTTTACCTGTTAATTACTGAAATTGAAGATACCCATTCAAAAATACATTGTTTTCCAAGCCTTTTCACTTCCATCATGAAATCAAAGTATTCTTTTGGACTTAGATATAGTCACATAAAAGGGGGATCTTCCCCATATAGAGGCAGCCATTTTGAATACGAGAGCCGCAGAAGGACATTTGGGCTCATCCTTCGCCTCGGCTCCTGCTAGCGCCTGCTCAGCCGCGCTGCATGTGGGAGCGGAGGAGCGAAGGAGAGAAGGGGAAGGGGAGGGGGGAAGGGGGAAGCCTCGTGTAAACAAGCATGCTGCTGTATCACACATCTTAATGGATATAACACGTATTTTGGACTAAATTGTTTTACTGGATTTTATTCGCTGGATCCTTATGGACAGATTGAGACCAAGTTTATGGTGAAATACAGAGTTTGACCTGTGCAGAGCCTTCAAAGGTAAGCTAAGTAACAAACCTCGTTTTGTGCTTTTCTGTATAAAATAATGTGCTCGGGGAGTGATTGTTTTGCAGGGAAATGAATTGCATAGTCAAAAAGAGGAGACTGTAAGGTTTCATTTGATGTGTAGATTGTCATGAATCATGATCGGGATTGTGTGTTTTCATGCGAAAAGAAAAAAAAAAAGTGAACGGGGGACCGCGTTTTATGTATACAGCGGCGCGCGGTTCGTGCGCGGGCACGCGAGCTGTCGGCGCTACGGCGCGCCCGGGTGACCCTCGAGGTCTGCCATAGCCAAAAGAGGAAGTGGAATAGCTACTAACCACCTATGCGCCACGAATCCTACACACTGTACCTTTAAGCATAAATATGTTTTACATTTTAATTAATGTATCATATTTCTTTGTTTTGTTTCCTGCACTGTGTATCACAAAGAAAGGTGTGTCATCTGTTTAAAATGGTAATGGAAGTCTATGTATAGTTTTCAACATTACAAAGACATTAATAAACCTCTATTATTGTCTAACTGTGAAAGGTCTTTCTCTGGTGTTATTTGAACTATGACATTTGAGTGCAAACAGAGTTACAGGAAAGCACACATGGCAGCCACAAGGTGCTGCACAGGGAAGTGTGTGAGGGGTAAGAGGAACCGGAAGCCTGCAGCGTGAGCTGGGCCGCACATCTGGAGAACATCACCACAAAACCACCAAAAAAAAGACCTCGATCACAAGCTGAGATTCAGATGCCATCACAACATTCTAGGTCAATCAAATTTAAAGGTGCACTGTGTAACTTTTCTTTTGGAGGATCATCCACCTGTTTTCTTCAGTGGGATATTGCTTTGTTTGGCATGTTGCACAGTAAGATTTTAAACGTATCTATCTCCATGGAGACGAGCAGATGTGCCACCTGCTCGTCTCCATGGAGATAGATACGTTTATGGTTACATGTCAGATCTGCAGAATGGTAGAGCGAGCACAGTGAGGATTGTTTTTATGAAGTATTATTTAGCAATATAATCACCTGTAATTGAAGAAAATGTGCAAGTTATAAATGTTTAATGCCATACAATGGAACATCCCAAGATAAGAAATCTCCATGGAGGACAACCAGGTGACAGTCCCTCTATCAAAAAAGTTACGCAGTGCACCTTTAATACAAATAGGTGCAGCTAAAATGTTAAAAAGTTGTTTGTATTTATGTATATAATATAATATGGTCTAATCACTGATAAAATTATCAGATTGAACATTTGTGAATTTACTTCTAGATATTTGTTATGACATGGCTGCAATAAAAATTGAACTGACTGACAATTTTAGAATAATATTGTGATTAGAATCAAAATCTATGTCTAAAAAGTAGGATTTTGTTCACAGCACATTGAAACAGCTCAAGCAGCATTAATATTAAGATATAAGACAAATATGAACTGATAAACTAATAAGAATTGCCACAAGATAAAGGAATAAGAATCCCATGGATTTCTGAACACATTTGTAGACGTCTAAACTACACGTACAACAAGATTGCTGTACATGTATACATAAAGACACAGGATGTTTTGTTCTTGGCAAAGCACATTCTGTTAACTAAATAAAATAATGACGAAATAAGCCTTGTCCAGTTGACAAATTCACCTTTTCCTTTTGCCACAAATAAAATAACCACATAATACATTATGAAAATCACCAATAAAATTTACAGTGAATTGTGTATTTTAGAGATTTGCAAATGTATTAAGAAATAAGCGTCTCTGCATGTCATGACTCACACCTCATCCAAACAGCTTACAGGCATTTTGTTCAGTTCAGTGCTTTAAATAGGTCTAGTTAAAAAAGAATGCAACAAAAAATGTCTAACCCAAGAACAAATGACAACAATAGCATAGACTCACTGCTGCCAACCAACACAGAGCAATGAATCACACGTGAATCACAATGTCCTAAATCCTGGTTTTAGAGTTTTGATCTCTGACCCCAGTTTCCCACAAACTCACAATGCAATAAAAGCATTAGCATAAGTAAAACCTAAAGCACTAACCACAGTGTATAGTATAGTGACACATAGTCGCTTTAATTAAGAATTTTAGATGGAAAATGAGTCAACAGGGGCCTCGCAGACTTTCCCACCAATATGAGTCTAATAATATGTCTAATATGAGTGCTATTCATTTTTTCCATACACTTTCTGAAAATTTTGACTTTGAAGGTGCATTGTGCAACTTTTCTGGTGGAGGGTCCATCGCCTGCTTGTTTCTATGTCATTGCTCTGCCTGGAATGTTCCACAGAATGACATTACAGTGGTACCTCACCTTACAAAAGACCCAACAAACGAAAATTTCAAGTTACGAAACGCCTTCACGTTAAATTTTGGTCTCTAGATACGAAAGAAAATTCAAGTTACGAAACGCGAAATCTCAAAAATTCAAATAATGCGCGCTCAGCCACACACATTATACGCTTTTCTAAGACTGGATTTAAACTTTTCTCACATTTCTCTCTCGTTTAAACACTTAAACCTTCATAGATTTTCAACAAAATGTATTAATAGTGAACTGCGGGGGGAAGGGGGAGGGGGGAGAAGACTGCGCGCGGACACGCACGTGACCCGGCGTGGGGCGCAAGCACGGGACCCGTGCTCAAACCGTGCCTCCTCTAAAACAGGATTAAACCAGGTCTGAACCAGGTCTAAACCAGGTCTGAACCAGGTCTAAACCAGTATTAGACCACCGTGACTCTTGCATGCGTTCGTTCATGCGCTCAGAATGCGTGCGGTCCTGAGGAGAGTCCTCGCTGCTCGCCTCAGCCGTGACTCGAAACGAAACCAGGAAATAGACCCGCACGTGGCGCTTTAATCCACCTGGTTTAGTCCAGATTTAGTCCTGGTCCAGTCCTGGTTTAGACCTTGGTCTAGACCTGGTATAGTCCACGTTTACTCTTGGGTCTACAGTCTCTACGCAGAACACAGTGTTACACTATAAAAAAAATGTTACACTATAAAAAAAAAAAACCTGGAACGAATCAGGCCTTTTCCATTGAAATAGCTACTCAACTTACGCAAAATTCACATTACGAAACCACTTCTGGAACAAATTAATTTCGTAAGGTGAGGTACCACTGTATATTTATTCAATTACAGGTGGTTTTATAGCTCAAAAATACCTAGAAAAACAGGCATTCTGATGGGGTTGCCTCTCCACAGATCTGACCTGTAACTTGGTTTGGTCTCCATGAAGATAGAAAGGTTTAATACCGTGAAACACTCCAGACAAAGCAATATAATTTTCATGGAGAAAAGCATCTGATGGATCCTCTGCCAGAAAGGTTACACAATGCACCTTTAAAGGCATGATGAGGCTAACTAGGCTAAGTGCTTCTTTTCAGTCCAAAAACAATTTGGTGAAATGTTTCAATAACAACAGGGTTTTATTGGGGCCAAGCACCGAAGGTGCACCCAGACACTGCCTCCATCTGGGCTCACATATATAATTGGTACACCCCGCCCCAAGTCAGTAATTTTGACTTTAAGTTGAGACACGGGATCATTTACACCTGCACCAGGTTGTACGCAATACACCCTGACAGGTACGGCTGTGACTGTCCAGTTTGCGGTGAGGCGCCTGAAGACCTCCTCCATCTGACCGCCCGGTGCCCTGCCGTGCAGCGGTTCTGGACCCGGCTACTGGACCTTCTCGCTCGGAGGCTGGCGTTGAGGCTCCCACCTCCGGCGGCCCATGGACTCGATGACCCTGGACTCTGGTTCTGCCTCTTCGGCCCTGCCCAGCAGCAACCTCGAGGGCCGGATGCTCCCATAGTCAACTGGGATGCCGCCCGCCTTGTCCTGTCTGTGGCCAGATATTCGATCTTCGCGGCACGGAACCGGCGCCTCCACGACGGCCACGCAGCGGAGCACTGGCCCCTCTTCACGGCGCTCCTTCACGCCCACGTCCGCCGTCTCCACGACGCAAGAGAAACGGAGTTTCGCAACACCTTCATCCCAGACAATACGCTTTTCTCCATCTCCCGAGCCGGCTTCCCTCGGTTGGACTTCTGACCCCCACCCCCCTCCGCTGTCCCCCCTGGTCCCTGGCGCCTGGGCCTTCCCTGGCGCTGCGTCGCCCTTGCTCTCCCCCAGACCCCTTTCTTCACCTGGGGCAAGCCCCTTGGTCTTCTACACTTCCCCTGTTCCTCTCAGCCCAAATGCCCGGTGGTGCTTATCCCCGTACCCACATCCCCCGATGTGTCCTCTGAGCGCTTTGCGAATGTATGTACCTTGTGGTGCATTTCCGTACCACGGGGTAAATCTTTCTGAAGAGAGAAAAAAGAAGTGCTTTGTGACTGTTATTGTGGTGGTGAAATCTGTACTATTATGTGCCTGAAATGTGTATTATCGTGTACCTTGTAATATTAAAAGATAAAAAAATAATAATAAAAAAAAAAGTGTTTCTACTGATTCTTCTTATTATTATTATACATTATGTTACTCACCATGGGAGTCTATAGTCTATAGTCTAGAACCGTCTGGTAAAAAGTTGTGAAATTTTGCATGCACATTCCAGCCAGTCTTCTCATTACCCACAGCAATTTATAGGCCCCCACCCCCAACCATCTAGTGCCACCAGCAGGTCAAAGTTGCAGGAAATTTCAGAAATTTTCTGCTAGGCAACGCAGAAATGTACCTTTGATCTGTCTTTGATGTGTCTTTGATCTGTTAAACCTTGTTAGACCCTGTTAAACCCTGTTAGACCTTGTTAGACCCTGTCAGACTCTGTTAGACCCTGTCAGACTCTGTTAGACCCTGTCAGACTCTGTTAGACCCTGTCAGACTCTGTTAGACCCTGTCAGACTCTGTTAGACCCTGTCAGACTCTGTTAGACCCTGTCAGACTCTGTTAGACCCCGTCAGACCCTGTCAGACCCTGTCAGACCCTGTCAGACCCTGTCAAGGTCAGATTCTGTTAGACCCTGTCAGACTCTGTTAGACCCTGTCAGACCTTGTTAGACCCTGTCAGACTCTGTTAGACCCTGTCAGACCCTGTTAAACCCTGTCAGACCCTGTTAAACCTTGTTAGACCCTGTTAAACCCTGTTTCTGAGTCTGACAGGGTCTAACTACCTTGTTAGACCCTGTCAGACTCTGTTAGACCCTGTCAGACAATGTTAGACCCTGTTAAACCCTGTTAGACCCTGTTAAACCCTGTCAGACTCTGTCTATCTAAACCCCAACACCTGCAACAAGGTTATTATAGTTTATGAAAACGAAGGATAAAACGAAAACTAAACTAGAAAAAATATTTTCATTAATGGAAATAAATAAATATGACAATTAAAAGAACCTGTTAAACCCTGTTAGACCCTGTCAGACTCTGTTAGACCCTGTCAGACTCTGTTAGACCCTGTCAGACCCTGCATGCGGCCTACATGCTGAGGCCTACATGCACCTTCGGTGCTTGGCCCCACATTGCTGCTTTTTTTTTTTTTTTTTTTGAATTTGTAGTAGACCCCTGAAAAAGAATATAACAATGTTGTCAAATGATATAACTGTGGACATTTATACTTGTACTTTTTTGTATACATATACCCCATTGTGTGTTAGTGTGTGGTTTTATAGAAAATAAAATAAAGAAAACTTAAAAAAAAAAAAAAAAAAAAAAAAAAAACACAACAGCGTTATTATTTTAAATGTATGGGAGATTTACTTCTGGAACCAAGTGGGCAGTCACTGTGGAACTCCATTGTTCAATAAACAATAAGGCTTTTCCAAACTATCACGCCAAAGAAAATATCCTGTTTGACAACAAAGAGCAGATTACAGTCAGTGAGTATAGAGAACAACATTATAATTAAGTGGAAGCAGCATCAAAATACAATGGAGGTTTATAATGGACGGATGTGTAATCAAGGATGTGTTGTTAAGGACTTTATGTTTATACTGAAACAAGCAAAGTACCACAGTGTCATTTTTCAGAGGAGCAATAAACTCAAGTAAACCCTGTAAATGTTAATGTTCAAGTGTCTCAACCAACAAAACCACAGCAAAATGCTATCAGAGCTAAATCTGTAACACTTATGCACAGGCCTGACAAAACTGCAATTCAGACAAATGTTACAGATAAACATGCAAGTCTGTCCTCTGACTCAACCTCAGTTTCCACATTTTATGAGGAAGTTCAGACATATCCAGAGTTTTTGGTAAGACAGGAATAAATGTGAGTATAGGCTAGATAGAACATTGATTCACAATTGGCAGGCTGAGAGAAAAATACTGATACTATGTCCTATAAAATGCAAAATATTGATATATCTATATTGATTGAAATATATATCAATATCTAGAAACTGAGGTATTTTTATGACTTTTTAAATAGATTGTTTATGCTTTTGTTTATCTGCAGATGTATTAAATGTTCAGTTCAAACTAGAGTAGAGCAATGATTTAGAAGAAAAATTATTGATTGACAAGGGAAATTATTTGGACACAGTAGCTCACAGCATTTTATAATAATAACAAAGAGAAATTGTATAGTAAATTCTAAATACGTAGCGACTGATGTCAAATAAGGTATAATTATATAAATGTATATGTACAATGTAATAATAAAACTATATTGCATCTCATCTATATACAAGAGGTTGAAGATGATAACGCTAAGGTAAAATGCTCAATAGCAAAGGACTTTCTGTGCGTTTGAATACAGACCACATTGGTTTCAGTATCAGATTGATATTGAGATGCTTGCTATCGGATCAGCCGATCATACCAAAACCAACACAATCGAGAACGATCTTGATGAAAATATAAGACAGGCCCCTACTTTCACAATGTTTAAGTCCAGGCTTACTGTTCTGTTTAGCTGTACGACTGAAATTCTTCTATTTTGTCTTCTATTGTTCTTAGTTTCTATTTTAATGTTAATGTTACGATGATTATTTATGTTTTGATTTGTTTGTATTGTGATTTTAATGGTTTTCTTATTCTGTAAAGCACTTTGAATATAGATATAATAATATAATAATTCTATTTTTTAGAACTGTCAATTTTGATGGTGTAGACTTCAGTAGAACACCCTTCAAAGGAATTAATGTTGTAAAATGAATAAAAGAACAAAGTTTGAAACAAAACTGGGCCAATACATTTCAAATTTTATAACAAAAGACTCAGTTTGCAATTAGAATACTCCAAATGTAAAAGCAGGAACTGTGATTGTACAATAGTTATTACAAAATTCTCACATGATTTGCTAAGACTTGTCAAATCTCAGCATCTATGATTTTTCTCTGACTGTCCAGCAACCGATGATGCAACTAGCTTTAGTGTTGTTTTTTTTGTTTTTTTTTAGATGAGTCATATTAAACCTTAGATGCTTTTGCAAAAGTACAAGTGTACCTATAGCACTGTGGTTTAAAGGTTCACTTTGTAACTTTCCCTGTAAAGTTATTACTGAGATGTAGCTTTGCCTCAAATGTCCCACAGTATGGCATTAACTCAATAGAGGCCAGTGAGAATGCATGATGATTTTCAAGGCAAGCAAAGACCTGTAATTGAAAGCAAGTTTAATGCAATACTGAGGAACATTGCAAGCAAAGCAGGTGACGGACTCTCCACCAGAAAGTGTACTAAGTGTACCTTTAAATAGTACAGAATGGGAAGAATGTAAACAGAAAGTAGGTCTGGATCTTACGCTGTCCAGCTTGTCAAAACTGGGAGGCAATGAAGTGGCTACATAAAAATAAATCACTGGCCAATGGTAATCGATATAGCAGTGTGGAGGTGTAGAAATATTGAGCTGCTGGTCAGAGTGATCAGCCAAAATCTATTTATGTGTGTTCTTTCATGCCATACTTCTTGTTCTCCAAATGTGAAAAATTTGCACTTCACAGTTCTTTTTCAAAATGCTGGAAAAGCTAACAGCTATGTCATCATTCATTAAGATAACAATGATTTGGTTTTACACAGAGCTGTTCACAGAAATCACTTTACGCTGTGGTTTATATTGTCATTGCATTATTCATTCTCTCCTCAGATCAGATCGCATTGCCTTCATGACCTCTCTGACATGCAGACACGTTACATTTTTGTAAACGGAGATAAGGATTTTAAGAAGTGTCCACCTGCCCAAGCCCATGAACATGGTAAATAAGTATGCATGTCTAAACCATAACACTGGGGGTTAGGGAGACTTATATTGCTAAGTTTACCACCAACCCTAAAGCCCCAAAGTTGTTTGATGCCTGCTAGTGTGTTCTTGTCCCCAGAGTCTGTTTATGAATGGGTGAAGGGGATTCATGATTCCTTGCTGTGGACGGCTTTGAGCCCTCTTACACATGATTTGTAATACAGCTCTGGAAAAAAAAATAAGAGACCACTGCATTTTTTTCTGAACTCAGCATCTCTACATGTATTACAGCCATTCCATTCCAGCGTCTGTTGAATTCCAACACAAACACAAAGCTGAGCTACTTCAGTTCTTGCACAAGGAGTGGAATAAAGTCACCCAAGAACAATGTGAAAGACTTGTGGAGAGCATGCCAAGACGCATGACAGCTGTGATTAAAAATAAGGGTTATTACACCAAATATTGATTTCTGAACTCTTCTTAAGTGTTAACATTCAAAGTTTTAAAAAAAAGTTCAAAGTGTATTTATTGTCAATTCACTATGTAACAGACATTACACAGAGGACTGAAATTGTGTTCCACTAGACACCAAATGTGCAATTTAACTAAAAACACACACACACAGCTACACTCATAAAGTGTACACAGGCATCAACAATAGACATAAGACATAATACAGGCAAGCATATACTCTTCCAACAAGAAGGAACGTTTGAGGTAGAATGAAATGTGCAATATGTAAGGTGCAGAAGTGGTAGAGGTAGAGGTAGAATGAAATGTGAAACATTAGTATTATGTTGTTTTAAAATGAATTTGATCTTGTTTCTTTGCATCGTTTGAGGTCTGAAAACATGTATCTTTTTTTGTTATGTTGACCATTTGTCATTTTCTGCAAATAAACACTCTAAACGATAATATTTTTATTTGAAATATGGGGGCAATGTTGTCAGTTGTTTAAAGACTCAAACAAAAATGTTCCTTTTGCCCAAACATATACCTATAAGTAGTAAAATTAGAAAAACTGATAATTTTGCAGTGGTCTCTTATTTTGTTCCAGAGCTGTATGTTGTAATCTGGCCATTGATGGTTCAGTATTTCTGAACGTGTGCAATAGTTTAATGCAAAAATGTTCTGATTGATGATTAACACTGTGGGCTGTAGTTGTTGTTTGTGCTATTGTGTCCCTTGATGTGAAGAATTCCTGCTGAAAAGCAAAGTCACGGTTCCTTACCTACGGATGAGGAGTCTTCGTGGTCTGAGCTCAGGTACCCATCACTCCTTCTGTCCGGTGTGCTGCATCCAGAGCCCCGCGATGGTCTCCGCTGGACGATAGGGAAGGACGGGGACAGCCTGCCATCGTCCCCCGAGTCCAAGTCCCTGCTGTGGCGGTGGGGCCGTCTGGCGTCCCGCTGAACGCCTGAAGTCCTCTGGTTGTCCCGGTACAAATTCTTTGGCGCTAACAAGTTATTCCTTACGAAATTCTCATTGAGCTCTGCATCTTCGTATTCCCGGTCACTGATGTCTTCGTTGTCATTGACCAGGACCGGGGTAGGCTTCTGGAAGCTGCTGATCCGCGGAGGCACGGGGATAGGGACAGGCTTACCTGTCTTCCCGCTGAACCTGGGTCTCTCCCGGGAGAAGGAGCTGGCCAACAGCGCGGGCAGCACTCCTCCCTGGACTTTCACGCCCACAGGCTCGGGCAGTCTGGTTGAATCCACCTCGTCATCCCTCACATTTGATTTTCGGATCTCTTTCGCTTTTAAGAAGGAAAATTTATCTGCGTTAAAGTTTTCATCCTTTCCTTCAAATCTTTCCGCGTCGTCCCTTTTCTGCCGAGCCACGGTGGTCTGCAGGTAGATCATCTTGAATTTCTCCTCCGCCAGAGCCTTCTGGAGCTTCTTCAGATTGGCTTTGCATGACTCCAGCTCGGACTCGATGTCATCCACCGACTTCAGGTCCATTAGGGGAACTTCTCCGTCGGGAAACTCATTTTTCCAATGTTTAGCGAATTCCTCCTGTTCCCACATTGCGCCGACAGTTGAACTCGATGGGGAAAAAAATAATTGTCTTATTCACACCGACAGCCGGCGGTGTGCGTGTCTTAAAGATCCAGTTTCTTCCCTCTGCCTTTAGTCCAAACAATCAGTTTATCGGCCGTAACTTGACCAGTCTATGCTCATCCCCACCTCCTACACGCACAAATGGAGCCGGGGCGCTGCGTGAGATGCGGATTCCAAGTTGCACTCCGCTGAAAACTTTCGAGACTTCCTGTATTCACATGTGACGCTTTCACGTACAGAAGGGCAAACTCTTACACGTTATGTACAACCTGAGACGCAAAGGAAAGAATGACCCACAGGTTCACTCAAATCACAAATATACAACATGCCTACGTGCTCATACTTGGATACAGTGGATATCTATCGCCCTAAATAAGGATTTCATTACAAACAGACACAAAATGATTTTATACGAAGACAGTGAAAGCAACAGTTACTGTGCAGACTACAGACTGGTGATTCTTGAGATTTAGTACAGATCACCTTCTTAAACCATATGCTAAAAAACAGTGTAGATAGTCTGATCCAGCTAATTATTCTTGACAAAAATGAATAAACAGACTAGGTGTAAACTAGGGTTAAAGAGGCTATTTTTGTCAAAAAAGAGAATCCGTCATTAAACAGAAATGGGGGAGTTAGACATAACTTGTCTCCCATCTATAATGCGATTCTTAGACCAGTCAAACAGAGCCAGGGCAGAGGGGTGGAGAGGGTCGTTAGACGTTGAATAGGGGGTCTAAACTAGCCGTCAGAGTAATTTGAAAAACAAAGAGACAGATTAGGGGGGATCGTTTTCAGAGCTTTGTCTTTGTAGGACGCGCCTCCCGGCAGCTAGATATAAGCAGGGTCTAACCAGTACAGTAACCAGAGCTGACGAAGCCTCTCGGATGAGCGGCGAAACGTTTTCAACCAAACAAACTTTGTCCAGTTGACAAATTAAACTTCTCCTTTGATCATAGACTAGGTGTAAGTATAAGTGCAAGTCTAAGCCTAGGCTATTTGTGTGGCTTTCACCAAGAGAGAAGGAAGATGATATTAACACATATAAAAGCCATTATGAAACATGATTCAGGGAAAGCAGGGCAGAGTTTGTGTTATGGATTTGCTCTTCTAGTCTCTTTCTGGTGTTTAGAGGAGGAACAATATACCATTTTTAATATAACTTCGATTTGTTTATCTAAATTCTATAAGAAAAACATTCAAACACAGCACAACAGTCTAACAACAGCTTTTCCACAGATTTTTACCATCTAGGAAAAAGTAATAGATTGAAACTAATACAACCATCCACACCCCACATTGTGCTCATTTAAGTCCTGATAAAACTGTATTACAGGTGGATATACTTGCGCATCATGTTCACTTTGCAGTAGCCGAGATAAAGGATGCCATGTAATGTTATACGCAGAGGTGAAAGTTGGTACAAAAAGGGAAGGGGAGAAGCACTGAGATATGTCCTGGTGTCCATTTGGATTTGTGCCAAGAGAAGTGGAAGATCATTCTCCTAAAAGCTCTGAGCCGTAGACAGGAACCATTGATCAGCTCTGCGTGCCTGATTGGGTTACTGTAATGATAGACCAAAACATGTTGTAATGTAAGTGAAGATGGTTAACCATAAGGGTGACATAATACTGTAGAAATAGTGGTGTGGGTGGAAAGTAGTTACAAATGTGTTGCTGTTAATGAGCAGATGATTTGGGGTACTTGTACTTTTTAACTTTTAAGTGTAGGGATAAAAAGGATAGAATGTAATTATGATCAGAATCATGAATATCTGCTCATGTGGACGTCATGTAATGTTGTGATTATGGCAGTCCCTATCAGATACTGCTATCGGTACTTTGCTATGAAATATCTAAAACATAAATGCACAAACGTTAAACCTGATCATTTCTAGTATTGGCTAGATAGACCCTAGAGCTCATATACATTTTAAGAGTATTAATTTTAGCTACCCCCACCCATCTGTGATAAATATTATTCAGACAAATGTAAGCTTTTTTAAATGCATTTTTAAAATTTGCATAAATGTGTTGGTGTCAAAGAACTTGAGGCATGAGCTCTATTGCTTTTACATCCTCCTTTTCTTCATCTTATTGGCCCATTGAGTAAAAGTGCAGATGCCTGGTACCTCCTCGACTCCTTCGGTGTAAGGATATTCTGGTGGAACTTTTACCTCCATGTCTAGATGTTTTGGGACTTCTGTGAAGGTAATATTTGGAGTGCAGGATTTTTCTGGCGAGGGTTGCCTAATGGGTTTCACAACATTAGCCTTAAGCACATCAGATCAGGTTGAGGCTGTGGTGGAACTTTTCTTTTTAAAAATGGTTCCTCTTTCAGCAGTGTTGAGTCAACCACAAGAACTGTTGTCACTGAAGGATTGGCCAGATTCATTGCCAGTAAAAAAAAAACTGATTCTGATTCTGATTCTGAGTAGTCTCCATCTCAACATCTGGCTGGGGTTTGGCCATTTCACCAGTCCACATCTTTATCAATACAACTTCTAAAGCCTTGGCTTCTTTCTTGTTTCTGCCCTTTCTTCCTGTCCTTTTTGGCAATGAGACACTCAGGTACTACTTTGTTGAGTTTAAGCCCGATATCGTTAGCCATCATTATTCTGGGCAGGGGCTCTGATATGATTGGCTGATGGGGCTCTAACTCTGGTTGATCTCCTTCAGTCTTTGCTCGGACCACATGGAGGATTGACTTGTTGGTTACATGAGCAAACTAGTGTATTTGGGATTCTGCCTCACATTTTCTCCTTTTCTCCGAGCAGCGATCTGTTGCATGGTGGTTGGTGGTGGATGGTTTTAATCAAGTGAAATGTTTCACACAGAACATGAGGAGTTTTACTGGAGCAGTTTATAGTACATGTTGTCTGTAGACTGTCAGAAAGTGAGAAATAGTGCAGAACACAGCAGTTCTGTTGGAATTCTGGAATCACTGCATCATATAATATAGTACATATAACACTACGCTGCACAAATTGCACCAAAAATATATAACATCCCTCATAAATTACTATTATGGATTTCAGGTTTCAAGACAACCTAAAAAATTTAATTAAATCATTAAAATGAGAAGAGCAGTATTGGGATGCAGATTGGAATCAGTACTGGCAGTTGCCAACATTTAAAAATCGGTTTAGTTTGGTTTATTTGTTTATTTATCCCATTGTATTACAGTGTATTTTTTATTTATTTATTTTTTAAGAGCAATTATTTTGAGTAGTATTATTCATGTGTCCTTTTTCAGTCAGCTTTAACTGTATTGCTTAATTGAGTACACATTTTCAGTACTGTGTGAGATCAATAGTCTTATCTTATCTTACTCTTTCCAACAATACATTTAATACAATTAAATGAGCTACATGGCTATTAATCCATCTTAAGTGACAAATATCCTTATATTATCCAGTTACCATTACATAGCCTGTATCCAGTACAGGCTATGTAATATTTTATGTAGGTTTCATGTACAAGAGGGGTCCAGTGACAGCCTTTTCAAGAGGAGAGGATAAATTAGATTGTGCTCCTGGTCAAAATGACTGAAGCAGGTCAGGAGGCCAAACATGCTGTGAATACAAGATACCTTGTGCTACCATGTATCCTTCTGCATTATGGATGTGGTCCATAGATCATGATGTGGTCTGCAAAAGTCAATGTAGCTCAGACAAAAAACTGACCAAGAAATATGTGACGATCCCTAAACCAAAATCTCCATGTGCCAACTATATAGGGCTTAAGTGTATGCATTAGGGGTTATAGGATTATAAGAATATGAATTAGGGATTATTATTAATGATTTTTTCCCTACATTTTTCAACAGCAAATTGTGTTTAATAAAAAAGCTTACTAAAGAGAAAGGTTAGAGAGGGAGAGGCATGTACATTATATGTTTCCATATTTTGGTAGCCAAAAATACACCATTTGAGTAGTCCAGTTGAACAGGTTACAGCTTGCTGTTCATCTAAATTTAATTCAACTGTGGAGACGTCAGTCCAGTCAGCGGTAAGTTGTTTGCTGCCATCTAGTGTCTGTAGTGAAAAGTGCAACAACAACACGAGCTCACGTTATGCCGTCTTTTATTGAGTGTGTATTTTTACAAGATTTGTAAGTTATATATGACGGAATAAACTATAAAAAGGAAACGAACGACTCTAAAAGCACATGGAGGTACAATAGTTTAACAAATATACAAAGAATACACATTTTCAATGAGACTCATGTTATGGACACACAAGTATATAAAACACAGTAAATCACTATTATAAAACATTATTTAAGCTTCATCACACAAGACATATGCCATTTCTTATCAAAATATTTTATCAACACTTATTGTGCAAATCTTCACATAAATCTCTTATATAAGGCAACAAGAGGACAGCACCAAAGACTACGCCACCAGTGGACTTACAGGTAGGAAGTATCAAGGCCACACCACACCCACACTTCCAGAGGACAAACCACTGGGATCAAAACATATCAGGTAATGTTCCACTATCACCTTCCTGAGTTGATAACATACAGTGTAATGTACAGTGTAAAGTATTTATGCTGCAAAGGTGACTTACTATGGCAGATATATTTCAAATAATATGTACCGTGACATTACAGTCTTCACAGTGGCTCTATAAGCAAAACTCAACACATATTTTGCATAGTTAATTCATATTCAGTCCTGTGTAAAGGTTTTAGTGAGGTGTAAAAAGGCCCTTTAATTTCTTGGCAAAGTTGTCTAGACCACTTTAGACAGTATGGAGTGTTTATATGGCAGCCCACATGCCATTGGTAGCACCTATACCACATCTTCTTTTCTCTTTTATTTATAATGTTTGTCTTATAACTAAAGGTGCACTATGTAACATTTTGGTTGGGAGTCCGTCATCTGCTTGTTTCTATGGATATGTCATTGCTCTGCCTGGAATGTTCCACAGTATGACATTAAACAGCTCTACCTTACATTTATTCAATTGCAGGTGGTTTTATAGCTCAAAAATACCTAAAAAAAAACAGGAATTCTGACTTTGAGCGGCCTCACCACAGATTTAACCTGTAACTTGGTCTGGTTTGGTCTCCATGAAGGTAGAAAGGTTTAATACGTAAAACATTCCAGACAAAGCAATAACATCTCCACAGAGAAAAGGATTTGGCAGACCCTCCACCAGAAAAGTTACGTAATCCACCTTTAATTATTACAAATTATCTTATCAACTTAATAACTGACCTTTCTAAAACTTTAAATAACAGACCTTTCTAAAACTTAAGCACAGCACTGTTCATTTCACAGTAAATGTATACAGATCAGTGTTTATATGGATGTAGTGGCTATCATTACAAGTGATTTCAAAGTGCAAAAGTACCTACTGTATGTATAGTTATAATGTTAGCTAACCTTTTGTGATTCCAGTTAGCAGTATAGAGTTTAAATATATTTACGACTTTTTCACAGCACTAGCAACCAGTGTTTCTCTCTTTGTAGTGCAGAAAGCTTGTTGTTTTTCATAGTAGGCAGCTTCATTGATAAAAGTGGGGTAGACTGTCCCAGGACCTTGGTAGTGGATTGTCTTCCCATCAAACGTCTGGAACATGGGGTCACCAAGGTTCAATGGCTCCCAATCACAATCCTGACAACAACCATAAGGAGAAAAACTAGGTTACACAAGGCTAGGCTGGTAATAAAGGGCTTTCAGAGTGCATTCATAATGATCCTGTTTTGGTCCTTGTCGGAGCGCAGTTAAGCCCTAACTGCGCTCCTGTTCTTGTCCTGTGTTCTAGACAGGAAGAGGCTCACACTAGAGTCCATAATCTGTAACAGGTACATGTTATGTACTTACCTGGAGGTTAGGGTGCACCATGGCAATGATGTTTCCATTGGCATCTCTGGGATAGTCAACTCTCTCCAAAACCCGAAAGACTTCTACGGTACATGGGGGAAACTCTACACCTGCATAATGCACAACACAAAATATATGTAAAACTGATGTCTGGTTCATAAGGGCTCAAAGACAGACAGAGGCCATCTTTTCTCTTTAAGTCAATCAATCAAATAACTATATTTATCCCTGAGAAGCAAATTAAGTACGTACATTGAGCACGCTTTGTGCAGCAGTTAAAAGGAGGATGGATCAGTGGAAAGCGTCAGGATGCACAATAAGCCATAACAAATTATATTGTATATAAATTTATTTTTTTTTTTTACTTGAATTAAACCTTTCTAAGACTTTTGCACAGTATTGTTCATTACACCCTGACTGTATGCAAATCAGTGTTTATTTGAATGTAGTAATTTCAAAATGCTAAAGTATATATAATGATCCTGCTAACTAAAGTTTCATTATGCCAGTTAGCATGGTAAACATGTATGCATTTATCTTTGAAACCATTATGTACAATGCATAATCTATTACCAATGCATAAGGCATTGCATAATGCTTGTTTATGTACTTGGTCTGTTTAAACTGGGGAATACAGAGAACAAGAAGTCAAGTTGGCAGAGAACATTGAGTACTTTTAGGTTTAAAGGGACTGTATTCAGCACCATCTCTGAGAGTTTTATTAGTATTCAAGATACATACAAACTGAAACACCACTTTTTGTGGACACCACAGAGATGGTCAGTTTGATCTCTAAAAAACAATTAAATTGTTCTTGTTGCTAGTCAGCTTGAAAGAGCGATTCATGACTTTCCCAGCACTAATGTGGCCTCATGCACGTCACTACCACACCATTGGCACAATAAGCAGCCAAGTGAACACGGGGACATGGTGAAAGACAGTCTGCCCTCCTCGCTTGGCACAGGCTGTCTGCTTACGTAACGAGGAAGCCTGAGCCTCATGCCTTTATAAGCTGATTGTGGTGCACACTGTGGGTCAGACAAAGACGGTGATGAATTTAGAGAGCTGCAGCTGCTAAAGCACAGCTAGATTAATCAGTGCTAGAGGCCATATGTATGTATGAAAGTGACGATGGGAAAGGGACAGATTAGCTCTTTAATTAATAGTACTGTCTCAGGATGGTACTTTGAACAAGATATTACAAATATATCAGTAATGCCATATCAGTAAGAATGCAGAATTAACTGGGTCTGATATACGATATAAAACAGGTGCTTCAGATCACAATGTGGAAAACATTATTTCAACACTTAGTAAAGCCTTCTTGATATTGGTGGCTCTAAACTACACAATATGATGAGTGATCAATGTCTGCCTGCTAATGGTGTAGTAAAGGAAAATGAAATGTTGAACCTTGACATTTTTATTAGCGACTACTAGACACTTCGACTCACTACATTACTGCAAAAATTAACAATATTCCCCACTATTTATATTAATCATATAGAATGTTGAACATGATACCAAGATGATCATTTGAATGTTCATTTAAGATAATTTTACTTGATCATTGAACTTAATAAAACCCTGAAGTGGTGATAGTTTGGGCACAGAATGACCATAGATAGATAATAAATAATATATTTTCTTTTAGCAATGCAGTAGATAACTTTCTTTATAAAACTCTTGATATACTAGTATTTTATTTATTTATTTATTTTATTTATGAGACAGAACATACTTATACTCGGTACTGACATAAGACCAAAGGGTGAAGAACAAAGGGTGGTTAGAGTTGTTGTTGGGCCCATATACAAGAGCCCCTTTAACAAGTCTCTTTAACCAGTCATGTTAAAAAACGGGAAATTTTACCTTCATTAAACAGCTCAATGAAGTCCAATGCATGCTTTATGATCGCTCTCATAGAATCAAAGATGTTACTTCTGAGAACCCCTTGAGGTTGTGGGCCTACTTCTAATCCTGCAATGGTAATATGAACAAGATCAGATACATTTCCTTTGGTTTATACGATATCCACGGGTTCAGAACTTACCGACTGGGTGCTTAGCCACAGAGCGTGAAGTGGAATATTTTAAAAGAGGATGTTCATTGAGAAGGACTAGACAACTGGCCGGTGCAAGCGCTTTCTGCAGGGTCAAACACAAATCAAACAAGATGAGGCATGCATAAGTAGGAAAAAGAGAAGGTCACAAAGTTTCTTTAAATACTTGTGGGTTGAATGCACAAACACAAATGTACATTTTGAATCTTATGCAACAAATATGGCAACACCTTACATAATATTTGCTGTTGGCATAAATCCACTTTAAATTAACGCTTTGTTGAACATGCAGCACAGTGGAAATTGTACACTGTCACTGTAAGTATAATCTTCTGGAATAAGTTAGCCTCTTCGCTTAAATCTGTTTCCACATTTCATTTTAAAACACAATGGAACAAATGCTAATTGTTTAATGCATGAATTACATGAATTAATGTAAGAAACAACCCTTTTCTGAAAAGTGTTTTTTTTGTTTTTTTTTTGCAATCTAATCTAACCTAAGAAAAAGCCAAAGATACAGAATCCACAATTGACCAGTAAACTCACAATACCAATATATTATGTGCAAGTCCAAACTTCTGCCACAATTTTTAGATCCAAATTTACAATGATCATGAGTCCTTACAAGTACATCATGTTACCAGACTTGAATTTATAATTTAGGTGACTGCCTTTATGCCTGTGCTCATGGCTGCTGAGCGGTCTGTTATTCTAACCTTGATATAGTTCATCATCTGGAGATTGAAGTGGTCTTTGGAGCTCTCCAGAATCAGGGTGCAGCCCATGTTGGAAGTGGTGTTGTGAAGGTCGAAGATTACGTCATAGGCATCAGGGCTTCCCTTGGGGCCAAACATTTTGTTGATTTCCTGGGCTCTACACACTTCATAAGGTAGAGACTCTCCACCAGGGGCACTAGAATTACATACAGAAGGGAAGTGAGTCAAAATAAAGTCCTGAAAAGATTAACCAAACATGTGTCAATTATTATGCAAAATGTGGAAATTCAACCTTTGAACACCAAAACTGTGTAGCACTTTAACTATATGTGCCAAAAACAAGAGCTTTCCCTGAATGTGCCCAATCTGGGACATTCTCCGAACAACAGGGCACCAGCCTCTGTCCGGTCCATATTGTCTCCAGAGCAGTCCTCTTTGGACCCCATTTTAAGCCTTTCCATTATTGTTTGTGGCACAGTGCACTGTGTTTGTCGTTTGATAAAGTGTTTTTCAGCACTTCAAGTAAATGTGCCTATTTTGGTCCAACAAGTGTGTGCAGCTTTTAGAGAGGGTCGTCAATGACTAATCTTCTTACAAGCAGTTAAGAGAGCACGAAGGTCAGCAGGGGTGAGCTGAACTGTCAACTGATACTTGTGCAAGGTCAAGCTGTTTTTAAGAATGAGCAACAAACGAGTCATATAAATCCTTGTAACTCAGTGCAACCCTAACCTAACCCTGCTGATTAACAATTGTAATCTGTGCTGAACAGAAAACAAATCCATAAATTTACTGTAATTGTGATAAAGATTAAAAACAAATGGTTATTTACAAATTGCAGTACAATATGAAATGAGATATTTTGTGCTATTGTAGATTTATAGCTGGCCTAGTAAATACTTGGGCACTCTACTGTCCAAAAGGCCAAGTAAACCAGTTTTAATTCCCAACATAAGTAAATGACCCCATAATAATAATAATAATGTGTGGCCCAGAGGGGGAGGGCTGCCGTTTTTATCCAGTTATGCTACTAGACTAGCCTACTTGTGTGTCCCTCCACTGTCCCTTCCATGACTACACAAGGCATTATTTGCGTAATCGTTAACGCGAAAACAGCGCAGCGAATTAAGGACTGAACTCCGAGCGCCTTCACAGATCCACAGCTCGATCACGTTTCGCTCACGTTTTCCCGTGGCCCGGAGACAGTTGGAGGAGGGACGCACTGCTCGTCCCTCATTGGCAGAGACACAGAGGAATAGAAGCACAGAAAAAGGGGTACAAGGAAAGGGGGACACGGCTGATGTAAACACAGGCGGTAGACGGCATATGGCGGATGTTATTGACATGTTATAGACGAGCTAACCCATGGACGCAAACCTGGCAGCATCTGCTTAATGAAATATGTTTTATTAGCGATGATGAAAAACGTATGCTAAGGAATGTTGTTTTTTCCCCACTAAAGCGACTGAGTTCCCGAGACTTATGCAAAGCAGCCCGTGTCACTGAGCCTCGTTGCATGGCCCATTAAGCTTCAAAACAGAAATGCCAAAAATAACAAAAGGAATGTGCGCAATGTCACCATCTGAAGCTCACGCAAAACGAAGGCAGTTTTATTCGTCTTACTGGAAACATTTCCATAGTCTATTGTAAAGGTACACGAAGTACAAGAGAGACGTAAACAACCAGCTGTTCGTGTCAAAGCCACGTCAAAGGCAGCGGGGTTTACCTGAGGTTCTCCGCAGTGAACGCACGGTTCAGATCCGTGTCCACGTATCGGGTACATTTCTCCACAGCCTTTGGGTTCGTTATAAATGGTTTGGTCTCTACACCTTTCCTCTGGATCTCGTTGCTGTTCTTCATCCACAGGTTCACGAGAGTTACACCTGACATCTCGTTCCCGTGCGTCCCTCCAAATACAGCCACCTTCGTGGCTGCGTTAAGACCCACGCTATTGTTATAAGACGACATGGCAGGACATATACAGACCACAGAGTCCAAGGACACTGTGCACAAACGAGGGACACAAAGCACAGCAGAGGTAAACTTTCCACTCTGAGCTCACAGGACTGGCTCTGCTCACTGGCTGAGCGTGCGCTTACGTAACAACGCGCCTGTGGGATTCAGAGCAGAGCGTGCAGAAAAACACCAAGTTCAAACTTGTCAACGAGGCACAACTGTACTCATAAAATAGACTATGAATACTGCTGTTAGAATAGTGACATTTGGCACAGTATAGAAACAAAACACAGGCATATTACAACAAAACATGGTTCCGTTTATGCAACAAGACTACATCTAAACCGGAATATCCACAGAATAACACTATAGTATATTGTTGAGTGGTTACAAACAAGTAAAAAGTATGAGAACATTATTTATATGTATACATTCTTTTGCCCATTAAGGAGCATATAATTTTTCCCATTTAGAAACATAATTGGTAATAATTTTTTTGAGTAATGTAATCAATGATTCAGGAGGATGATCACACGACACATTGTATATCTAAAAAAATCAACACCAATCGCAAAAAATACTAAACAATATGTAAGCCTAAAAATAGCTCGCAAAATACAATTCGGATTTAATGTGTATCATAAAAGTTGTCATTGGGATTATACAGTTTTTTCTTGACCTTTGCCTGTCCGTTTTTCTTCAGTTTACCTGAAGAGGGCGATATTTCAACATGCAATGGAGTGGAGACGGTTTGTTCATGGGCTTTAAAACATCTCTTGTGCTTTTTTCTTTTCACTGTACTTTGCTCTAACTCAGTCTCTTCTGAAGTCTCCACAAGTACACTCTCACCGCCACAAAACTGTCTCTTTTTATCTCTCTTTTTTCTTTCTGGGCATGCAGATTCTTTTGGGCCTAATACAGCACTCTCCTTCACTCCCCCAGCAGTTGCTTTTCCCATGCCAGTTGGACAGTGTTCACTTCGAGTGGTTTTCTTTTTCTTCTTCTTCTTCAGACAATCACTTTCATCATTGGGAGGTTGGTTCACTTCAGTGCTGTCACAATCACTGCCTTTATTACATTCATTCATTTCAGGGTTTTCCATGACTGGGCCTAAATTGTTAAGTTCACTATTTCGATTCTTCTTTTTTACTTTGTTACCCAATTCAGTCTCTTGTAAACATGTATTATTTTCTGCTGATTCAATGTAATTTGTGCTTATGTCAAGTCCGTCTGCCCCATGACCGTCTCCAGACTGTGAAACGTCTAGAGTAACATTTTCCACTGTTTCTGCCATAGGGTGAACCTTCCTTTTCTTTTTCTTTTTCATCACAGACACAGACTCATCACCTTGTATTACTAAGCAGGCTGTATCAGTGAGTTCAGAATTTTCATGATTCCTAACTAATCCCGAAGAGATGTTTTTGTCTGTGTTATGAAGTTTTTTCAAAGCTAAATCCTCATCAGAGACTGCCTTCTTTTTATGTTTTCTTTCGTTATCACTCATGTCTGACATGTCCATTGCAGTGTTGTCATCTGATTGTCCATAATTCTTTATTTGCAATGGATCTAAATAAGTCCCATTTTGTTCTTTTTCAGCAGATGAAACACAGCTTTTTTTCTTTTTCCTCACAGACACCGATTCATCACCTTGTCTTGCTAAGCAGTGTGCATCAGTATTATAATTATTTACAAGCTTAGAAATTTCTTGACTCTCAACTAATCCAGATGAAGCGTTTTTGTTTGTGTCAAGTTGGAATTCTTTTAGAGCAAATTCATCATCACAATCACGGGCTGCCTTTCGCTTCTTTTTACGTTTTCTTTTGTTATCACTCATGTCCACTGCAGTGTCATCTGATTGTCCATTACTCTCCATTTGCGGTGGGTCTAAATAAGTCCCATTTTGTTCCTTATTATTTTCCACATCACCGTTTTTCTTTTTATGTTTTTTCTTTTTGCGTACAGTACCTTCGCTATTATTTGGAATGTCAACATTTTCACAAGACAGCAGTTTGGTATCTTCAGGCAGACTTTGTCCTGGAACTTCTTTTTCTAGATTATTCAGTATTTGTTGTGGATGTAAATTAGTACAATTTTTTTCTGTTTCCTCATTTTCCACATCACCTTTTTTCTTTTTCTTCTTGTGTACATTAACATCACCATTATCTTCAAAGTCAACTTTTGGACAAGACAGCAGCTCAGAATCTTCAGGTAAACTTTGTCCTGATACTTCTTTTTCTTGATTATTCCCCAAATTAGTCCCACTTTGTTCTGTTTTCTTATTGTCCACATCACCCTTTTTCTTTTTATGTTTTTTCTTCTTGTGTACAGTACTATCACCATTGTCTTGAATATCAACATTTTGACAAGACAGCAGCTCAGCATCTTCAGGCAGACTTTGTCCTTTTACTTCTTCTAGATTATTCACTATTTGCAATGAATCTGAATTAGTCCTTTTTTGTTCCTCTTCATCATTTTCCATATAATCTTTTTTCTTATGTACAGTTCTATCACCATTATCATCATCATCATTTGTACAAAGCAGCAGCTCAGCATCTTTAGGCAAATTTTGTCCTTTTACCTGTTTTTCGTGATTGCAACTTGCAGGCACAAGTTCTGTCAATGAAGTAGCTTCCAAGTCACTTTCCACATCATCAAGCTTTTCTGCAGTATCTCCATTATTTTCAGTTATTAAGTTATTGCTGTCAGTTTTCCCTGGGGTATTATATTTGTGCCGGTGAGGTGATTGATAACTTGTACTGTAATCTTCAAAAAGATAAATACTCTCTTGGCTCATCGATCTATTCATAATTCCATTTTCATATTCCAGTCTTGTATCTGTTGTTTTGGTGCTCAACAGTTCTTTCACATAAATATTGTCAAAATGTCTCCCTCTAATGTCCAATGTTTTGTTTTGCAGAATGCTTTGGCTTTCGTTGTCCACTGATTCATCTAATGATGACAACACATTGCCATGGTCTGATGGTTTGATGGATTCCTCAATGAATGTTTCATCACTGTCACTGCTGCTGTCCAGAATAACGCATACAGAATTTTCCCTTGACAAATCTTCAGGCACATTAGATGTGGACTGTGGCGTCTTTTCCATCCCAAAATGTTGCTGTGAGACAGACTTCCTGGTTGGTTTTGTAGTTTCAGCAATTTTATTTCTCAAAGACTTAAACCAAGGCTGTGAACTCTTGGTTATCTTGGGTTGAATTGAGTATACAAACAGCCTCTTAGGCTAAAAAAAGAACCATGCAAGTCAATTTTACATTTTATATAGACCAAATATTTTGTAACAGTAAATGGACTACTTACAATTATTTTAACATCCTCTCCACCTGACTCATCATCTCTGAAATGTAAAATGTGTATTAGATTTAGGCTTATTATCTTAAATCAAAATTTGTGCCATAAACTACACTTACTCTGTTATTGGTGTTATTTCTTCATTGCCTGTATCAACTGTTGGTAATGTTGATTCAAAGGATTCTCTTCTTTGACCATTTGGCCACATCTCACCAATACATTTAAAAAATCCTTCCACGGCGCTATGCTGTAAGTAAAATATAGCAATTACACAACACAGTCATAGGTATGTTATCAACATGTACTCAACATTATAAACACTCTTACATGGATAGCACGATTTCTGGCTGTGTGTAGAAATTGATCTTTACGCAACTGCAACTTCTTTTGGTTAAGGAAAGGAAAGTTGTATTTATGTTGCTGTGGGTGTCTTTTTCTTCTCCTAAGGTTACCTTCATCTTCATTTTCATCTTCATCTTCACATGTTGACCCATCCTCAAGAAATCTGGGGGATATTGGCATGGATCTTGGGCTGAGACTAGGTAATCCTGCAGCATTAGGTATTAAGTTCTGTGGTACCTGGGTGAGGAAAAGGCTATCTCCAGAATCACTATAAAACATAAGTCACATGATGTTAAAAAGACATCACAATAGGACATTTGCAAGAAAGATACATTTTAAGGCAGAGGTGTCAAACATGCGGCCTGGGAGCCGGCCCTCCAAGACCTTTAATCTGGCCCTCGGCTGATTTTCCATTAAAATATATTTGTCTATGGGCTTGGACACATTTTATCAGTTTCTCTTGCCAGGATATCCTAAATTAACAGCGCTGGCTGCAAAAATGCTTTGCACGTTCGGGACCACCTGCCTTTGTGAGCAGGTTTTCTCAGTAATGAGCATGAATAAACAAAGCTGCGCTCAAAGCGAACACACAAGCATGAAGTTGGCAGACAGACCGCTCACGACATGGTGCCTGATATTGATGCACTTGTGCAGGCTAAAAGATGCCAAGTTTCAGGTGCAAAAAGAAAGCATAACTGAATTCTGTGAAATGCATACAAGTTTATGTTAAAACATTGTCTTGAAACTGTATTTTTCTTATTCTTCTGTAATAGATTTGTGTTTTTCTGCACAAATATTTTGACTTATTGCTATTTTTGAGGTATACAGGGCATGAGATTTCTGATCCGGCCCCTTGGAGACGACCCCGGACCAAAATGAGTTTGACACCCCTGCTTTAAAGCTTTATTTACTATACACCTTTCTTGAACTTCAATGGGGCAAATTTATTTGTTTAATTTATTCATGAGACAGGGACAGTGAGAGATGCATTGTGCGAAGTTGTAGCACTAGAGCCAATTTCCACCTGTATTTTTTTTTTTTTTTTTTTTGTTAATTTTCAGTTCAGCAAATTATCAGATTACACAAGCTAATGTTTTTAAAATACTACAACAAAACAACATAGGTGAGTACTGCATTTCAGTTAGGTATAGGAGCCTACTACAGATAACAGTCTACTGTAATACAGATCATTTCAACTACGTACCTTTCCTCAACTACAACAGGTCCAGTTCCCATTTCAGTTGTGTCACTGTTGTCCATTACCGCGATTTGTTATTGTTCTTCACTTCAGAAAATTAAACTCTGATCACACAAGTTAATGATGTTTTCTTTACCCATTACCCACAAAACCACATGGGTGAGTTGAGCATGATATTATTGTTAGGTATTTCACTGGTCGAGCTATTCTCAACCGTGCCAGGCGATAAAAAGCTTTCCCACGACAGTCCGAAACACTTGCAAACGTTTAACTTAAAACTACAACTTGTAAGTTTTCTTTGCTGAGCATAAACTACCACAGGCTACATAGAAATAGCCGTGCATGTGTTTACAGGAAGTAAATAGACGGCTTCTTCTTCTTCTGGTAGTTTTATTGGCGGTTGGTAAACAACTACTGGTGCATTACCGCCACCAACTGATAAGGAATGTGAACTGACATGCGACCAATAACATAATAATAATAATAATAATAATAATAATAATAATAATAATAATAATAATAATAATAATAATAATAATAATAATAATAATAAATACAGTGATCAAATAATAATTAAAGCAAAAATAATAAATCAAATCCTGTCAAGCAAATTAATATCCCTAACAAACTTAAATAAAACTTTGAAACTACCATTCCTCGGGTGCTGTTGCAATAATTCTATTAAGTCAAATGTCATTTTAAGGTCCTTGATCCCTTTCTTGATTATATTTCTTTGTTCTGTATATTTGTTACAATCCATAAATACATGCTCTACTGTTTCTAGTTGTCCACAGTTATCACAGTTCCTGCCAATATGTTTTCATACTTCATGTAATGAATAATTTAATCCTGAATGTCCAAACCTTAATCTAGAAATAAAAATACAGTATCTGTTTTCCTATTTCCTTTGTATGCCTCATTGATCCCACTTTTTTCTGAATTTTATGATACCACCGAACTCTCCTCTCAATATCACATCCTTTTTGCCATTTTTCCTTCACCTACTTTGCACATATCCATAGTAGCTGTCAATATGTGTTTGAACTGTATGTCTATTAATATCAGTTCTTTAGCTTTGTGTTTCCTCTCTAACAAGGAATCATCTATGGTGGCATCTGGGCACACCCATGGGGGAAATGCTAGCAATGGCAACACAGGACTGATTTGTAAATCGTCCACCTGATACACACTCCATCAAAATGGTCCATCAAAAGCTTTTATTTTGCTGTTCTCCTTATCCCAACTTGACAAGTGCAGGATGATCTAACTTTTGTCCTTGCAAATTAAACAAATAGTTCAGTGAAAGCTGCTGTGTTTGAAGTTGAAGTGGAATTTGACCCATTTCAACCCATAGTGCAACAGATTTGAACCACACAACCTCAACACTCGAGTCTGAGCAATATCTAACTTTTTAAGGCTTGTTATCGCAGCAGATCCATACACCACACTGCCATAATCTAGATTAGATTCAATCATCCCTGTGTAGATGGCACTAAGTACATTTTTTGTCAGCTCCCCATTCATTTCCAACTAAACATTGCATGCAACTTTGACCTGCTGGTGCCACTAGACGGTTGGGGCTGGGGGCCTATAAATTGCTGTGGGTAATGAGGAGACTGGCTGGAATGTGCATGCAAAATTTCACAACTTTTTAACAGACGGTTCTAGGGGTTGCCATAGACTCCCATTGAAGAAAGAATATAGAATAATAAGAATCAGGAGACCAGACACATCAAAGGAAAGATCAAAGGGTTGCTAGGCAACGTCGCTAGGCAACGCAGTACAAACACTTAAAAAAAAAATAAATCTTTTATGGGTGCCTAGCACCTACGGTGCTTCTCCCCTAATAATAATAATAATAAAAATAATAATAATAATAATAACAATAACAATAATAATAATAAATATAGCCGCAAGCGGCGATGATCGGCCCTCGCTTGCACTCGCTGGGGGGGTGGCGCTAACGCGCCATTTTCCTCCCCTTTTTTCTAGCTGGATGCATGTGTGAGTTTGTGCGTTATCTGGATGCATTTGTGTTGAATGCCTGGGGTTGAGGTGGGGAGGGGTTGTTTTTTTTTGCCTTTTAATTTCAATTATTTTAAGAGGAGGGTCAATCATAAGCCTTTCCTGCACTTTTCTGTTATTTTCTTTTTCTTTTGTGTGTATTTTTGTTCTTTTAAATGCTGGGTGCAAACATTAAAAAAATCAATTGAATAAATAAAAATATGAGGACAGAAAATGGTGCCTTTGACACCAGGTCACATCCAATATGGCTGGCTGGTTGCCTAGCAACGACATAATATACTTTTTTATTCCTATTCCCATGATGCATCTATGTACAGAATTTGGTGTGGCTATACCAAACTTTGTCGAGCATCCTATTGGCGGGGACAGAGGTTTGGCCTGTTACCATGGCAACACGATGTGAGATGGCATGGGGGTGTCACTATGTTTTTTGATCAAGACCATGTCACGAATGTGTGGTCCAAATTTGGTGTGTCTACGGCAAAGTAAAATTCTTCTTTTCCATGCAATTACCCTAGGGGGCGCTATTATAGCCATTTCAGATTTTTTTTATGTCAATCTGTTTAGGGCCAGGGTGTACACCAACGAGTAAAGTTTGAGTGAAATCAGCCAAACTATTAGCACATTATCACTCGTCCAAGTTTGACAGGAAGTAGCGCCGTCACCACCAGGTCACATGGTTTATCCTATATGGGTGGTTGGTTGCCAAGCAATGGCGTAATGTACTTTTTTGTTCCTCTTCCCATGATGCATCCGTGTACCAAATTTGGTTTGACTATGACAAAGTTTTTGCCTGGCGTTCCATTGGCGAGGACAGATGTTTGGCCTGTTGCCATGGCAACACAATGGGACATGGCGTCTTGGCGTCATTGAGTTTTTTGATCGAGACCCTGTCATGAATGTGTGTACCAAATTTGGTATGTCTATGACAAAGTAAAATGTTTCTGTTCCATGCAATTACTCTAGGGGGCGCTATAACGGCCATTTTAGATTTTTTATATCAATCTGTTTAGGGCCAGGGTGTCTAACAACAATTAAAGTTTGAGTTAAATCGGCCAAACTATGAGTGCATTATCACTCGTCGAAGTTTGATCGGAAGTGGCGCCTTCGCCACCAGGTCGCATGGTCTATCCAAAATGGCTGGTTGGTTGGCTAGCAATGGTATAATATACTTTTTTGTTTCTATTCCCATAATGCATCTGTGTACCAAATTTGATTTGACTACACCAAAGTTTTTGCCAGGCGTCCCATTTGCAAGGACAGATGTTTAGCCAGTTACCATGGCAACACAATGGGAGATGGCGCGGGGGCGTCATTGAGTTTTTTGATCGAGACCCTGTCACAAATGTGTGTACCAAATTTGGTATGCCTACGACAAAGTAAAATTTTACACTTCCATGCAATCTCCCTAGGGGGCGCTATAGTGTCCATTTTAGATTTTGTCATATCAATCTGTTCAGGGCCGGGGTGTCCATGAACAATTGAAGTTTGAGTGAAATCGGCCAAAGTATGTGCCAATTATCACTCGCCGAATTTGATGGCGAGCCGCAAAAACGAACCCGAAATTTGTGGCGTTGTCACGGAAACACCGTTCACTCTTTTAGAACGCTTTTAACAACTTTTAATGTCCCACTTGTCTAGATGATACAGCACGATTCTGGTGAGTCTGGGTCAAAAACCCTAGGAGGAGTTCGTTAAAATACGAGGACAGGAAAATGCGCCTTCAACTCCGGGTCGCGTGCTCAGGCCAATATGGCTAACTTCCTGTTGGTCGCCTAGCAACCGTTTAATATACTTGTTTGTTCTTATTCTCATGATGCATCTGTGTACCAAATTTGGTTTGGCTACGACAAAGTTTTTGCCTGGTGTCTCATTGGTGATGACAGATGTTTGGCCTGTTGCCATGGCAACACGATGGGACATGGCGTATTGGCGTCATTGAGTTTTTTGACCGAGACCCTGTCACGAATGTGTGTACCAAATTTGGTATGTCTACGACAAAGTAAAATTTTGCGCTTCCATGCAATCTCCCTAGGTGGCGCTATAGCACCGATTTCAGATTTTCTCATATCAATCTATTCAGGGCCGGGGTGTCCACCAACGATTAAAGTTTGAGTGAAATCGGCCAAACTATGTGCAAATTATCACTCGTCGAAGTTTGATGGCGAGCCGCAAAAACGAACACGAAATTTGTGGCGTTGTCACGGAAACACCGTTCACTCTTTTAGAACGCTTTTAACAACTTTTAATGTCCCACTTGTCTAGATGATACAGCACGATTCTGGTGAGTCTGGGTCAAAAACCCTAGGAGGAGTTCGTTAAAATACCAGGACAGGAAAATGCGCCTTCAACTCCGGGTCGTGTGCTCAGGCCAATATGGCTGACTTCCTGTTGGTCGCCTAGCAACCGCATAATATACTTTTTTGTTCCTATTCCCATGATGCATCTGTGTACCAAATTTGGTTTGGCTACGACAAAGTTTTTGCCTGACATCCCATTGGCGACGACAGATGTTTGGCCTGTTACCATGGCAACACGATGGGACATGGCGTGTTGGCGTCATTGAGTTTTTTGATCGATACCCCGTCACAAATATGTGTACCAAATTTGGTATGTCTACGACAAAGTAAAATTTTGCGCTTCCATGCAATCTCCCTAGGTGGCGCTATAGCACCGATTTCAGATTTTCTCATATCAATCTATTCAGGGCCGGGGTGTCCACCAACGATTAAAGTTTGAGTGAAATCGGCCAAAGTATGCGCGAATTATCGCTCGTCGAAGTTTGATGGCGAGCCGCAAAAACGAACACGAAATTTGTGGTGTTGTCATGGAAACACCGTTCACCCTTTTAGAACGCTTTTAACAACTTTTAATGTGACACTTGTCTAGATGATACAGCACGATTCTGGTGAGTCTGGGTCAAAAACCCTAGGAGGAGTTCGTTAAAATACGAGGACAGGAAAATGCGCCTTCAACTCCGGGTCGCGTGTTCAGGCCAATATGGCTGACTTCCTGTTGGTCGCCTAGCAACCGTTTAATATACTTTTTTGTTCCTATTCCCATGGTGCATCTGTGTCCCAAATTTGGTTTGGCTATGACAAAGTTTTTGCCTGACATCCCATTGGTGACGACAGATGTTTGGCCTGTTGCCATGGCAACATGATGGGACATGGCGTGTTGGCGTCATTGAGTTTTTTGATCACAACCCCGTCAGGAATATATGTACCAAATTTGGTATGTCTACGACAAAGTAAAATTTTGCGCTTCCATGCAATCTCCCTAGGGGGCGCTATAGTGTCCATTTCAGATTTTCTTATAGAAATCTGTTCAGGGCCGGGGTGTCCACAAACGATTAAAGTTTGAGTGAAATCGGCCAAACTATGTGCAAATTATCACTCGTCGAAGTTTGATGGCGAGCCGCAAAAACGAACACGAAATTTGTGGCGTTGTCACGGAAACACCGTTCACTCTTTTAGAACGCTTTTAACAACTTTTAATGTCCCACTTGTCTAGATGATACAGCACGATTCTGGTGAGTCTGGGTCAAAAACCCTAGGAGGAGTTCGTTAAAATACCAGGACAGGAAAATGCGCCTTCAACTCCGGGTCGTGTGCTCAGGCCAATATGGCTGACTTCCTGTTGGTCGCCTAGCAACCGCATAATATACTTTTTTGTTCCTATTCCCATGATGCATCTGTGTACCAAATTTGGTTTGGCTACGACAAAGTTTTTGCCTGACATCCCATTGGCGACGACAGATGTTTGGCCTGTTACCATGGCAACACGATGGGACATGGCGTGTTGGCGTCATTGAGTTTTTTGATCGATACCCCGTCACAAATATGTGTACCAAATTTGGTATGTCTACGACAAAGTAAAATTTTGCGCTTCCATGCAATCTCCCTAGGTGGCGCTATAGCACCCATTTCAGATTTTCTTATATCAATCTGTTCAGGGCGGGGGTGTCCACCAACGATTAAAGTTTGAGTGAAATCGGCCAAAGTATGTGCGAATTATCGCTCGTCGAAGTTTGATGGCGAGCCGCAAAAACGAACCCGAAATTTGTGGCGTTGTCATGGAAACACCGTTCACTCTTTTAGAACGCTTTTAACAACTTTTAATGTCCCACTTGTCTAGATGATACAGCACGATTCTGGTGAGTCTGGGTCAAAAACCCTAGGAGGAGTTCGTTAAAATACGAGGACAGGAAACTCCGCCTTCGGCGCCGGGTCGCGTGCTCGGTCCAAAATGGCCGACTTCCTGTTGGTCGCCTAGCAACCGCTTAATATACTTTTTTGTTCCTATTCCCATGATGCATCTGTGTACCAAATTTGGTATGGCTACGACAAAGTTTTTGCCTGGCGTCCCATTGGCAAGGAGAGAAGATTGGCCTGTTGCCATGGCAACACGATGGGATATGGCATGTTGGCGTCATTGAGTTTTTTGATCAAGACCCCGTCACGAATATGTGTACCAAATTTGGTATGTCTACGACAAAGTAAAATTTTGCGCTTCCATGCAATCTCCCTAGGTGGCGCTATAGCACCCATTTCAGATTTTCTTATATCAATCTGTTCAGGGCCCGGGTGTCCACCAACGATTAAAGTTTGAGTGAAATCGGCCAAAGTATGCGCGAATTATCGCTCGTCGAAGTTTGATGGCGAGCCGCAAAAACGAACCCAAAATTTGTGGCGTTGTCACGGAAACACCGTTCACTCTTTTAGAACGCTTTTAACAACTTTTAATGTCCCACTTGTCTAGATGATACAGCACGATTCTGGTGAGTCTGGGTCAAAAACCCTAGGAGGAGTTCGTTAAAATACGAGGACAGGAAACTCCGCCTTCGGCGCCGGGTCACGTGCTCGTTCCAATATGGCCGACTTCCTGTTGGTCGCCTAGCAAGGGCATAATATATTTTTTGGTTTGTAACGACATGACCTATCCACCACCCGAATTTCATTTGTCTACGACAAAGTTCATTTTTCGGGTATAGCCATTGGCGCAATGTATTTTGATTTTCTAGGGGGCGCTGTCGAGCCATTTTTTAAGATTTTTTAATACAGATTATTTGTAAATTCCTTTTTTAGCATTCTTGAATTTTGTGCAAAATTTCGTGAGTTTTCGTCGGTGGGAAGTACCCGAAACCTGAAAAAAGTGTATAGGAAAATAATAAGAATAAATAATAAGAAAAACCAGAACAATAACAATATGGTGCCACCTATGGTGGCAATATATATATCAATGGAAAGGGCTCGTGTCCAGTAACGCACCCATGGGGTCCATTGTCAATGACGAGCGCGTTGCGCTCGTCATTGACCTCATCGATTACTCACTTGCCCAATACACATTTTTGGCGTTTACGATGGTTAACGATTACAATTATGCCACTTTCGTGGCAATGGGCAGTGCCAGTCTGTGCTATTGGATCCTATGAGTGTCACTATAGTGTGGTATTGAGTGTTTGGAAAAGGGAGAGCGCTTCGCGCTCTGGTTTTGTGGGCACACATGACATCGTGCACTGCGTGCACGATGTCATGTGTGCCCACAAAACAATTACAATTTTGCCGCCACGGGCGGTGCCACCGTGCCAGGTCAGCGGGCACCAGTCGTTGACATGAGTGCTAGGTGCTTAAAAAGGGAGAGCGCTTCGCGCTCTGCCGCGTGCGCAAACCAAAGCGCTTCGCGCTTTGTTTTGCCCACACTGGTGGGCCGAGAATGTTTTGGGGTGAACAATTACAATTTGGCCGCTATCGCGGCCACGGGCGATGCCACCGTGCCATGTCAGCGGGCACCAGTCGTTGACATGAGTGCTAGGTCCTTAAAAGGGGAGAGCGCTTCGCGCTCTGCTGCGTGCGCAAAACAAAGCGCTTCGCGCTTTGTTTTGCGCACGCTGGTTCTGCAGTGCTTCGCACTGCAGAACAGTAACAAAAGGCCCTACGCTTTAGCGCTCGGGCCTAATAATAACAATAATAATAATAATAATAATAATAATAATAATAATAATAATAATAATAATAATAATAATAATAATAATAATAATAAATCATTCAGTGGATACAGAATTTCATGTAGGCCTAGATTTGAAAATGAAAACAAAAAAATCACCACTCAAAACATTTTTCATAAAATAAAAGCAGCCTCATTCACTTCCATTCGGATACCGAGAGTGAAAGTCAGAAGTGGGCTCTGTTTACAGCGACCAGCACCTGACCCGAACCTGCATGTGGAAAGAGATTGTCACGGTTGTCTTGTTGACTGCCTTGACGTCGTTGTAAAAGGTGAGATTGAGATGTATAATAAATGATCATCATGAAGGTATATGAATTGAATAAAAATGTTCATAAATACATGTTCAGTTTGCCACGTTTAGCCTAAATAATCAGACTGCTAGCTAGCTTGCAGACAAGCAACCCATTATTTAAATAGGCTGCTAATTTTGTGGTAGGCAAACTAAGCTACATGTCTGCAGTTTCTAACATTTCGTTTTAGCAAGCAGAATGAATGATGGAAGTAATGCATCACATGAATTCTTTCATTCAAAATGGTTAAATGACTAAATCTTATCACTATTTTGGGTCATGTGTGTTATGTTAAGTGATGCCCATGGAAAAGAGGCGGTTGGGGGGGTTGGTTTGCCCTTTCTTCAGGTCAGAGCAACTGCCCCTCAAAATTCCTGTGCACGTCCCTGCTGAGTAGGGTTGCCAACTCCCTGAAAAATAGATAAGGGACATCTCATTGGCAGGACTGGCCGGCCCGATTGCCTTCACCCTTCGTGGTGTAGTGAATCTTTTTAGCCCTTTTTTTTCTATGTGTGAAGCGATTTTTTTTAAACTATTTGACTCAAACCGGAATTGAATTAGATGCATATCTGAGTGATCTGAACACAGGGAAAATAAATAATTATCAGCAATTTATTTTTAATACAAAATATCAAAATTAACAGGAATGAAAGTGACCAGTAATGGAAAAAAGCTGAAAGTCACCGAAAAGCTAGGGGGGTCCGGGGGCAACCCCCCCGGAAAATTTTTGAACTCTAAATGCTCTGAGATTAAGATTAAGCCTTTATTTGGTCTCACACACAATGACACACAGTGACACACGGGAGAAATTTGACTTCTGCATTTGACCCATCCTTTTCAGGAGCAGTGAGCAGCCATCTTTTTCAGCGCTCGGTGGGCAGTACAGTGAAGGGTCTTGCCCAAGGACCCACACTGGTTAGTTCATTGCTGTAGGGGGGGGGTTGAACCCACAACCCCCGGGGGAAATCAGTGACTTACCAGTTGAGCTAACCAGCCGACTGGGTCATGCAATCTGGGGTCATTCTAGCCAATAAAAACTAAGATGTCAACCACCCATTTTGGGGGGAAAAATTCCCTTTCTTCCTCTTGATGATCCCACTTTGGCTTTTCACAAAATGTAACTTGCACTGGATGGAATGGGGATGTGTAGTCTGGACAGTAGCTGCTGACAGCCAGACTCAAGCTCACTTCTAAATGATCATAGTCATGGTGGAATGGTACTTGGGCTTAACGATCTTCATGTGGGAAAAGGCTGACTCACATAAATAAGTTTTCATACATCTATCTCCATTTTATCTGATAAATGGTAATTTTAAAATAAGACAAGCAAACTGTTCTGCACTTAAACACTCTGTGCGACGTTTTTGGACCACCCCCTTCTTTGATTTTTTTGTTTTTTTTAAACCTGTTTTTCTAACTGGAGTTACATTCTCTTCCTGGTTTTGTAGTGGTATTTACCAGCCTCTGCACATTTACCAAATGGATGTTGTGACAAACAGATGCATTTGTGCACTTTTATTAGGCAAAATTTAACCACATGTTGCTGTAGACATGTTCTGTGTGGACGATGTAACATAAATTTAGATTAGTTTTTGCTTTGCATGTAGTCTTGCACTTATAATCAGAGCGCATATTGGAGGGAGCGCACGGGCTGCAGTGCGAAAAACAAAGTAAAAGCAGGGCTCTCAAGTCTCACGCACTGAGTGTGACACATGCAATTCGACGTGTTCACACGCTTACACGCCACTCATGGCATTTCTCACGCTGATTTTTTTTTTTTTTTCGTGCCCAGAAAATCGGTCTGTGTGGCTCAGTTTATGCAGGCACCGCGCGTTTTCAGTGACCCCCCCCCCGGAAAAAAATCTCAGTTATCAGACGCCGCGCCCTTTTCAGCCAATCAGAAAATAGATTGTTCTGTTGTTGGGCAGACTGTAGAGTGGGCAGGCCGTAGAGTGTAGTTTCAGCTGCTAAGCGCGCACTGCACTGTCAGTGATAAGGACAGCGACTGAACACGAGGAACGACAAAACAGTGATGATAAAACAGAGAACCATCAGGTAATAACTTCATTTATATAACTCTCATTAGTTGCTTTGTAGTTTAAGTTTGCTCTTTAGACAAACATTTACACAGGGCTCTCAAGTCTCACGCAATTTGACGGCACACAGCATTTCTCACGCAATTCAAGCCCCCCCCCATCCGCTCCTCGGAAATTACGCAGTCTCACGCACGACCCCGCTCAGAGTTTCTGAATACGGGATGATTCCGTTTTTCAAGGGACGGTTGGCAACCCTACTGCTGAGACATGTCATCTCTCCTACTGTTCAGTTACAAATCAGCTTATGCCAACCGCCAGAAAGTAAAAATACAGGGAAAATTGTTGAAATCAAAGTTTAAATCTGCCGCCAAAGTGCTCCTTTCCCCTGCTGAAACCTCATCCAGGCGACGTCACGCATGGCCATGTGACCAACAACCAAAGAAAAACGTGGCTACTAAATTGTTATAATCATGTTTCCGTTTTCGCCTTGTCATATACTCCCGGGAAAAAAAGTTGATATTTTACATTTTCGGGTTCTGTCTAGGCCACGTGTAATATTGACACATAGCCTAATTATATACAAGATCAAAAGAAATTTCAGTTACAAGTTACAAGCCAGTCAAGCCAGTGCTATGCTAAGTGAAAGAGGACTTTTCTATCTTGATTAGGTTTACTCTTTGGTCTTATCCTGTAGATTCACGTGATTCGTGCGTGGGTCTGTGCTCTGCAGAGTGCACACACATTAGTGAAGCGTTCCTGCACAGTCCACTCGACCTTTTTTATTCCAACACACACTGCAGTGACCTATGGCAGATATGAGTCCTACTGAGAAAATTCAGCTGCACGTCCCATCTTTAGAAGAACTGAGTGCTGGTAAAAATGGAATTTATGTCTATGCTTAATCCAGATTCCCACTGCTCTTTTTGCACATGAAGTAATTCTGTGTTTTATTGATCTTTACAGTGTTGCAAACCGGACTGCAAGCTAACTTTGCTGAAGTTAAAGTCAGTGTGGTTGCATGTCCAGATCTGACCAAGGAGCCCTTTCTGTTTCCTGCCGAGGGTAGGCCTATACCAAGGCCCCAAATTATAGAATAGAATAGAATAGAATAGAACGCCTTTTATTGTCACTATGCATATGTACAATTTATACATGTTCACAATGAGACTGAAAGCAGCTCTCACTTCAGTTCAGATATTTCGGTAGACTTTTAAGTAGGATATATCCAACTAATTACTATTTACTATTAAGTTAAGATAGCCTGTCTTCTAGCAAGCACTTAGAGTTGGCAATAGATGACACTTATGCTACTGGTAGATTTATGTCTTGTATTAATATGCGTGTCTTCCTTCAGGTTTATGTGGAAATCCTCGCATCACAGATGTTGGTGGTGTGCCTTACCTGGTCCCTGTAGCTAAAAAGGAAAAGGTTTGTTTCCTGAGATAAAGTCAGTCAAAGTATTCAAAAGATAATGTTTGTAAGTAAAGTATTATATAATCTATATATCCCCGTATTATTACAGGAATATGACATGAACATTATTTCAAAAGAAGTGGAGCTCCCTGGAGGATTTTTTCTTGGTGCAGGGGCTGTTGCTTCAAGAGTAGTTGGAATAAATGCTGAGGTAAAAGTAATTAACTAATGTTTTGTGTATTTACAAACAGCTAAAACTTTTCTTTTGGTGCCAAATAAACATTTATTATTATTATTATTATTATTATTATTATTATTATTATTATATTCCTCCACAGTTTATGCCAATTGTTCTGACCGAGGCAGAGGGGAGACCCGCAGTTAATGGCAGCTACTTCTCTTGTATCAATCCAGTTGATGGCCAGTGCCTTCAAGAAAAGTATAGCGACAAATTCTCTAACTGCCACTTTGGTCTAATGGCAAACTTGTATGGTTGTGAGGGGAAACCTGGGAAGGTAAATATCATTTGATGTAAACAACTTTTTCTGAGACTGGAAAATGCAAGTCAGTATTAGCTGTGACTTTGTAGTTGTGTAGTTGGTTACATATAAACTACCAAATAATCATGCCATAGCTGAACTTTAAACCATAGGAATAATAAACATTAACAAAGAAAACACAGACTTATAGGTGACTTGGCTCTTGTCTCACCCTACAGGTCATAGAGGTCCGGGCCAAGAAGAGAACAGGAGACCAAAGCCTTGTGACTGCATTAAGAAAGGCTCTTGAAAACCACTATCCTGACAAAAGTCTGGCTCTTGGAGGAACGTTTATCATACAAAAAGGGAAAGCTAAAATCCACATTATGGTAAATACTAATCGATAACGTTATAATAAGTACACTCTTTAGCAAATTGTTTATTATGAATGATTCAGGCATAGTAACTACAGTGGTACCTCACCTTACGAATGACCCAACAAACGAAAATTTCAAGTTACGAAACGCCTTCACGGTAAATTTTTGTCTCTAGATACGAATGAAATTTCAAGTTACGAAACGCGAAATCTCAAAAATTCAAATAATGCGCGCTCAGCCACACACATTATACGCTTTTCTCAGACTGGATTTAAACTTTTCTCACATTTGTCTCTGTTTAAACACTCAAACTTTCATTGATTTTCAACAAAACGTATCAATATTGAAGTGTGGGGGGAAGCGGGAGGGGGGAGAAGTGTGTGCGGACACGTGTGCGCAGCATGACCCGGCGCAGAGCTGACAGCAGGACTAGACCAAGGTCTAAACCTGAACTGGACCAGGACTAAACCAGGACTAAACCAGGACTAGAACAGGTGGATTAAAGCGCCGCGTGCGGGTCTATTTCCTGGTTTCTCACGAGTCACAGCTGAGGCGAGCAGGGAGGAGGAGGAGAACTGCGCGGACACGTGTGCGCAGCATGACGCGGCGCAGAGCTGACAGCAGGACTAGACCAAGATCTAAACCTGAACTGGACCAGGACTAAACCAGGACTAAACCAGGACTAAACCAGGACTAAACCAGGACTAAACCAGGACTAGAACAGGTGGATTAAAGCGCCGCTTGCGGGTCTATTTCCTGGTTTCTCACGAGTCACAGCTGAGGCGAGCAGCGAGGAGGCAGTCTGAGCGCATGTGAGCAAGAGCCATGCAAGAGCCGCGGCTCCTCTAGACCTCCTCTAGACCTGACCAGGTCTAGACCTGACAGGTCTAGAGGAGGTCTAGAGGAGCCGCGGTGGTCTGGACTAAACCAGGACTAAACCTGGACTAAACCAGGAGGAGCCGCGCTCACATGCGCTCAGACTGCCTGTGGTCCCCTCCTCCCTGCGGACTCGTGAGAAACCAGGAAATAGACCCGCAGGCGGTGCTTTAATCCACCTGTTCTAGTCCTGGTTTAGTCCTGGTTTAGTCCTGGTTTAGTCCTGGTTTAGTCCTGGTCCAGTTCAGGTTTAGACCTTGGTCTAGTCCTGCTGTCAGCCCCGCGCCGGGTCATGCTGCGCACACATGTCCGCGCAGTCTTCTCCCCCCTCCCGCTTCCCCCCACACTTCAATATTGATACGTTTTGTTGAAAATCTATGAAAGAGTGTTTAAACGAGAGACAAACATGAGAAAAGTTTAAATCCAGTATGAGAAACCAATCAGGACAGAACACATTGTTACACTATAAAAAAAGTTACACTATAAAAAAAAAAAAAAAAAAAAAACTTGGATCGGGGCCTTGGAACGAATCAGGCTTTTTCCATTGAAATAGCTACTCAACTTACGAATTTTTCACGTTACGAAACCACTTCTGGAACGAATTAATTTCGTAAGGTGAGGTACCACTGTACTTAATTAAGGGTTTAGGACTAAGAGGTAAGGTTATGATATTAATTAGTTACAAAGCCTGAATCTTTTTTAATACATTTGTTTAGGAATTAAGTGTTTCTCAATTTTTTAAATTAAGGATGTAACAACTGTAACAATAAAATAAAAAGATGCTAATGTCTATATTTCTGTGTGTAGCCAAGAGAATTCTCAGCCTGCCCACTCAACACTAATGATGAGGTCAACAACTGGCTTAAGCACTTTGAAGTCCGTGCTCCTCTCATCTGCCAGTCAGTGCTTGTGTCTAAAGACCCAGTGAGTAAAGAAACATCTGATACATCTCCTATTAATGCAATGTACCTTGTCATATTGATTACTGCATTGTAAGACTGATCACTCTGTTTGCAGGGTTTAGACCTGAGAATTGAACATACTCACATCTTCAGCCATCACGGAGAAGGAGGGCACTACTACATTGACACCACCCCAGACACTGTGGAGTATGTGGGGTATTTCATGCCTGCAGAATATGTGTACCGCATTGACAGGCCAAAGGAGACGCATGCAGTCGGACGAGATTAAGATATCAAATAGTACTTGATTCATTTCATTTCATTTTGGTTGCTATTGGCTGAACTATATCTTTCATTTGTATTTCATCAATCACCTGTGTTTGGTTTTCACAATCAGAACACAGCACACAGTCAAATGCAATATTTACATTTTTGATTAAAAAAAATAAAAAATAATATAAATATATATATATATATATATATATATATATATATTTTTTTTTTTTTGATTTTGAAATAAATATGTAAATATATTGATTTTGAAATAAATATGTAAATATATTCTCTCAAAGTACGGAGTATATGTTTTTAATTTATCTACAAACAAATATGAAATCAGGCAGATTTTTTGGGTCTTACAGTATGATTTTTGTTTCTTTATGTATGCTTTCATGTAGTTACTACATATATACAACAAATGGCAACATTATTTTTTTCCTTCCAATGGGGAGAAGTCAGAACCTAAATAAGACACTTTTCACGCATCTTAAGACATAAGCAATTAAGGTAAATGAAAGGTCTAGTATTGGTTATACTTAAAGCTGCACCATGTGACCTTTCCGGTGGGGGCATCAGCCACCATGGAGATGCTATTGCTTTCCCACTGGATGATATTAAAGTTATCTAATGTGATGTTATTCAGTTATGGATATTTTAATTGGTAACTACAGCTCTGGAAAAAAATAAGAGACCACTGTAAAATTATATTTTTTTCTTATTTTACTACTTATATGTAGGCCTATGTGTTTGGGCAAAAGGAACATTTTTGTTTGAGTCTATAAACTACTGACAACATTTCCCCCATATTCCAAATAAAAAATGTTATCATTTAGAGCATTTATTTGCAGAAAATGTAACAAATATGTAACCATCCTATCCACTCCTCATTTGCATGTGTGATGTCCTGTGTGTAATGTCCATATGTGTTTTTTTTGTTTTGTTTTCTCGACAGTGTCTGTGGAAACAAATTTCCCCTCTGGGACAATAAAGGTCTATCTGTCTGTCTGTCTGTCTGTCTGTCTGTCTAAAATGACAAATGGTCAAAATGTTTTCAGATCTCAAATAATGCAAATAACAACATAATACTAATGTTTACATAATACTAATGTTTACACTTAAGAGTTCAGAAATCAATATTTGGTGAAATAACCCTTATTTTTAATCACAGCTTTCATGCGTATTGGCATGCTCTCCACAAGTCTTTCACATTGTTCTTGGGTGACTATTCCACTCCTGGTGCAAGAACTGAAGTAGCTCAGCTTTGTGTTTGTGTTGGAATTCAAAAGACGCTGAAATGGAATGGCTGTAATACATGTAGAGATGCTGATTTTAGAGAAAAATACAGTGGTCTCTTATTTTTTTCCAGAGCTGTATGAGTGGGGTCTGAACTATAACTTGGTTTGGTGGCTTGTTTCTATAGAGATAGTGCACTGTAAATGCTGTTTTTTTAGTAGTACATTTTCATTTATGTATAATACAATCTTTAGGTTGAATATACAATTTATCTATGCTCATTAGTCTTTTTTTTTTCTTTTTTTCTGATCACAACCACACTTAAACCAAACTGCGCCCTCTTGTGCCTACATCCTCCTTCACACACCATTTCCCACAATGCTACTGCCGCAACGTTCCGGAAGTAAGACGTTTATTGACAACATGGCCGCGGAGCTGGGTTTGGATTCAGAGAAAAATCTTATTTGACAGCACTGACGGGGCTGAAGAACCAACCTGTGATCGGACCTGGAGTTTGGGGGACAGATGCAGTTGAATGAAGGGTCCGGTGGTTTTACGGCATGTTTTCACTGACCTGAGAAAAGTCCCGAGTCTGAGCGCCTTCCGTCATGTCGTTTTTTAAGAGGAAAGGTAAGGCATCTCTATGGGAGAAAGAGGCAACGTCAGCGCGGGTCTGTCCTTAGATGTAAATAAAAGCCTCCAGATTGCTGCACACTTAATAATGACACTGTAAAGTTTATGTTAATTCTGCCTTTGCTGCCAGTGCTACTGCTACGAAACTGTTAGCTTAGCCCTGGCCTTGCAGATCTCATATCTCACCTACTTGCAGAGATATTGAAATACAGACATTGGCCCCGGTTAAATGGCAAATTAAGAAGCCAGTTTTAAGTCTATTGAATGTGTTATAGCCTAGTATATTCTTATCTTATATATAGATGCTACTTTGTCTTTCTGAACTTGAATGAATGGATCTGCATCAGAGCTAGCAGAAACTGATTTAGTTGGTTGCATCTAAACATGTAGGTCTGTTTTGTATTCTATTATATTACACTGATCTAAAAGGTTTATCAAATCAAATCCAAATCAAGACATTTTGGCTGAACTTCCTTTCATTGTTGTAATAGGCACCTATTGCTATTCCAGTGTCTCTCCAATGCCATCTTTTCTACTATTTGAGTCTGTCACCTTAGGTACAAGAGTCACAGGGAGTATCCCCAATCGGCACAGTAAAAGTATTTACTCTTGGAGGCAATAGAAAGTAAAGTTTGTAGAGCTTGTGTTTGAAGCAGCTGACACAGCAGGAGTCCCAAATGAGGAAACACAGCTTCAATCCGGCTCACTCATCTATAGGGACACTCAAGACTGACAGGAAACATGTGCATTCTTGTGCAGGTATGATCAGATTTCTACTCAAAAGGCAGGATTTTAATGTTATTGTAATATGATAGTGAAGTTAGTGTGTCACGTATGGAATTTTATGATTTCCATAGATGTGAGCAGTTTCAGTAGGCCTGCAACTAATGATTATTTTTTTAGTTGACTAGTCAGCAGTTATTTTTTGATTAGTCAACTAGTAACATAATAATTTCTATTGTACATTAGGATTTTCATGCCTCAAGATGGAGAATATTTAGAATTAAAATATAATATGAAGATAAAAATGTTTTAACTTGGCATTTTTTATTTAATAATGGTGCAATCTTTGTTATAAAAGGTCTTTTGGCATATGCTTTAGAGTCTGTATAATCCAGATAATGATGACAGTTATAAAACTCGTTATTGTCCTGGTAATTATTGCTGTTCTATGTTTCCTCTATTACATTTACAATTATAAAAATATATTAAAGATCCCATGACATGGTACTTCTTGATGCTTTTATATGGCTCCTTAATGGTTCCCTAATACTGTAAATGAATCCTTCTTCAAAATCAACACTCAGTGCATGAGAAACAGAGATAAGATGAGAAAGAGTATTTTTTTCTCCCTCAGAACAGGTCATAATGGGCGTTGTTGCTTGAATGCAAATGAGGAGAAAAGAGCTGGCCAATAGTAGAGGGTGGGGGCATGGCCAAACTCTCCGCTCAGAGCTGTCAGCTGTGCCCTCTGATCCATTTCCTTGTTTTTGCACGGGGGAGAGATTTGAAGCGTTTCATTGAAAAATAAACACATTTCCACAGAAAATAAAATTAAACCACTGCTGTTCAAAGGTCCAGAGGCTCAGATAAAGGACTTCCGAGCCTAGAAACACTCGGACGTGCCTCCAGGCAAATAAAAAACGCATTTCGCATTGTCTAGCGCATTCGCAGTCCAAACTCTCTGGGCGTGATTTACAGAGACGCTGAGTTCAGACAGACGGGGGTGGAACTGCATTTGCATTTCTTTTTTCGATCTGACGTCAATCAGGTGCCTTGTTCAAACTCGCCCGTTTGAGCTCCAAATTTTTGTAACGCAGAAAAGGATCGCAAATGCTCAGTTTAGACATTTTGCAACTTTTAACCATGGGGGGGGGGGCCCTAAACAGGGTAGGGGAGCTCACATTAACGTTCAAAAACCTCAGAAAGTGAAAATTTCATGCCATGGGACCTTTAAGACCTCTACAACTTGCAACTGTGACAGCATAAACACAGATGTACTGTAAATATTGTTGGCAAGTACAATAGTATCTATATCCTGATGATGTCATTATGTAATTGTATAGGGATTATATTCCTGACCCCCTCCTTGCCTTTTTAAACAGCTACTCTCTCCATCCTCTCCATCCGTCCCACCCTTTATTGTATGTTATGTTTTTTACAATAGTGCTCTCATCTTTCTTTTCAGCCAAAACTAAAGAACCAGAGAAAGTGATAGATGCTAAAGTGAACAGAGGTGAGTGTTTCCCTAGTCTCTTATTATTACCATTTATATTTTCCTCCTTTTTTATTATAATATATTGTGATGTGTGAGCTACTGTGTCCTAGTAATTTTCCCTTGTGGATCAATAATGTTTGTCTCAATCGAAGTCTAACTTCATATAGATAATAATTGTGTTCATTACTTTTAGTGAGTTGATGAATCACTGTATCTTGTCACATGATCTCAAATTATGACCTCAACCTACTAAAAAAAACATGAACAGGGCATAGTCAAATAAATGTAGAAGACTATTTCTCTCTCTCACCCTGAGGCCTCTACTCACTGGGAGCCCTTTCAAAGTCTGCACTCAAAAGAGCTTTTCATATCAGTCACTCTCTGGGCAATAAGACCATGGAATGATTCCAGTCTTTTTGCTGTCTTAAATAGTTAATAATTAGCGGAAACAATATAATCACAATATATGGTTAGTTTCCTGTACTATAAGTCTCTTTGAAATCAATATTTTAAATCAAAACTGAATTATTATAGCAATAGTAATTCTGGAATTAAAACATAAAAAATACATTCAAGTTCTAAGTAGAGGTACATAGACACCTGGAATGATTTCAGTATATTGTACATACTTAAGAATGCTTTTATAGGAAAAGTGTTCCCATCAGTATTATAATAATACTGTATATTAGAAATCGTTGACATAACATTTATTTGTCTAACTATTCAAAATGTGGGAGAAAGCTTGAGACTAGGGATGCACCGATGTGAAAATTTTAGCCGATAGTGATATCTGATATTAAAGGTGCTGTTATCGGCCGATACCGATATTAGCCGATACTAGGGCTGCAATGATTACTCGAGTAACTCGAGTACAAAAAATAATCGAGCCAAATTATTTGCCTCGAGGCTCCGTTTAATTCTCATCACGTGGCGATATATTTCAATTCATGCATCATTGCGGCATTGTCAGACTACTGCGCTGTTTGGATAGACTGCATCACTGTTTCCATTAACCCAGAAAATATTTAAACATTTATAAAATCAGGGATGAAAGAGTTCCGCCTTTTAGTGGATCTCGTTTTTTTTTTCCAGCCGTGGGGTCATTTTTTTTATAGCTATCTGTGCAAATCTGTTGAGAAAAAATTTGGGTGTGTGTATATAAATATGTATAGTTGTGTTTAGGGTCGCCAACCGTCCCTTGAAAAACTGAATCGTCCCGTATTCCGAAACAAGCTCTTACGCAACAGTGTGTATCACAGAGCAGGTTAAACTTTATAAAACATCCTACCTCATCCTACCTGCCCGTGCCTCACTTAGCGCACTGCTCCTCGCCTTTAGAATTAGATAGAACATGCATCATTTGTACTGTCCAGGCATGTTCTGCCTTGTATTGTTTTATATTAATTTATACAGTTTTAAGTTAAGCAGGACAGATATTTATTTTATTGTTAATCTTATTATTTTGTATTAAAAATAAATTGCTAAAAAATTAGCTGAAAAAAAAGTATGATTTGTTAGAGTACTCGATTACTCGAAAAAATAATCGACAGTACTCGATTCCAAAAATACTCGATAGTTGCAGCTCTAGCCAATACCTATACAGTGGTACCTCGCCTTACGAAATTAATTCGTTCCAGAAGTGGTTTCGTATAAAAAATTCGTAAGTTGAGTAAAAAATTCGTGAAGTTGAGTAGCTATTTCAATGGAAATAGCCTGATTTGTTCCAAGGCCCCGGTGGTCTAGACCTGCTCTAGACCTGGTCTAGACCTGGTCTAGACCTGCTCTAGACCTGGTCTAGACCTGGTCTAGACCTGGCTCTTGCATGCGTTCGTGGGTCTCCTTCATGCGCTCAGACTGCGTGCGGTCCTCCAGCTGAGGCGAGCAGCGGCTCGCCTCAGCTGTGACTCGAAACAAAACGAGGAAATAGACCTTTAATCCACCTGGTTTAGTCCTGGTTTAGTCCAGGCTTAGTCCTGGTTTAGTCCAGGTCTAGACCTGCTAGCAGCCCCGCGCCGGGTCATGCTGCGCTATCACACGTGTCACAGAGCGCAGTTTTCTCCCCATTCCTCCTTCCCCCCACACTTCACTATTAATAATTTTGTTGAAAATCTATGAAAGTTTGAGTGTTTAAACGAGAGACAAATGTGAGAAAAGTTTAAATCCAGTCTGAGAAAAGCGTATAATGTGTGTGGTTGAGCGCGCATTATTTGAATTTTTGAGATTTCGCGTTTCGTAACTTGAATTTTCTTTCGTATCTAGAGACCAAAATTTAATAATAATAATAATTCATTGCATTTATATAGCGCCTTTTATGACACCCAAAGCGCTTTACAGTTCATTGTTCATTCACTCCACACTTGGTGGTGGTAAGCTACTTTCTGTAGCCACAGCTGCCCTGGGGCAGACTGACAGAAGCGAGGCTGCCAATCTGCGCCATCGGCCCCTCCGACCACCTCCAACACTCAAGCACACACCACTTTCATACTAGGCAATGTGGGTAAAGTGAACTGGCGCCCCACTGTGGCACCTTACCGTGAAGGCGTTTCGTAAACGTAAATTTTCGTTTGTTGGGTCATTCGTAAGGTGAGGTACCACTGTATTTATTTATTTTTAATTCTGAGATAACATTTTATACAGACTGAAAGTCATGCAAAATGAATTTTTGAATAGTGTAACATTTTTTTTAATAGTATAACTTTTTTTTTTAAATAGTGTAACTTTTTTTTAAATAGTGTAACTTTTTTTTTTATAGTGTAACTTTTTTTTTTTTTTTTTTTTAACAGTGCAATTGTGTTCTTGGGGGGGGGGGGGGGGGGCTCTTTCGTTTGTTCATATCGAGGTTTGATGTGTGTTCGCTTCGCACGGTTTGGGCACGGGACTCGTGCTCACAGCCCCGGGTGGAACGCATTTCTCCCCCCCCACTCTTCCCTATTAATACATTTTGTTGAAAATCTACGAAAGTTTGAGTGTTTAAACGAGAGAGAAATGTGAGAAAGCGTTAATTCGAGGGATTACTGTATTGACAAATATCGGACGTTAACATTGGCCCACTTTTACACATCGAGCCGATACCGATGTTAAAAATTTGACAATATCGGCCGATGCCGATGTTAATGCCGATATATCGTGCATCCCTACTTGAGACAAATGTTGGGAACCACTGGTCTAGTAAAATATAGCTTATATTTCTGTAACTATTATACATTAAAGATCAGAGAATCTGATCTTTAATGTTAGAAACAGCAATGTGAAGAATGAAGAAATCAAAATGAAGAAACAGCAATAATGTCAGTGTTTTCATGTCATATAACCCTTATTTCTTTATTTGTCTGTAGCACCCGTGAGCCCACAATCTCCTTCTCTGAAGAACCACAATGCTCTCCATGACGTGGTGGGGCCCAGCCCTGTGGCCATCAACGCCATCTCCGCAAACATGGACTCGTTTGCCCGGGGACGCACCGCTACCCTCAAGAAACAGCCCAGCCACATGGAGGCAGCGCACTTTGGAGATCTAGGTACATGGCTACAGTTTTAAAATCAAAGTGCTGCATTTTGTCTCCTTAGAATTACAAGGTTCAGTCTGATGTTTTGTTGAAATGTATTTATTCATATGAATACTCTGAATACCTCCTGTACACTTCACGATTTTGTAAT